>CM043867.1:24525088-25125088 GCA_023846275.1 Vanilla planifolia | reverse complement strand
AGAAGGGTGGACCTCTAAGCATTATAGTTTTTGCTAAGTGTTTTTATTTTTTTATTTTTTTATTGTAAGTATCTAAGATAGATCTTAGATCATGATAATCAAAGCTTTGGAGTGAGGTTATCATTGAAAGCTTTATTGCTAATGAGTAGAGTGCTCTTCTCTATTGAAGTCATAGCATTCATTGATAAATTTGTGGTTTGGATACTTGGAAGTCATGAGTGGATGAGATGGGCAGCAAATTTATAATTTGAATCAAGTAAGAAAGTTCGTTACTAGAATTCCCTCCATGTCAGTTGTCTTTTTGACTATTTGTCGCACTTGAACACAAATAAATTTTCTTTGGGACTGCTATATCCCTGGCCCAACCCCATATATTTGTTCCTACAAAGATAACTTGAGCTTAGAGTTTCACTCAATATGAATTCCATTTGCATTATCGTCTCTACAGAGTTCAATGTTCAACACCCTCCCTGCTTCTTTATATCTTAAAGCATGTGCTGGATTCATTTTTTAAGATTTGTCATAAGCAAGTTTATTAAGATTTTTTTTACTTTTTATTGGCCCTATAACTATTGGGGTGATTTGATAATATCAAAACTATGGGGTGGTTTGATAATATCAAAACTATGTAGTGTGATACTAATAGCATGTTAGAGTTGAAATCTCAGGAATAGATAAGATCTAAGGATCACAAAGGCTGGACGTTACAAAGGATCCTACTTGCAGGGAATATCAAAGAAGGATGTTTTACACATTGAAGTACCCATGGAGAATGTGACTTTTGATGGCATGCCAGCTATCATGGGTATCTTTATCTCTCACTAAAATTTAGAAAGTTAAGACTTGTAGTTTTCTCTTGTGGCATAATTTTGCATTACATCTCTAGTTCCATGCATTCATTTCTTAACTATTATCCTCATGTTTTTATGATTACTAGAGTTAAATTAAGATTATTAAATATCAATTCAGGTCGTTCTAAGTTTAACTCAAGTCTTAATGTAGAAAAATTTAGCTTGAAACATGATAATTCAAGTTATGTTCTTCACTGTCTATTGATCATATAATATAATTGTCAATATTATATTTGAACGATTTTTATTTTGGCTTAAATGTGTTTTGGGAAAGTTAATTGTCTAAGAATCGTACATGTACAATATATCCATCTTACAAGTGCAACCACTGCTTGAATCAGAGTTGAGTATGTAAAATTGGTCATACAAGAGATCAACCATCTATAGGCATTGTTCGATCTTTGAGGGTTGAGTTTCCATTTGCATCGTATGCATTCGATGCTTGTTTCATAAATTTACGCAGTTTGTTTCTTCGTAAGATTTGCACTTATTATTGGTCAGACATGTATGATTTCTATTTGCATATTGTATAATTACTAAATATGGGTTGTAATTGTACGTTCGTTAATAGAGTTGTTTACTGTACTGTACGAGTATGATATTTGTATTATAAGAGTATGTGAACAAAAAGATATAATTTTTCTAAATACTAAGACGATTAATGCATCAAACTTATGCAATCAATGTTAAATTATAAACTCAATATAATACTATAATAATAGTGATAAGTAGTATGATCATCTTATAAATGTTTTCAAGGCTGTATGAAGATGACCTAAGTATTGAACAATTACGCTGGTATTGTTCATGCTATTCGTTTTCATACAATTATGATAGTATATCTCGTATGAGTACAATCAGTATTCTAGTTGGGTTAAACTATGTAGTATATGAATTGTACTAGTAATTTGTAGTTTATAATTATAGTATACAATATTTTTCTGAGAATTTGGATTTATAAAAAAATATGTATCATATGGTGGTTATCTACCTTTAGACTAGTACGACCGATATAAGTTATGCACATGTGCTAGTATGTACCAATACAATCCAAGTGATTCAATGATATATTAATTTATAGATTCAAGTGTATTGTCCGAAGATGTTCTTCGTACTTATACATTAAGTTACTAATAGTTGATTTCTAAAAGACATATCTGTGCATCATTTGGGACAATCTCTGTACGGATCTTATCATTCTAATACAATGTTCTTGACATATTAATACAGGATGAATCTAATAAGTTTAATAATTAATTTAACTATTTCAGAATGTCACTAAAGTTGTTGCACCTTCTTGGATTGCGATAATACAATTTTATATATAAATAAAGATACTTTGTACACTGAATTAATTAATCGCATTGTCATATTCTTTATGAAAAAAGGGAGAAGAAAATTTCTCGAGTCTTATTTTGAAACCAAGTTCTAAAAAAGGCTTGACTAGAACTTTTGTTGCATTGTCATTTGCTTGCTTTCGTTAAATTGAAAATCAGTAATATCATTCTTGCATCAGTACTTATGTCACTTGAGGATTTGCTAGGCTGTAAGATTGTTACAAGAAATTTTCTTGTTAAAGTTCTGTAATTGTTGTAGCCAAGTTGTTAAGTTTTGTTGCTATTGTGCAGCCAGGTTGTATTGTTTTTGTAAGCTTGGAAGGATTTTGGCTAATTAGTTTATGATCTGGAATTTTTGAGGGTTTTTTCTACCCGTTGATTGGGCAAAAGGCATTTTGTAGAACCCTGGTTGGGTCAATCTAGGGTGGATATAGACAAATGTTTTGTAGAACCACCTGAAATTGTTATGTTTTACTGTTTGTTGTTTTACTTGAATCTGATTTATCGATATGATTTTGGTAAATGGTTGTTGTTGCCATAAAGAATATTTTTTGATTTATTGGTTGTTGATTTGGTTCAATTTGATTCATCAATAAATATATTGTAAACTGCTGTTTTTTTCCATCAAGAGTAGTTTGCTGGTTACCATTTTTATATTAAGAACTGTTAAAAGAAAATCTGTAAGTTGCACTGTTTTAGGTATTTTAGAAGTTTGCTTTGAATCAATACAGTTCACCCTCTCTTTTGTAAGTGACAAGAACCTTTCACTTTCCAATCTCATATTCAGTAAAGAAGCAAAAAGTTGCAATTGTAGTTTTGTTTGATTATATATGTGTACAGATCATTTTTGAACAAATTTAAGCATGTGACTTCTCGTAAACCACCTTTACTGGTTTTCAAATCTAACATTCACTTTGAACCATATCAGTACATTTAAGGATTCAGTTGTAATTTGTAATGTCATGGAAGTAAACCAGTTCGGCTAGTAAAGATATTAGGATTAGTTACTAATACCCTGAGTTCAATTCTCACTTGGATACTCTTTGATAAAGAAAAAAAGAAACTTTTGAATGTTGTGCCTGTAAATGTTGTGAAACAGTTTTTATATTTGGTTATTTATCATTGGATTTCTCTTGAATACAGTGTCAAATTTCTTTTGTAGTTAATTAAGCAGGTGCATAATTCCTTATTCTCGGTGGGTCATGGATGATAATACTGTGCAGGGGGAAAATGTACTGAAGACTGATCATTATAAATCAGTTCATTGTCAGGTATGTAAAATGCAGAAAAACATTTGGATTCATTTTAACGTATTGTGGTATGGAAATTGAATGGCTTGGTCTGTTAAAATCTAAATTTCATGCTTGTAGTTTGAAGTTGAATTAAAATTCAGGTCAGGTTTGGGTTTTACACAAATTGTCATGACATGGGTAGGTTGTGAGCTTGTGATGATGGAAATGGCAACGAGAGGAACTGAAGGGATAAACGAGTGGTGGAAATGGTAGCCTTAGGAGTAATGTTTGAGAGGAAGAGTGATAGGATGTCAACAATGGAGACAATTTGATGTTATAGCAATAAAGAGAGACTCGGGTAATATATCAATTGAGTGAAACTTGAGGTGGTTCCACACTTGTTCACATTAGTTAGCTTAGCCAATGCTTGAGAAGACTGTCCCAAGTCACATTTGAGGTTCATACTGATGAATATCTTAAATAGCATTTTATTTTAGCTTTTTTCAGCATTATGGTCATTATGACTTGCTTATATTATTATTTGGTAATGATAATATAATAGTGCATAAAAACTAACCTGAAGTTCTGTTATGAGAATTTTTTGAATATTACATGGTACACTATAGTGGTGTATAAAAGCTAATTTCAAGTTCTGTTATGTCGATTTTTTTTGGATATCATATGGTACAGTAGCCCAAATTACAGGTCTGAAGATCACAAGGTATATTGCATCAAAACATACTTTATTGGAATACTTTCCTGCCCTTCATTGTAATAATGTACATTACATTGGCCATACCATACCTTATGATATATGAATTGAATGAATATCCCCAAGAGCATGGGATACTTTATGAAAGTTCATATGCATATACTCAACAAAGTGGAGTTATCCGAAGAAAAAATTGTTAATTACTTGAAGTTGTTAGATCAATCATGTTTGCTAGTTTTTAAACATCTTTTAGGGTGATGTCATTCTTACATTAGCATTTCTTAAAACCATGTTCTTTCCAACATCCTAATATACCTAACACCATACAATGAATTATTGTTATATTTCCTTTCTCTCGAGTTTATAATTCTTTTGGACATTGTGTGTTTGGGTGTGTGGTATTTGGCCATAATGTTCAACCTAATCGAGGAAAGTTATGATTTTAAATCCCTCAAATGTCTTTTTTGGTTGCTGTTTCACATAAAGGGGTTATAAGTATTATCTTCCTATTATAACATTACTCTTAATGTTATGTGATGTTTCTTTTATAGTAGATCAAACTTTCTATCTCAAGATTTCTTTAGGAGGACAATGATAGTTAGAGAGGCCCACACTAAAATCCCATTTTTTAAAGTTTTTTTCCTTTGATGATTGTCTTTTTCTTCTTAATCCAAGTCTAAGTCCAAGAATTGTGGTGATTAGGTCAAGAGGAAGAGTCAATACTGCAGACCCAAAATCAATTCTAGTTTACTATGGAAGATCATGAGCTCTAATGCATGCGCAAGAGTTTGAACCAATGCAAATTCAACTACTAAAGATAGATAAGAGAATGATGAGGCATGTTGTGAGAAAGAAGAACGATTAGTGACATTGATCTTCTGATTGCCATAAGGTGGTAAGGTCACATGTTGAAAATTACAGATATTGTATATCAGGTATGCTACATATTCTAAGATTTTAGAAAATTTTGAAGCTTGTGTTGCCAAGATTGACGATATTAAAGCTCCTAGAAATGTTCATGATGCACTTCAAAATTTGAATTGGAAGAAAGATGTATTGGAAAAGATGAAGGCATGGCATAATAATAGTACTTGGGAGAAAGTGAAGTTATGAGAGAGGAAGGAAAAGTTGGCAGTAAATTAGTACTCGTGATAAAGTATGAATTTTATTTAGTATAAGAAAAAAAATAGTTGTACAAGGTTTACTCAAACTTATGGAGCTGTTAATGGGAAATCTTTGCATTGATTACTAAGCTTAACTCAATCAAAGTTCTACTATTTATTATTACTAACTTAGAGTAAGGTCTACATTAATTTGATATTAAGAATCCTTTCCTCAATGACATGTTGAAGGATTATGGTTATGAGGGCTCATTCTGGATTTGAGACAAAGGGAGATCCAAACAAGTTATGCAAGCTAAAAATGGCCTTATGGTTTGAAGCAATGACCACAAGCTTCGTTCTTGCAATTCAACATTGTAATGAAGGATCTTAAATATAACTAAGAGCAAACTAATTACACATTTTTTGTGAAGAAGAATGAGTTAGAAAAATAGGAAATGCTCATTTGTACAAATAGATAATATGTTGATCACAAGTGATGTTATAGTGGAGATTGAAAATGCCAAAAGTGAGACTTTCAGTCAAATCATAGTGTATGATCTTAGGAGACTAAAGTACTTTATTGGAATGGAGACAAGAAGCCGCAAACAAATTTTTTGCTTGAATTGTTGAAGAGAGTACGCCCTTAGAATGTCATTAGAACCACAAGATGTTAGATAGTAATCCTTCAATAAATAAAGAGAATTACCAATACTAGGTAAGAAAACACATCTACTTGTCACTTAAAAGACTAGATATTGCATCTATTGTGATTATGGTAAGTTAGTTCATGCATGGTCTCTAAAAAGACACATGGAGGTGGCAAAGTAGATTCAAAGGTATTTAAAGGGAAGTCCTTGCAAAAGCTTTTTGTTCAAGAAAACTAAAGTCAAGGATGTTATTGGTATTTTAGGTGCAAATTGTATCGAGCTATTGATGATAACAAGTCAATAACTAGGTCTTTTAAAAAGTTTGGGATAATTTGATGATTTAGAGAAGCAAAAGGAAGTCTATGGTTATTTGTAGTGCAAAAGCTAAATAGAAAGCTATAGCTCAAGAAATGTTTGAACTTATTTGGGTATAGAGGTTGATTAAAAAAATAAATATTCCAATTTCAAGGCCTAAAAGTTGTTTAGTGACAACAATTAAGTCATGAGTATAATGCATAATTTTGTTTAACAAGATCGAATGAAGCATGTGAGGCTGACACAATTTCATCGAAATTTGGAGTGAGAATGGGATGATTGCCTTAAGGTTGGTTTCCATGCCTTGAGGTTGGTTTTCACGTTTCTTGAGATTTTAATAGTTTTCTTTTCTTTAGTTTCTTTATATGCTTTGAGATTGGTTATTTTATTTTTTGAGATTTTATCAGTTTTCTTTTCTTTTTTCTTTGTTGTTTTTATTTTATGAAAAGTTAGCTTCCAAATATTGAAGGATTGATTTTTGTAATTTGTTATATAAGATTTTAAGTTTATTATTTTCTTTTTTTTCTTTCTTTAATTTTATGTTTTATTAACTTAAGCTACATAATGAGTGAATCAGTTTTAAAAGGTGAGAATTGATCAAAGTTTTTAATGATAATTAAAGATATTTTTATAACTTTAAAGTAGCCTCCAACTTTTGAAAGGATTTTATTTTAAACTATTTAAAAGTTCCTTTGTAAAAAGTTCCTTTTTAAACAATTTTCTAATTAATAGAAATTCTACCTTATGTTTGGTTTTCTAGAATTGAAATTGACTTGTTGGTGCTTGTAGTTGCAATTCTTTAGTTTGAGTGTTGGTACCAAGCTCGTGAAGAATTGAGATTCATGTGCTAAATTACAACTTTGATCATATGATAAACCATTGCTTTATGCTAATTTATGTTTTGATGTACCATATCCATTAAGGTGAGTTGTATCATATTAGGGCTCTAGTTGGCTCAATATGCTTAGGTGGGTGCCTAATAAACTTATAGATAGGGGTTATATTAATTATATTTTAATATTTCAATATTATTCTCAATTTATAATATAAAATTAAATCTAATCTCATTTGTATTTAATATATCTTTTCTAGAATCTCATTCATATTGTTTAGCAATTTACATGTTAATTGTACTATATTTTATTGATTTTATTTCTTAATTAGTTTTGTCAAAATTATCAACAACACCTCTGTAAATGATTCAGTCTCCCCATTGGCTCCCCCCAAACAATTGCCTTAGTTTATGACACTCATTTTTGGCTCTATCAAACTATCTTCATCAGTTCTATTGTTATATTGATTTTTTCATACCACATTGACTTCATCACCCGTTGACCCACACTACCTTGGTCACCCCTATTGACCTTGTTATGCCTCACCGATGTTGTTGCCCTAGTAAACCTTGTTATATTAATGGATCCCAATTGAAATAGTGAACCACAACCTTACCTTGCAATCATTTTATGGAGATTTAAGTCAAGGCCACACTATACTTCTATAGACATTCAACAATGCAAAAATTTAACTTTGACAAATAGGATGTTACATTAATTATATATTATATATTGAAGTTTCACAATTATTCTTAGAGTAAATCCAACTTTATTTGTACTCTACAATATTCTTTTATTTATTTTTTTTTCCTTTTCATACTAGTCACCCCTTATTCTAACCCAAAGGCCTTCCACTAATTGACTTGAAATTCTCTAACCTGAAAATTTATGGACTACTTAATGGAATATTCTTTGATTTTTAGCTGTTTTCCCAGATTTAAAAGTCTGCTATCATATTGTTCCTACACTATTAAACTGTTACAATTTTGCCTCATTTGTCCTGTATAGAAATGGGAGAAATGATCAAGTTGAGTGGTGTGTAATGGCCCTTGCATGCTAGTAAAATTTGAGCAAGAGCTAAATTTAGTGAGGGGAGAGATACAACTCTAACAGAGCTAGCTTGCGTTAGGTAAGGAGAGATTAAATCCTTTTTTTTTTTCGCTTGAGTTAGATCTATAATTTAGTAGAAGATGAGACGTAAATTACTGAAAGGATGTAGGCCATTTAAATAAAATGATCACAGTATTTTGGTATTCTAATTCAGAAACAGGTAGAACAGGCCGATGAGGCCTAGATTTGATTTGACACCATTATTTAGTTGTTTTGGTTGAGCTGGGTTTTATTTCAGCCCATTTCTCATTGAATCATACTAGTATTCGTGTAATATATCCACACAGAAAAAAATCATTCTACTGTTAAACTGCTTAAGCAGAAAAAATTTTAAAAATTAAATCACTCGGCATGCCAAACATGGATGTAATTTGAATTCATTGTTCATGACCTGACATGTTTTATCGTACAATTTATTTTATGCCTTTTTTCCTTCATTCACTGTGGGGACAATTTATTTAATAAGCATGAAAAAGATAGATAACTTGATGGATGCCCTTTTTTCTACAAAGTTGTGAGAAGAATTGATTTGAAATCTAAATAAATCATATAATCTCGTGATAAAATGATCTTATAAGAACTCAAAACTAATTTTTTCTTTGAATTGAAGGCAAACCAAAATGCTTAAACCTTAGTTGATAATGAGGGATATGATTCACTTATAATTTAATGGAATGCAGTGGACGGTACAACATCAGATGAAAGACAACCACAATCTGAAGATTATGGCTCTTATGGCGGAGCGGGACAATGCCATTCAGGAACGTAATCTCGCCCTTGCAGAGAAGAGAGTTGCCTGTGCTGATAGGGATGTGGCCATTGTGCAACGTGATGCAGCGATCGCTGAGCGGAATGCAGCTATAATGGAGCGTGACAATGCCCTTGAAGCCCTGGAATATGCACGGACGAATAGCATCAATGGAAATGGAGCTTCTGGCTGTCCTACACGGAGCACGGCTCGTGTTGCAAAGACCTTCCCGCAACTGCAACCTCAGCAGCTCCTGCAACACCCACCACCACAATTGCCAGACTCTCCAGAGAATAATCATGCAAAGGAGATGCACTTAACTGAGGCATATCCCAGTTCGACAGCTTCTCATGGTGCAATTAAAGGCCTGAAGGCTAAGCGGTCGAGGAAGGAGACACAGGTTCAAGCTGTTAATTCAGCCAAGAAAGTAGCCAAGGCTTCCAGGAAAGGCAAAAGAGTAAGTGGAGGTGAGAATTTGAACAAGCTTGTAACTGTAGCAATACCTTTGAATGAGTGGAGGGGTAACGTCGTTGGTGGAGAGGACCTAAACAAGCAGTTTACATTGACCAAGTACGAGGAATGGAAGGATCAGGATCTGGGTTTGAACCAGGTCCCATTTGACGAGTCGATGATGCCACCACCGGGGTGTTCATGCACAGGGAGACTACAGCAGTGTTACAAATGGGGAAATGGTGGTTGGCAGTCGGCTTGCTGCACTACTAATATGTCCATGTATCCTCTGCCAGTTATGCCTAACAAACGTCATGCGAGAGTTGCAGGGAGGAAAATGAGTGGTGGCGCCTTCACCAAACTACTTAGCAGGTTGGCTGCCGAAGGACATGATCTATCTACTCCGGTGGACCTTAAGGATCACTGGGCAAAGCATGGAACAAATCGGTACATTACCATTCGGTGAATCTTATGATGGTTGTAGATTTAGCAAATCAGACCTAAGCTCTAGCTTAGCCTTTGTTGTTCCCATACGTTAGAGTGTAGTAGGGATTGGTTTTATTTTAGCAGTAAATGTTGGAGATTAGTCTTGTGGTGTATTGATCTTGTTAAATGTTCAAGAAATTAATAAAAAAATATATTTATAAATATTTTTGTTAAATGACTAAATTATCTCTGTTTTTTTATTTACAAATATAAAATAATAACATAGTATTTATATATTATAACGATAAAAAAGATTTTTTTTTTGAATAATTAAAATAATAAAATAAAAGTGTAATGGTGGGTTCATAATTTAAATATAAATTGTACTTGTTAAACTATTTGACATTTTTTAAATTGAACACATTTTGATAGAAAATTGTTTTCGCTTTACACGTTACTTTTGTTTTGTTAGTAGAAGCCAGAGAAGTAAGGGTAGCTCCCTTACTGTGATAAATGATTTCTATTGCAATGGAAGATCTTGTGTTTTATATAGAGGATTGTACAGATTTGCTTATGGAAATTGCTTACATAAGAGATGAAATTCCTCTTCTGCAAACGACAATGGTGTAGAAAGCTGCCATGGCTGCATTCAACGCAGTATCAGGTGCCATATTTCTCCTCGTGCTCCTTCTTTCTTGCGACAGTAGTGGCAACTCTGTCTCCTGCTTTCGTTCAACCGAGGAAGTAGAGAAATTACTATTGCTCTAGCTTCCCTAGATTACAAATTGTGTATTTTGCTGCTGCTGTTAAGTCATCTTTAAGGATGCAGCAGAAGATGTAAGCGATGTTGTTATTGTTTAGCTCAAGTAGAGAAACCTGTACTTGAGAGGTTCAGCCTCCGTTGGAAGTTTATAGTAGCTACTGCTGTACCTAAGAGTTAAGGAAAGCATGTATGTTGCTGAGTTTGTAAAGAAGGTTGTCAAGGAGGAATCAGTGCAAGAAATTGTTGAAAGGAAGCATAGGAAGAGCTACTGCTATGTGTCATGGAAAGAATGAGTTTCACGCAGGAAGGACTACAAACCTGCCTGGTTGTTCATTTGCTAGTTCTTACAGCTGTTCAGCAGGTGGGATGTACTTTTGGCAATTTCTCAGCTTTGATTACGAAAGGAATTTATGTTAATTGTTTGCAAACAAGTAAAAATGCTCTTTGAACCTCTTGGCTGGATGAAGAAAGCTGGTGGTTGTTTAACTTGAGGTGTTCATGAAGGGGTGGTTATGGAAGCAATGGATTGTGATGGGCAACAAACAGGTCATTGGAGAAGCATTTGGTGTATTTTCAAGAATGGATTTAACCTTTACATTATAGCACTCCATTTTTAGGAATTCGGCTGAGAAAACTGATATTGAAAGACTGGCTGCACCCTCGATCTTAAAGTTGGTTATTGACTCTATAAAGTTGAATGTACCTCCTGTTGAAGGAGTACAAGCTCTAAGATATGGCTAGACATTGAGTAGATCTTGGCAAAGTGTTCATCTTATTTAAGTGACTCATTAAGGCTTAGGTGTCACTTTTTGATAGAATCCAGAAAGCTAGTGTCGATCATGTTTGTATTGCACTTTGTGGTTGTGCATTATAAACTAGAGCTTCTATTTGTAGTGTCTTGGGTTTGACAAAGAAGATACCTCTTTTGTATTTTGCATGTCTTCAATGTATTTCCTTGTATTCTTTAGTGGATTAGAATTTGCTCTTCAATTTTACAAGATACAAAGCACTTGTGTAGAACTATATCAGCTAATGCATGAGTTATATTGGATCCAAAAGGAAAGGTTCTTACCCTTTTAATGCCTAGCTTTACTAAATCTATAGTCAAATTATTCTAGGCAATGGCTTGATTGGAATGACAACATCATCTATAATAAGCCCACTAGACCATGTGAGGGAATGCCTTACTACATAAGCAATGTAAGAAAAAACTTTTTGAGTAATCGGATACATAAACTAAGAGAAGGGCAAAAAGAAATTGATTACAAAGTCAAGATCTAGAAAAATAAATTGAAATAATTACGATGCAAGTAGTTGTTATTTTATATTTTATATATTACATGAATTAAAGTGTGTAGCATGTCATTATTGTCTCATTTAAAATTATTAAAAAATTATGTATAGTAATACTTGGAATATATGGCACAGATAGTATATGAATATAAATGGAGTAATAGCTTATTATATGAAAAAGAAAGTAAAAAGAGAGTAAGATAAGAGAAAGGTTAGATAAAACTTGTAAAAGTTATTGTGATGTAATAAAATGATATAGAACAAAAGAAGTATGGAAGATTTTAAGCTTAAGTCTAACATGTTATGAGATGTATATGTGAATTTATAATAAGGAATTACTTTCGTTATAGCCTTATCCCCTAATGTCACTTATTATATGATCTGGTAATTATTATTTATTATATGATTTGATAGTATTTGGTATCCTTAGAATTTGACCTTATGATATTAGTCACTTATTATGTGATTTGATAGCTTAACGAAATAATATGAACCTCTTGCTATATGATTTACTAGTTTAGAAAAATGATGAGTTATTTGTTATATGATATTATGGTCTAGATAAATGATGAGCTACTTATTGTATGATTTAGTAGCTTAGAGAAATAATATAAGCTATTTGTTGTATTATTTGACTACTTAAAGATTTAATGAGTTACTTGTTGTGTGATCTCGTAATGTATAAAAATTATATGAGTGACTTGTTATATGATATGATAATCTAAAGATATAAGATGAGTTATTTATTGTGTGATCTAATAATCTATTAAATGATATGAATTACTTATTATGTAATTTGTTAGCCTAAAGATATGATGTGAGCCACTTATGTGATTTGGCAGTTTAGAGATATGATATTCTCCTATTATGTGATTTAACAACTTAGTGATATGATATGAGCCACTTGCTATGTGATCTGGCAACTAGAGATATGACATGAGTCACTTGTTTGTATAATCTAATGGTTTAAAGATATGATATGAGTTATTTGTTATGTGATCTAGTGACCTAAAGAGATGATATGAGCTAATTGTGTGATTTGGTGGCTATTACTTTTCGTGTGTTTTGGAGATTGATATGATAAGATGATAGTAGAGATGAGATTGGATCTCAAAGAAAAGAATCATTTGAGAAAAAAATATGACATAATATTTTGAAATTAATAAGAATATTATGAATAAGTATCAAGTATCATAATAAAGATATACTTGAAACTAATATGAATGATAAATGCTTTTACATGTTGGTATAAATGGTAGTGGTCTGCATATATATTAATAACATATTATGATATTTTTATAATATTGTATATGCATGATTGCTCATACTTATTACTTAGACATCATATTATTAATATAATATTTTAAATTTGGGTTAAATTTCTCTTATTATATTTATATTATTTTATCTAATTTATTTATCAATTTATATTTTGAGTTTGTTATTCTCACTCTTTTATTTACATTATAGAGCATCATATTGATATTCATTAAGTAAGGGAATGTTTGGTGAATGAGTTTAGATCCTTAAGAGTGGGTATGATATTCTAGACTCTGGATATTTATAATATTATCTTAGATATAATATATGTATAGTTTGGTTGGAGATTTTATTATTGTGCATTATGATATCTTTTATAATGGATCTATAATATTTCTTAAATTACCATACAATATAGTGAGTTTTGTTAGATATACTTATTATATTTATTTATTATATAAAAGATTATGATGAAATATTACATATTATTACACCTGATTTTTAGAACTAATTTTTTTCAATTCCCTAAATCCAACAAATCCATGCATTAGTTATATACTTGGCTAGCCACCTTTCACTCATCAAGCTTAATATTCAAACTTGGAGTTATGATCCACTAATGTGATCATTAAGGTTGTAGTGTACCACCAAAAATGGATCATATATTTTTTTTGCTTCACCCTGGCCTGAGGTAACTCACTAACCAACCTAATGTATATATGATACCAAAGAAACCTTAACACTTATAATGCCATTCATACATGATATACTAAGGGAATAAAGGTCAATGATAATCCAAAATTCTACAAATCTAGCATATCAAATAACATACAATTATTAATGTCAAAGTTCATAATGAAATATTCAATACATTCCATGTCCATCAAGGTACACATATTAGAATTATAAATGACAAACATCATTACCACTACAAAAAAGCTACAAAGGGAAAATGTTAAAATTGCTAGATGCACTACTAAGGGGTGCCCCACAACTCTATCTCTTTGAACCTGTATATAAAAAGGAAGGGGAATGAGTCAGAGCTTAATATAAAATCCTCAAGTCATACTATAAAAATAACATAAACTAACAAGGTAATATATCAAATTTATTAAGTAACAATAATTAATATTATGAACAGATATAGCACATATGTATGCCATGTCACAAAGCTAATCTAATGCATGAGAACTATAGAATTCTGAGGCCTTACTATCATAACTTCAAGGACCTTGTTTGATAATTAATAGGACTCACCAAATCTTTATCATATCATAATATTAATCTAAGATATAATCTATTAGATGGTTAATGTCTGACCAATGATCTAATGCACACTCTTAGTCCAACCACATAAGTGTGTGATAAATACTCCACCACAAATACACAACCAAGTCCATCTCTCTCGTGGGTTTGGAGTGGGCCAGTGGCACATAGCCACAATATTTAAATAGCTAAGTCCACAGTCTCCTATGGGTCTAGAGTGGGCTAGTGATATGCAACATAATATACAAAATTCAATAAGAGTCATACAATCCTACATGCCAATAGTTGACTAAAGGATCAAAAACTTGGGGTCCATTACATCCCAAATTTAATCATCACTAAGTTTATCTTTTTTATCATGTAATCTATATTCCAAAGTATTAACACAACCTATTTAGATTACTAACAATTATTTGTGGAACTTTGCCTCTTTACCTTAATTAAACTATTTAATATACCCAAACATATCTAGATGTTACATTTAAAGCTAGTCTTTGTCTAACCTTTATTTAGGTTTCTTATTAGCATCTTTTCTCTTATTTGGGCTATCACTTAAGCTCTTTCCTAAGTCTACATTTTTGGTTTTTCCTTTAGGTGCCTTTCCAATGTAATGATTAATTTTATAGCTCTAGGTTCACACAAATTCTAATAGTGATTTTCATGTTTTGTAGGGAAAGCTGAGCTACTACACTCATCCCACAAGTTTCTCATAAGCCACATAATCTCCAAGAAAACTATTTAGGTTTTTGACCAATGTCTTAAGAGATTAAAGAAAGGTACTCAATGTCTTACCAAATAAACTAAGCCATGCATAGAGTTTTATCATCACAAGGGCAATTGGCCCCTTAGCCAAGTATAGGATCCCTTTTAGCCAAGACCAAGCTCTCCAATTAAACAACCTTTATCCAATGTTTGACCAAGAGACTCACTAGCTCAAGGCATTATCCAAAACATGCACAAGACTCAATAAGTGCTTCTACTCTTGATTTTATCCTTAATTCCATTTTTATGGTTTCTTTATGCTAAAAACCAAAATCTTGTTATCAACTAAGCTTAGCCTGAGTCTAGCTTAATACTTATTTTGGGCTACCTTAAAGACCACATTATTTGGTACCTAATTCTTTAACTTACCCATAACTATATCATCCTAAGATCATAGTTCATAATTGTCATCATCCTATTTATTATTTATATCATAAGGTTGCTTACCCTAGACCTTTATTTCTAAGTCATTTGTGATCTTAACCAAATTTATATTCTAAACCTAAATATACTCACATTCAAATCATAAGCTTATAAATCTCTAACCTAGCATTCAATATACAAAATCTAAGCTTCATTAAAATCTTAAACAATTTTTGTCTTAATTAAAATTAATTAGATCTAAGAGCTAACCCTAAATTCTTATCCCTTATGCCTTCCATTACTAGACCCACATCTATTTTGTATGCCTTGGCCTTCTTTTAAAGCCAAACTCATCTATTTTTATGCCTTAGCCTTCTTTTAAAGCCAAACTCAAGCTTCTTAAGCCATCACTAAGAAATCTAAGAGCTCCTTTGCCCTAAAATCCATTTAATGAAGCTTATCCCAAGACAAAATGCTCCTTTTAGCTATAAAAGATTACCTTTAAATTTGGTTTAAAAGTATCTTTTACTTAAATCCAAGGTTTACTCAAGAATTACCACATCTACTAAATCCTAAGATTCCACCAATGGTTACAATTCATTTCCCAACCTAATAAGAGCTAACTTAGCACTTGTCTTAAACTTGAACTTTGCTTTAACATTTAATAAAATCTATCCTTTAACATCAAGCATATAAAATCTAGATTATCATACATAATGTTAAGCTTGATAAACTCCTTAGAAATTATAAGTGTATTAGATCACAGTCCTCCAATTTTAATCATACATAACAAGATCATCATCTTAATTCTAAATCAAGTATAGACAATACAATCATATTTTATTCTAATCATGCATGGCCATGAATATCCTCTACTAATCCTAAATCATACGTAGCTACAATATCACCAATCATCCAAAGATAACATATGGCATTTAACACCATATTACTAAGCTTAATTTAATCTAATCTCATTCTTAAGCAATTCTAGCAAACATCCAAAACTTTCTCAATGCTTACTAAAGAGCCTCTCATAGTGTTTAGCCAATATAAGGATTTACCAAAGATCATGAATTTTGTTACAATCTTAATTAGTGGTGAACCATAGCCCACTTAACTAAAACCTATCAAATTCTTGGAATCTTAATTAAGTCCTTAGCTAACTTAGCCTTCTTCCAAGGTCTTAGACCATTCACTTCAAAGTTCCTTAACAAGAAACAGAGGGCTATTTTCTCATCATCAAAGTCATCAAGGTCCATCCAAAGTTCAAACTGAGCCTCCTATGGCTTAACCAAGCCATGTCGCTAGCTACCCATGCAAACTTGAGGCAAGAAAGTGCTTGGCTACAAGACGTCCTTAAGTTTTGGCTAAGTTTCAAGTTATTACCCACTTGATCATGACCTGGTCTAGATTGAATTTGCGTAAGAGTTTGTTCTCAACTTCATTAGAATAGTTTCATGTATGTAATTAAGGATTCTCATCAAGTTATAGGTCAATTTGATGTTTATCATGACCAAACCTATAAGGTGTCTATAAGCTTGTTAACCTTTAAAGCAAAACCTACTAAATTCATTAAATAAATAATTTTTACATAATGTAATATTTTGGAAAAAATTGGAAATAAAATAAACATGCTTTCAATCAATTTTGTTTTATGGGATTTTACTAGCAAAAGTTAACAAAGATCATAGTCCCTTTACAACATAAACTTGATTCTTAATTTTATGTATTAACAATAATAATTGAGCTGTTGTATTGCATGATAAAACTAAATAAAAACTTTCCATTCTTGGGTAAGGGATTGAACTAACATAAAATATGTAATTTGTATGTAAAATCATGATTTAATAAGCAATTTTAGCACTATCATGCATTCAACCACAACACTTAACATTCAACTCTCAATTGTGAACGAGCTTAACACTAAGATAATAATGCAATTAATCATGAATTAATTTGGCTTCATACTTAACTATGACAATAAATTGTTAAGGTCACATTAACATGTCCCAAATATAGCCATGATATTAGCATCCATACATCTAATTTCAATTCCATATGTAAGAACATGAAAATATCATTATAAGCATTCTTTTAACAAGGATAGTTGTCATCATATCTCTATTGTAACTCCTTAGGTTAAGGTTTAAAGGAAGGAATCCAAGCATAAAAACTTATAATCATGACTCCACATAAATTCACATGCAAGTTTAAAAAGTAACAAATTTAAACATATCATTTATTTAGATTTTAATATATGAACTTGAAGTTCATTCTAACTCTTAACAATTGTGAGAGGCTTGATAGAAAGAAATAATGATTCCTTACTTCTAAGATGATGTGGGAAATAGAATAAAAAGAATCCAAGATCAAAAATACAAAAAGCATTTTGATATTATTCATTTTGCAAGTGCATATTGTTGGGCACTAGATAGGCACTCTATGGGTAGACTAATACATAGGTAGTGCATATGTGATTACTATAATGCCAGCCAAGCAATTGTTATAGTACTAGGTTATTCACAAAGAAATAGCTTACAAAAGTTGGAATAAAGCAGAGCAGTGTTATTGGTGATTACCAATGTTGAAAAATAGGTTAAGAAAGATGAAGAAAGGAGGATAAAACTCACTAAATTAGCTTGTAACACTCATCGAAGAGTTACACAAGAGAAGAAAGAGCCATCACTCAAGCCACCAAGCAAGAGCACAAAGAAGATACGTCAAATTATCAAATTTCATGTTTTTATTTTTGATTTAAGGGTTATTTATACATTTTTTTATTATAATCATTAGCATCCACTACCATCCATTAACACATATTTTTACAAAAATAACAAAGAATTAACACAAACTCTGTAAAATAACCATCTACTAACACTTTTTTGTAATAAAAATAGAATCTCTAGATGATGCAAATATTTGTGTAAAATTCTTGCCATAATTGTCATAGCTATTTGAAGTGAAATTCATGAGTTGGTTCGATACTAGCTTATATAAGCTTTTATTCTATGCTTCAAGATGAGTGCACAAAACTTCAATTTTATTGTCTCTCACTTGAGACCTTATAAAAGTTCTATATCATTATCATGATGTGATGTCATTGGTTGGTTTTGCATCATCTCCACCTGACCAAGGAGAATTATGCTCTATATAGTTAAAATCAATGTAGTTATTTATGAGTTGTGGAGCAATCTTCTTTAAATTTTCTTTAGCCATCCAAGTGACCTCTAAAGGTGGTTGATGTTTTTGATGGATGAGAAACCTATGTGATATAGTGGTACTTGAAGGCTTCTCATTTTCTTTAAATTTCAAAAAATTAGGGCACTGAATGTATTGATAAGTTTTCATCATTTCCACCTGCACGAGAGTCATAAGCCCATGTTGTAAATTTCTTTATATGATAAAATGTTCTCAATATTAAAAATTAGAATAATGAATATGCCATTTGAAAATTCAAGAATATAAGAGTTTTCATTATTTTTTCTAATTATTTTAAAAGTTCTACAAGCTCATGCATGTACGTTGTGTACTTAATAGAGTTGTAAGATTCTGAATGAATGTGAATTAAACTATGGTTAGCTTCATTTAATTCTCTCAAAGATCTATTTTAATTAATAGTCTCAACATACTTGGAATTTCTTGCTTCTATTTGTTATCTAACTTCATTATGTTTGTTAAAAGAATCATGTGCAAAAGTAAATGTAGATTTAAGAATGTATGCATGGCAATGTCAAGTAAATCAATAGGTCATTTTGGATTAAACTCATGTACAATTTCAAAAGAAGTTTGTTTAGTTATTTTTGAAATAGTTCTATTATATAAAAACTCAAATGTAGGTACATGAAAATCCCATATTCCTAAGTTCTTTTTTACAAGACATCTCAAAAGGTTTCTTATGGTGTTGTTGACAACTTCTATTTGGCCATCAGTTTGTGGGTAGCAAGTTGATGAAATTTTGATTATTATTCCAAATAGTTTCCAAAGTATTTCACAAAAGCATGAGACAAATTGAACATCATAATAAAAAATAATTATAAATGGTAAACCATTTAGTCTAACAATTTCATGAAAGAAAAGTTTGGCAATATGTGATGTATCATTTGTCTTAGAGTATGTGGTAAAGTGTGCCATTTTGGAGAAGTGGTCCACCATTACAAAAATACTATCATGATGTCTAGGTGTTTTTAGTAATCATAAAATGAAGTTCATACATGGATCTTCTCAAAGTTGGTAAGAAATTGATAAGGATATTTATCTGCCCACTTTTTATTTTGTTGTTTGGCTTGTTTAGAAGTATAACATTATGAAACAATTGTTTCAACATATCTTTTTATGGAGGACCAATAAAATTAGATTTTAACAAAATTGATAGTTTTATCTCTACCCATGTGTCTAATAATTTCTATTATATGTAATTAATTATTAATAATTCTCTAAGAGACATTTGGAAAATATGCATTCATTTTTCTCTAAATAAAAGTCATTAATTCACTACTACTTCTTAAATGTTTATCTTTTAAATCATTAGAAATTATATTTAAATTAGAATATAGTAAAGAATTATTTTTAATTTTCTCAAAGCTTAGAACTTGGGATTCCAAAGACAAAATTACTAAAACTATTCTTGATAATGCATCTTCAAATTTGTTGTCTTTATTAGATTTATGTTTTAAAACAAAGTAGAATTCTTATAGTTATTCAATCCTATTAGCATGTTTATGATTCAATTTTCCTTTAGTACTAATATATTTTAAGACATGATCATTAATATTCAAAATGAATTCTTTGTACAATAAATAATGTCACCAATATTTTAAAAGTTGAATGATTACATAAAATTCTCTATCATAAGAAGAGAATCTTTATAATGTATCATTCAACTTTTCACTAAAGTATGTTACTGGATGATTACTTTAAATAAATATACTATATATTCCAATCCTAGAAGCATTACTAGAAACTTTAAAAATCATGTTAGAATTTTGTAAATGTAATATAGGAATATTGGTCATAAGATGTGTGATTTGATTAAATGGTCATTATGCATCATTATTTCAATAAAATTTATTTTTTTTAGAAGGTTAGTTAGTGGAGCCAATATGGTGCTAAAATTACATATGGAGTTTTTTTATAAAAGGTGGCAAGTCTATAAAACTTCTAAGTGTAGTTATAGTTGTTGGAACTAGCCAATCTAAAATGGTTTTAAGTTTTGAAGTTGTGGTTGGAGGTCATTTAAAGAAACTATAAATCTTATGAAGTTTACTTTTTCTTTGATAAAAGAATACTTAAGTTTTATATATAATTTCTCTAGACAAAGTTTTTCTAGAACTAATATATGATGGTCTAAGTGAAAGATTTCATCAAAACTATAGATTAAGCTATCATCAAAGTAGACATCCAAAATTTTTCTTTTGATTGGCTTAAGGACTATGTTCATTAAATGCATGAAAGTTCTTGGAGCATTTGATAAACTAAATGGCATACTAACCATTCATAAAGGCTATTTGGAGTTTTAAAGACTTTGTTCCATTCATCTCATGCTCAACTCTCGATTAATTGTAGCTAATTTTAATATCTAGTTTTGAAAAAATAATGGAGCTTAAAATTAGATCTAACATGTCATCCAATCTTGGAATTTGAAACATATATTTGTTATTATCTTATTAATGGAATGAGTGTCAATGCACATATGTTATGAGCCATTTGTTTTGTGTGAGAAGTGCAGAAACTACACATGGACCAAGACTTTCTTATAGAAAACCCTTCTAAAGAATTTCATCTACTTGGAATTTCAGTTCAGCAAATTCACTTAGGTTCATTCTATAATGTGGGAGGTTTGGTAATAAATAACTCAATTCCAAGTAAATTGCATGTTAGATTTTTATCATAAGAGGTAACTCATTAAGGAGCTCCTCTAGAGTGATATCTCTAAATTAAGATAAGGGTTGCTCTAGGGTGATATCTCAAAATTAAGATAGAAGCTCATTTATCTTTGGTGGATAGCTTACTTCATAATGAGTTTATTGAATCTCTTTCATATGCATGATAAAGGAGTGATTAATCAATTCTCTATTATGGCTTTTAAATCTAATTTTGTTAATGTAAGACAAAATTTAAGGGAACCTAAATTTGATCCTAAAAATGGGATGTTTAATGGTTTTTTTTTAATTTGATTATGTGGAACATTAGGAATGGCCTTATGATCTAAGATGTTTTCAATTAGTTTTAAAGGTAGTAGTTTTATGGTATTATCATTAAATTTGAAGACATACATATTTTTTCTATCATAATAAATTACATTAATATCATACAACCAAGGCCTACCAAGTAGAGTATGTGTGATATCCATGAAAAAGACATTACACTAAACTTTGTCCGCATATCTTCTCATTTTTATGGGAACAAGACATCTAGATATTGTTGACAAGGATGTGTGGTTCACCTAATTCACATGGAATGGGTTTGAATATGGCTTGGTGTAAAGGTTTTCATGCGAAAAAGCATGCATAGAGATAACATTCATGGAACTTCCATCATCGATGACTAATACACCTATTTTCCTTGCATGTGACAAGCATGTTAATAGTGTTTTTTCTTCTCAATTAATTGTGTCAATTTTTGGCATTGCTAAATATCGCAATACTCCAATATGTGTTTCTTCAACCTCATAGTTGTCCTCATCAATTAAGAGTGTATTTTTTATCTTTTAGTTCCTCAACATCAAAATATATAGTTTCATCTTCATTAATGAGAAAGAGTTGTGCCCTGCATTATTTATTATGTTGACATAGTTTTTGACATTTAAAATAAATGACTTCATTTCCATTGATTTTGGAAGTATCAAGTTATTCTTTTGAAGGAGATGAGATGGAGGGTTTATGGACTTTGACATGATTATGGCTTGATTGGGACAAATTAGATTTTGGCACTAGTTTTGGTGTGGAGTATTACAAAAGGTTAGGTTTGCATTTGTTGTTGAATAAGAAAGAGTTGTGTGACATTCTACTAATTAAGAAATATGGAGACATTCATCTAATATTTGTGAGTCATAAAGTTCAAATTCTTTTCTAATTTCTAGGAAGAGTCTTAATGTGAATTTGTTAATCATTATTACAACAATCTATTTGAGTAAATAATTCTTCAAATTGATTCAAATAGTCTATTAAAATCAATACAGCTAATTTTTATGGTAAAAATTGAGCATGAAGTTTCTTGTTAGCCAAATTTAATATTTGTTTAATTAATATTTCTTTCATTTCTACCTTTGGCATAACTCGTCTACCCATTCATTCTTCTTCAAAGAGTACTAATAAGTTTTATTTTGGCAAAGCTAACTATTTGGTAATCATCCATTTTGTACCATTCAAAAAAGTCTTTCATTTGGGTTAGCTAATCAAGGAATTTGTTTTGGTCATGAATATCATCAAAAGTTGATACTTCAACTTTGACTTTCTTTTGAATTTCTAGATGGGGGCCATTAAACTGAGTTTTATATTCATGATCCATCCTCAAAATATGTTTTTTTATGTTGGTTAGTTACATCCCCATCAAGTATGTCACTTAATGGTATTGGGTTGAACTTTTAGGACTATGGAGTAGTGTGAGTGTTACACTTGATTAGAAAGTTGTAGGATTAATTTTATTAGGGAATTAAATTTTTTTTATTTGTGTTTTTTTTTTAATTTGATCCATTCTAAGATTTACAACTTATTCTAGGCTTTCTAATTGCTTCAATTTTGTTAATTTAGGAGGCATACTTATGCAGTGTTAAATGAAAGGAATTGACAACGATGAAAAAGCAAGCTTATGCAACAAAATATGCAATCTAAGAATACAAAATAATGGTGACAGGATGCTATTTTTTCAATTTAACCTTTTTGTAAAGGAAAGAAAGCAACTTAAAATAATCAAAGCAAGTAAGCCATAACAATAATTGGATAGTTCTCTTTAGTTATTCTATTTAAGTTGTCATGCAACAATTTGCATTCAATAAGTGGTGTAACAAAGGAGACACTCCTTTGCAAGTGGACACTTAATAAGGTTAAGGGTGTGTTTGATGTTGAATGGCTTGGTTTAGAACATAGAGTTTTAATTATATTAGAGACAAATCATTTGCTTATAGAATTGTAACTAGATATGTTGGTCTTATCTTTATGTAATTAGAGCTTTAATCAAATAAAAGAAGTAACAACAAGGGGAGGGCAAGTCTATGAATAAATTGGAATTTAATGAAGAGCAAAATACCAATTATGGAGCCTTGCAATGCTCTCCAAACATTAACATACTTTTGAGGATATTATTTTTTTTCTCATCTTTGATACTAAATGATGGAGAGAAATAATGGTGCTTTACTTTCAAGATGATGTAGGAGTGGAAGAGAAGACATCTAAACTCAAAAATGAAAAAAATGTTATTTGGATACTATTCATTTTCCAAGTGCTTACTTCTAAGCACTAGATGGGCACTCTATGGGTAGACTAATATATAAGTAGCATGCATGCAATTCCTACATTATTAACCAAGAAATTACCATAGTACCAGGTTCTAATTTGCAAAACTATAACTTAAAAGAACTGGTAGGAAAGGAAGGGTGGTTTTGTTGATGATTACTAATCCTAAAAAATAGGTTAAGAAAGATGAAGGGAGGAAGGTTAACACTAACCAAATGAGTTTACAACATTTACCAAAGAGTTGTATAAGGGACCACACTCAAGCCACCAACTAAGCTTATAAAGAGGATAGCTCAAATTATCAAATTACATGCTTTCATTTGAGATTTTAGAACAATTTATAAAGAGGATAGCTCAATCTCCACTATAACTAGCAACACCCACTAGCATTGACTAACACATACTTCACAAAAGTAATAATGTATTAACACTTTGTAAAATAACTAATCACTAATACCATTTTGTAATATAAATAGAATCTCTAAATTCTACACATGTTTGTGCAAACTTCTTGCCAAACATTTCATGGTTATTTAAAGTGAACTTCATGGTTTAGTTTTAAACTAGCTTATGTGGGCTTTTATTTCATGCTTCATGATGAGAATCCAAAACTTTAATTTGATTGGCCCACACTTCAGACCTTGCCATAAGCTTATGTTGTCATTGTTTTGTGATGTAGTTATATGGGTTTTAAAAAACTAGCCAAAGAAAGGGATTTTGAAGACCAATCAAGAGCACACGAAGGAGAAAAATCAAGGCAAGTAGTGGGGAAGAACAAGATGATGGGCTCAAGCATGACAGAAAGGAAGGACCTAATTATGGAGAAGACCTCTACATATTTATTTTCTAGATAAGATCATCCTTGAGTTTAAACATTAAGCATAGTTAAGATATAAGAAATATAAAATTAAATTACTTTGTTAAATGCTTGTAGAACCTTGGAAAAATTAATAACAAGATGTTCCACTTCATGCATTTTGATTTTGAATGAGAGAATTTTTTTCTACCTGAGACTATAGTGGATCTATTTTGTAATTAAAAAGGGTCAATTATCTTTCCTTTTCATGCAATATCTTTTAATGAAACCATGCTAAAAAATGATGTCAACTTTTTATCATGAATGCAAAGTAGAACTCATGATGTTTTATTATGTTGCATATTTAATTTTAATTATAGGTATATGTGAAACATGAATGTAGAATAGCAAATTGATGATGCAAAATACCTTTTATTTAAAATAATTTTATTTTCATTAAGTTGAATACCATGCTAAATTTTATGCCTTGTTGGTTGACTAAGCATGGAGTATTATGAAAATTGCTAGAAAAAGTTTGGCAAACTATGGGGATACATTTTTGTTTATGATTAACCTTCATGACCTAAACAATATTATCATCATATTTGCTATAATTTAAGATCCCTAGTAAAATCTTTAATTGTTTTAAAAAGATGGATTCATGATTAAGTAGATTGTGTGTGATGTTTACTATTTACTTATGAGTTTCATGATAGGATGAACCAAGTATTGAGCAAAATCAAGACTTATGTCATGCTTTTGGTGAGAATCTACTTAGTTAAAGTGCAAATTTTGATGTAAAGCACTGAGGTTGTTTTTGAATTTTTTTCACAAGTTTAGTTAATAACATAACATGGTGAGGATGTGTACATATTGCAAAACCCATGGAGGAAAGTAATATGAAAGGACATGTAACATATTTCACACCTTAGTTTAAGCCATAAATCATTTAAAGACACTTAGAATTGAAACAAAACCTTAGTAAATGTTGCAAACAAGCATCTCTTTTACCTCAAGTTTGGTTGGGAAGCAAGGAACCATGACTTGGCTGAGGCATGGGAGGCACATGTTTAACCCTTAAGAGAACCTAAATGACTTCTAAGATATGGGTGACGCTTGGGTTCTAGTTTAATGACCTTGGAAGGCTCAATAAGGAATAACCACACATCGATTTGAGAATAATCTATGATTATGAACCATACATCTAACTAAGATCTCATCTCCATATGGCTATTTCATGATCATTGGTGACTATAACTGATTATTGTTTCCTTTATTCCTCTCTCAAGAAAATTCAATAATAAAAAAATTATGATGAAACAATGTCAAAGAGGACAATAAATCTAATATTACCAAATAAAAGTATACTAGTGATTATATTATATGCCTCAACAAATTCTTGATATCTAGTGAAATGAGCCACCATCAAATGTCCTTGAGGGAAGATCTAAGTCCCTCTATAAAAAGCTCACATTGGTTCTAATATTACCAGCTCAAAAGCCCATCTAATTAGATATGTGTTAGGAAGAAAATCTACAATTGAATTCTAACTATGTCTATGGATGACTTTGGCATAGATAATCTATGTAAGTAGCCACAAAATCATCTCATGTTATATCTAAAAATCACTATTATAGATACCATTGGATGTAGTCTGGTGTAGACCATGCCATTAAGTATCTACATGCCAATGTATCTAACAACTCCTAGGCATGGGCTAGCTAATTATTAATAATTATTGGGTTAATCAAATATAAGCTCTCCTTGGGTTCCTAGTGTTCCCCTAGAGACTCTAGTTGTTCCTAAGGTGTCATAACCCTAAAAGGTTGATCAAATATAAGCTCTCCTTGGGCAACTTAACAACCCATCTAGGCTCTTAAGTAATAATAAGTGTTTTGACCATCTTATTAAAGGAAAAGTACTATACAAAGTTACTTTAGGAAAGCTTAGAATCATAATTAATCTTTTTAACTTAATTATCATTAAGCCTTATACTCTCCACCTTATTAAACCTAAGCCTAATATTCCTAAGTATGCCTTAACTCTCCCCTAGGTTTTGATATCAAGTTTGTCACTCATTTTTTTAAAATTGTGAGTATAACCAAATAAAAGTTTACAATATCAAATGTACCTAAAATTTACTATATAATTTCCTACCATGCTAAGAATTCAATAATTTTTTAAGCATAAATAATTATTCATGAAGTCAATAAACTAGATGACTCTAATTCCATCAAAATATCACTATGAATGACTACCAAACTCCAATAAAAACTATAATAAATAATTATCAAGTTTAAATAGTGAGTCCAATATAGTCTCATGTCTAATAAATGTAACTAATGATAATTAAATATTAAATCTATCATTACAAATGATGAAATAAGAAAGATAAATCATTTAACTTATACATTAACTTTAATAATCTCTAACTCAAATCTTTCATTACTCTTAGTTCTCTAATCCTACAAAAATCTAAGAGGATTGAGTTGGAAGGATAAAAAAGAAATTCTTGAGTCATATTATAAAATTAACATGTAATAATCAATAAGTATGTATATAACAATAAATTAAACAATTTAAATGAGTTACATCACTTGCTAACTACCATAAGACATCACCATCTACGATCTAAGTTAATACATATGTTTATAATGTGGCTAATTAGATGCTTAGTTCCCCTCTTTGATCTAATACACCCTACTATTCATGTGAATCATGATAAATCCTCACACTTTGATTACATCATATATTCAAATACTCTATAAGAAAATATTGATCACATGTCTTGAAATCCTTAACAACCACATGTAATCTTACTCCTTTGAATAACATAACACATCACATAATTTCCTATGCATTAAATGAGTAATTATTCTCTATTGATAATATTTATACAATATCTTTTAGTTAATCTCAAAGGTTCTTAGAATGTAATATGACACTTCTCCTATAGGCTCAACCATCTACATTTAACTATGTGTAGATCAAGGGAGTAAGGTACTTAACCTATTTATCTCTTAGGTGAGCATGAATAAATAAAGAGTTCATTATATATGATTACTCATCTATTTAATCAAGAATTTATCGTACAATATCTTGTTAACTCTAATCCAAAGCAACTCAATATTAATTTGATTTCCTAATTTTTTAATCTAAAATATAAAGAGTTCTCATCATAAATATTAACCTAATAAGGTATAGTTTTCTCTTGACCCTAAATTTATTATTTAGGATTCTTTAAGCCTTGATTAAGTCAATATAGGGTTTTTACACTAAGTTGTTTTTCAATTATCCAAGGTTATTATATATTGAATACCTTAATGTTTTCATTAATCCCTAATTCAGTTACTTAATATGTCACAGTCTATTTTTCTTATTTTATTCTTTCCCTAATTTTGTCTCAAACTTTGCTTATCTAGGTTAGCTTTAGCATTCACAAAGCCTTGGCTTTTAACCTTAGGTTCTATATATAGTTGATTTCCATTAGAACTAAGTCTAAATTCACACAAGTATCACTATTGACCTTTGTGCCTCCAAGGCAACTCTTAATCACCATACTCATCCTAAGTTCTCTTCTAAACCATCACAAATCCCTTAAATCATCATCTAGGGTGTTATCATGCCACCTAAGAGTCTAAATAATATTACACATGGTCTTATCAAAAGAACTTGGCCAAGTTAATCATCTAGCCAACATCTTTACCTTTTTGTTTTCATTGGCTTAACTTAGCACATCCATAAGTCTTATCCATGCACTTTTATCTACATCTAAGGACTTGGTTGAGAGCTTAATTATCTAACGTTTAATTTATAATATGCATAGAGATTCATTAATGTTTTTTTAACCTATCACTAGGATTTGCTATTATATGTTCCTTTTCATTCTTAAGCCTTTAAGCTTAATTGCAAGGCTAAGATTACCTCACATAAGAATATCCAAGCACCTTTATTTTAAGGTAAAACTTAACCTTAGCACTTCTAAGAATAATGAAACCCTATTCTTATTAACCATATCCCTACTCAACTTAGCATTTTTCTAATTCCTTAAATCGAGACCTCCAAGGCTTCTCAACTAGAAACCAATTGCCACACACACCATAGAATCCTTCTAAGTTCTTCTCTTAATGGTTAAGCCCATGCATCTTATGACTTAGGCAAGCCATGGTTCCATGCTTCTCATGCAAACAAGAGGCAAAAAAGAGTGCTTGTCTACAACATTAGATAAGGTTTTTTTCTTTAATTCTAAGTGTCTTTAAATGGTTTTTGGCCTAATATAAGGTGTAAATTATACCAAAAGATAATTCACATATTTTCATTCATGGTTTTGACAATAAAACATACATCCTCACCTTGTCATGTTATCAATTAAATTATGAGTAATTTTAAATAAAACTTTAGTGTTTGACATAAAAATACCTTTCAATACAAATAAATTCATGTAGAAAATAAGAAATCAAGCCTTAGTTTCACCCATTGTTTGGTTCATGTCATGAAACTCTTTGTTGATCAAGAAATAAGAAAGAGGTGAACATTACATTCAATCTGTATTATCATACATACATTCCACCAAAAAAGAATATAGATTTTACTAAGGATCTTAAATATTATGAAAATTTAATAATCAGAGATGGTTTCCTTGTGTAGATTATGAGAATTTATTACAACAAAATTATGCATCCCCATGGTTTGACAAATATTTTAACATTAATCATGAAAATACAGTTCAATACTTGCTTAGTCAACCACAAGGCATCAAAATTAGCATGTTTTTAAACATAACTCATATGATGATGTCTTGGTTAAGGGCTACTTTACATCAACAAAGTTTTATTTTATATTCATCCTCCACACAAATTTATAAACAAAGCCAAACATGTAACTTAAAATCATGGATTCTAATTTATAGTCATGGGTAAAATGTTAATATAAATTCATGAAAAATAATGTTAATTGACCCCTTTTGATTACCAAATGAAACTCTCTTGGTCTTGGGTAGAAGGAATTTCATCATTCCTAAGTAATAGGATTTATTGGTTATCAATTTTTAAGGTTCCATATGCATTTTGTAGAATAATTCATTTTTATCATGCCTTAGATCTTAGCTACATTTATTATGCAAACTCATGGGTCATCCTACTTGGAAGAATCATATAAAAGACTTTTACTTAGTTAGATCATTCCTTACTTTAAAGGTTGAACCACCCTTCTTCTTCCTCACAACTTATCTTCCTTTTCACCTACCTTTGTGCCCTCTTAGTTGGCCTCTCCAAATTCCTCTTTTAAGACTAGATTTTCTAAAGCCTTTACAAGCACATCTTAAGGCTTGTATAGCCTTGGCCACGCCTCCTTAAACCAAGGTTTTAGATAAATCAATTTTGGTTGGGTTAAGCCATGCTTCATCCTTTTTAATTTAACCTAGTTCTAATTAACCTTTTTTTTGTTGGCCATATCTAGCACCTAAAATTTAAGATTCTATATAAAATATGGAAAATGAATACTTCAAGATTTATTTTCATTTTCATATACTTATGTAATATCTTAATATGTTTCTAAATGCATCATATATATATATATATATATATATATATATATATATATATATATATATATATATATATATATATTTAATACTTTTATCTTCAATCACCAACTCTTAATTTTTAAAAATCTTATTCATATCTTTATTATGAATTCATGGTTGGATAAGAATAAAGATAAGAGATAAAATTTATAATATAAATTAAAATTGCATGCTCGTTTTAAAACTTAAGCCTAATCAAGGCTCATGGGGTGCAACTCAAGTCTTATCATTCAACTATTCTTCCAATTCAAAATTTTAAAATTAAAAAATTCAAATTTTAAATTTCAAATTTTAATTCAAAAAATACCTTGTTCAACTAATTTTTGAATAATATGGCCATAAATACTAGGTATAACAAAACTCTCCCTTAATGATTACAAAACTAATACTAGAATGAAGAACTAATTTCCATAAATAACCATTAATAGTGAAATGAATTTACTACAATAAGAATTCTTTTAGTTTGTTTAAGCTTTTTGTTTCTTTACACCATGCAAGAATAAGTAAATGTATGCAGTTATAACATTTTGAACTTGCTATTTGTGAATCTATGCATGAAAATAACTCACTTTTAGCATTAGTTTTTACTTTCAACAAGTACTATAGTAAAACCAAATTTTTATTATCTCATACAATAATACCAAATTCCAAACATGCTCCTTCTTACTTCTTGAATTGTAGTGCTATTCTCTCTCTCTCTCTCTCTCTCTCTCTCTCTCTCTTTTTGTAATCATTAAGAGGGGTTAATCACTTCTAAGGTCAATTAAAGTCTTGTAAATTCTTTAAAAGATAATGGTTTTATAAATATATTAGCTAGTTGATTACAAGAAGGGATAATAGATACTTGAATATGTTTTTAGTATATTTTTTAATAAAATGATATCTAATATTATTTTAAGGTCAATATATAAGATTTTTTATTAAATCTAAATTATAATCCATTAACTATTATATAATTAACAAAACCTGTGCTACATAACTTCTTATAATAATATACTTGGCCTTGATTGTAGAGTACAACACAATTTTGCCTATAGTTGGCCCATGAAATAAGATAACCACCAATCATTTGACGCATTCTGAAAGCACTTTTGTATTAATTCCATTCACAAAAAAGTTAGCATCTATATAAGCTAATAAATCAAATCTTAGTTCACACTTGTGATATCTTAATGCTAGTGAGTTTGGTACCAATGAGATATTTAAAATTACATTTAATTACTTGAAGGTGAGATTATTTAGGATTTCCTTGAAATCTGACATACAAGTTAACACTAAGTATAATATCTGGACTCTTGTAGTAAGCTATAATAGTGAACCCACATACCTTAAAACATTCTTATATCAACTAAATTTTTAGCTAATCCTTATCTAAGAAAATACTCATCTTTAATGAAGTTTTCCTTGCCTTCATGTTTTCAAATCCAAAACTTTTAAGAGACTTTACTAAGTATTCAACTAATGCTTATTGGTTTGCTTAACTTGTAGTCCTAAAAGTAGGTTAACTTAACCATCATGCTCATTTCAAAATCTTTCTTCATTAGTTTTGTAATCTTCTCACACATTTCATCATGTGTTGATCTAAATATAATATCATTAACATATACTTAGCAAACTAATTGTCCTGCATTTGAATTTAGAAGAAACAAGGTGTTGCTAACTTTGGGTCTAACAAATTTTTTTGAAATAAGAAAAGGGCATAGTCTTTACTACTATTCACATGGTACTGGATTCAATATATAAAGTGCCTTCTTTAATTTGTGAATGTGATCTAATTTATCATGGGCTAAGTATTCTCTTATACCACTAGTGATGTACTCAATTTGGGTTAAATAGTTTGGCCAATTTAATTCATAGGGCATTCTTAATGGGTAAAACCTTAATATAGTTATAATGGATCCATGCTCAATGAGTCAAGTTAGTTATGTATTTTTTATAGATGCTAAAATCCCAACATTACAAGGGTTAAATGAAAAATTTAATAGAAATTACAATGAGAAAGTCATAAAGGGAAATAAAGAATTAAAGGATCATAAATTATTTTGATATGATATGGTTTCTTGTGTGACTTCATTTCCTTACTATGCTGTTTATGATGTCATTGTAAATTTATTGACCTTAGCATGCTATTATCATACGCTTGTAATAATTTGCATTGCATTTATATAGATTTCCTTATTAAGTCTACATCAATAAACTTAACCATTTCTTTGGCTCAAATATTAAATGTGACAATGATGCACATTATGAGACTTTAGAGAAAAATTAAGGGACAAAAAGGCATGGCCTTAGGGTTTTCCATGTATTGCTTCTTTAGTAATCTTGTGTTAGGGATTCGATTATAAAGTAAACTATTATTGAAATGAGGACTTGATGTGTTTAAAAAAGACTATTCAAGGGCCTAGCTTTAGAATTAGGCTTTAAGGTTTAGGAATAAATAATGATGGAGGAACTTAGAATAGAACATCTAAGTTGGACTGAGGTAATACTATTTGGTGAGCCTTTATATACATTATAAATAAAGGTTTGGATAGTAAAGCTCTTGACTATGACCATTGAAGGAAGTTGGAAAGTTTGATTAAGACCTAGCATATGCTAAGTTAAACTAAGGAATTAATAAGGTAAAAATATTTGTAGGACCTTTTAATTGACCAAGTTCTTCGGTCAAGACCATGAATGACTTTAATTAGGCTCTTAGCCTATGGAATGACACCATGGGTGGCAATCTGAAGGATATCTGATTGCTCTAAAGAGGCATTATGATAGATATATTAACTTAAGATTGCCTTAGAGGCATAAGAGTCATTAGTAAGACTTGTGTAAACCTAGACTTAGTTGTGATAATAATCTATTATACATTAAACCTAAAAGAAAATGCCAAGACTATGTGAACACTATAGATAACCAATATGGGTAATGTTCTAGATGAATGTATGGTAAGACTAAATACAAGAAAAATGGAGTAAGATATCTAGATAATTGAAGTAAGATTTGATGGAAACCTTAAGATATCTAGATGATTGTAACCTTAGATAGCTAAAATAAAACTTAAGGTTAAAACTTTAGATTATATTAACTAGGGCATGGAGAATCCTAGATAATGTATTTATGGTTAAGGGAAACCCTTGACCTATTATGTTGTTAGCTAAATTAAGAACTCCTTACATGTTAGATTTAAACTAAGAAAATCTAAATAACTCTAGATTATGGTAAACTAAGATTAGTAAGATGTTACTAATTTATATATCAATTTATTATGTGAAGGCTAGACATAGTGGACCATTGATCATGAATGCTCATTAAGAGATAAAAAAGTTAAGTACTCTACTTGCTTAGCTCGAAGTTTGTAGTCATATTTGGTTAGTTGAGCCTATAAAAGGAGTGTCAAATTGTGTGGTAAGAATCTCTAGGATTGGCTAAAAGCCATTGCATAAATAGTTCAAGGAGAAAAAACTTACACATTTAATCCTATAGGGAATAAATGATTTGCTATAATTATGGTGGAGAGTACATGTAGTTATTGAGCACTCCTAAATACAATATTGGCCAATTTGATCATCATTGTCTTAAAGAATGCTATACTACATGATGTGATAGAACTACTAAGCATTATTATAATTCTCTTAGACAAGAGAGTATATTTGATCAATGAGGGGTCACTATGCATTTCACACATAATTTCTTTTTTTTTCTTTTAATTTTTAAAAAACCACAAGTGTAACCAATCTAAATTAACAATCTCAAATGTATTTATAATTTTATTATAATTTCAGGCAAATATTATCATTCTAAAAAATCCATATAATTTATTACAACTTGAATTTAATTTTGACCCATTACAATATCATCAATAATCACTGAAGTCTGATAAAAATTATAATAATAACTATCAAGTATAAAAAAAACAAATTAATATGATCTCATGTCTAATAAATAAAACTTATAAAAATAATATCAAATCTATTACTATTGATGCTAAAACAAAGGAGATAAATCTTACAACTAGAACACTAACTCTGATAATCTTTAGCTTGACTCTTACACAACTCATAGCTCCCTGATCCCATAAAAACTTAAGGGGGTAAGCTAAAAAACTCTATAGAAAATCCTTGAGCCATACTATAAAACTAACATATAATGATAAAAAAAAGTATGTATTTAACAACTATGTAAATCATGTAATAAATGACATTAATTATTAATCACCAAGTACTAGGTAAGTCAATATATATCTTTATAATATAGCTAACTAGATGCTTAGTATTCCTCCTTAATTTAATGTTCTCTCTCATTCATGAGAATTTTGATAGAGTCTGACACTTCTAACATATTGCTTAATCCAACTCTCCATAAGATAATGTCAATCTCATGGGCCAACCTCATAAGCTCTTAGAAGTCCTCAACAATCATGTGTACTCCATTTTATAACATAGCATATCATGCACTTTCTTATAGGACTAAATGTGAAATTGTTTTTCTCTAAGGACTATTTATACAATGGTTTTCAACCAAACATGGAGAAACCTATCACAAAAACTGGCACTCTTCTTATTGGCCAAACCATCCATGTGTAATAACCTCCAATTCAAGGGAGTAGAGAAACTAATCTATCTACTGAGTGAGCATCATGATCAAGAGTCCATTACATCTAATCCTCACCTGATCAAAATCAATGCATCAAGTGATCCATCTAACTCTCTATCACTAGCCATAGATTTCCATCAATCTAAATCTAAAATAAAAAGAGTAATCATAATAAGAAATAACTTATTAGGTCAAGTGTCATGCCTTACCTTACCCATCTAGGATTTTTATAACTAAATTTAAGTTGAAATGGCTAGAAGAAGAAGTAGAAGATTTGGAAGAAGAGGTAGAAGAAGATGATGAAGATAAGGAAGAAGTAGAAGGAGAAGAGGAAGAAGAAGATGAAGAAGAAGAGGAGGAAGAAGAAGAAGTAGATAAAGAAGAGGAAGAAAAGATAGATTAGGGATTAGGGTTTTGGGGTTAAGTATTAGGGATTAGGGTAAAAAATTAAGGATTAGAGATTAGGAATCTCAAAATATGGATTAAAAATTAAAGAGAGAGGGATTCAAGATTAGGGATTATGGATTTTGGTGTTAGCAATTATAGATTTAGGTTTAGAGATTAGGGATTAAGGAGTAGGGAGTAGGGATTAGAAAACAAGTAATAGGATAGAGATTAAGAATTAAGGATCAAAGATTAGTGATTAGAGTTGAAGGGATTAATGTTTAGGGATTACATATTAGGGATTAAGAATTATGAGATTAATTATTAAGGATTAATAATTAAGCATTTAAATTTAATGATTAGGGAATTGAAATTAAGGATTGAGGATTAGGTGTTAGAGTTTAGAGATTAGGGATTATAGATCAAAGAGTTAAGATTAGCATTAGAGATTAGGGATGAAGGATTCGAGATTAGTGATTAAAGATTAGGGATTAAGGATTAAAGATTAGTGAATAAGGATTAGGGATTATGGATCATAGATTAAGGATGAGAGATTATGGATAAGTTATTAGGGATTACTATTTAGGGATTACAGATTAGAGATTAAAGATTAGTGATTAAGGATTAAGGATTAGAGATTAGGGATCGATTAAAGATTAGGGATTAAGAATTAGGGATTGAAGGGGAAGAAGTGTGAATCGTGTCTAGCTCATGAAGAGGTCTATGAATGATAGAAAATGTCATATTTACCTTAAAATTCATAAGTGACGATTGAGTTCCCTTTGTCTTAATTTTTTAATTTAATTATGAAAAATTAATAGAATTATTTTTTTATCTAATCAAGGTTTAATAATTAACCTAACATAAAATTTGGAAAAACAAAAATACAAAAAAAATGATTTAACCAAGGAAAGAATGATTAAAAAATAAAATCATTTTCTTAAATCAATGAATGATTTAATTAGAATTTGAACCAAAAAAATAATTAAGAGATTAAAAATTTGAATCCTATTCATTTGCTAAAATCAAGGAGATAATTAAATAATTAGGATGCCTGAATATGATTTGAAATTAATACGAAAATAGAGTGTCTTAAAATTAACAAACTAGTATTCCATTTCATAATAAAATAGAATCTTATCAAAGCTAATGACATGTCTTCAATCCTTGAAACTTTTTGAATATTCTAAGGTACTTTGAAGACGAGTAGTTCACAATTTTTAAAGATAAATGACTTGTTTTTTATGTAAACTCGTTTCATACTAAACAAGTCTATTAGAATAAAATACTAAATATTTAAGGCTTGACCCATAAAGCACGAGGGTGACTTAACACTAATCACTTTTTATCAAGGTTCATATGAGAACTTTTTATCAAGGTTCATATGAGAACTTAATGTCTAAACTCTTAATCCTTAATTTTAATTCCCTAATCATTAAACTTAAATGCTTAATCATTAATCCTTAATAATTAATCTCATAATTCTTAATCCCTAATATGTAATCCCTAAACATTAATCCCTTCAACTCTAATCACTAATCCTTAATCCTTAATTCTTAATCCCTACCCTATTACTTGTTTTCTAATCCCTACTCCCTAGTCCTTAATCCCTAATCTCTAAACCTAAATCTATAATTGCTAACACCCAAATCCATAATCCCTAATCTTGAATCCCTCTCTCTTTAATCTTTAATCCATATTTCGAGATTCCTAATCTCTAATCCTTAATTTTTTACCCTAATCCCTAATACTTAACCCCAAAACCTTAATCCCTAATCTATCTTTTCTTCCTCTTCTTTATCTACTTCTTCTTCCTCCTCTTCTTCTTCATCTTCTTCTTCCTCTTCTCCTTCTACTTTTTCCTTATCTTCATCATCTTCTTCTACCTCTTCTTCTAAATCTTCTACTTCTTCTTCTTCTTCTTCTTCTTCTACTACTACTATGCCTTCTTCTTCTTCCTCTTCTACTGCTACTACTTCTTCTTCTTTTTTTTTTCTTCTTCTTCTTCTTCTTCTTCTTCTTTCTCATCTTCTTCCTCTACTTCTTTCTCTACTTGTTTTTCTTCTTCCTCCTCTACTTCGTCTCCTTTTTCTTCTTCTTCTTCTCCTTCGTCTTCTTCCTTTTCCTTTTTTTTATCTCTTCTTGATCTCCTTCATCTTTGTCTTCTACTTCTTATCCTTCTTCTTCTTCTTTTTCTTCTATTTCTTTGATTTCTTCTTTTTTTTTTTGTTATTCTTCTTCATCCTCTTCTTCGTTTTTCTACTTTTCTTCTTGTTCTTGTTCTTGTTCTTCTTCCTTCTCTTCTTCTTCTTATTTTTCCTCTTTAACTTCTTCTTCTTCTTCTTCTTCTTTTACATCTTAACCTTCTTCTACTTCTTCTTCTTCTTCCTACTTTTCTCTTTCTTTTTCATCTTCTTCTACTTCTTCTTCTTTCCCTTCTTTTGCTTCTTCTTCTTCTTCTTCCTCTTCTACTTCTTTTTCTTCTTCTTGTTCTTCTTCTTCTACTTCTTCTTCTTTTTCTTCTTCTTCTCCTTCTTCTTGTCTTTCTTCTCCTCTCATTCTTCTTCTTCTTCTTCGTCTCTTTCTTCCACTTATTCCTCTTCTTCTTCTTCCTCTTCTTCTTCTCCTTGTTCTTCTTCTTCTTCTTCTCCATCTTCTACTTTGTAATCCTTAATCCCTATTCTCTAATCCCTACTCCTTAATCCCTACCTACCTAATTTCTAATTCCTAATCCCTAATTTATAATCCCTAATCAATCCTTCGCTTATCCCTAATCCTTAATCCCTAATACATAATATCTAATCTCCAATCTCTGATCCCTAAACCTTAATCCTTAATACTAATTCTTAATCCTTAATCCCTAATCTATAATTCATAATTCTTAATTCCTAATCCCTAATCTCTAACAACTTATCTTTAATCTTTAATTCCTAACACCCAATCTTTAATCCCTTATCCCTAATCTTAAACCTAATCACTTAATTTTTAATCACTTATCTCTAATTCGTAATCTTGAATCTTTAATACTAAATCATTAATCTCTAGTCTTTAATCCTTAATCTCTATTTGCTAATTTGGAATCCCAAATCCTGAATCTATAATCCCCAATTCTTAATAATTAATCTCTTAATCTTTAATCCCTAATCCATAATCCCTAATCATTAATCTCTTTAGCCCTAATCCTTAACTATAATCCTTAATCTCTACTCTCTAATCCCTATTACTTATTCCTTAATTCTAGTCCCTAATCCTTAATCCTTAATCTCTAACCACTAATCCTTCATCTATAATTGATAATCCCTAATCTCTAATCATTAATTCTTAATCTAAAATCTCTAATACTTAATCCATAAAACATAATCCCATACCCCTCCCTCCTTAATCCCTAATCCTTAATCTCTTTGTCAATGTCTAAAGTTCATATGAGGTTAATGCTCATGCCTTCATGAATTTTAGAGCATTTCTCATCATTCAAAAGTGATTTGCTACATTCAATTTATGAGCTTTTGAACTCATCCCAAACTATCTCCATCTTGAGTGATGCAAAGCTGCCTCCCTCAATAGAGTAACTTGTCTCATAGATGAAGTCCAAACAACTCCTTTGTTTTCAACTCCTTCATTGCATGCTTAATGTAAGGGCCTTCTTGATTTCTTGGTGTATAGTCCTCATGCTCCTCCATTTGTACTTGCATTATATTAGGAAAAGATAAGTTCCTAGTAGACCATTGATCCCATGACACATCTAAGGAGTTGAAGATTTTGGCATATGACATAACCATTGCTATAGTTATGGTCCCCTTAAAATTCTCGAGTATATTGTACCTACATTAAAGTGGTAGAAGATCATTAAAGAAGATAGAAGAGTAGTTACAAGACAAACAAGATTTAGCCTTGAACCTTGCAAGCAACCTCTTAATTCAATAAAGCTTAATCTTTTCAAGCTTCACCAGTGCCTCGCTTGTCGAAATATCTGTGAGAAGGCTTTAGCACTTAATATTGCTGGTACTCATACTTTTCACAATGCTTTCCTCTATAGTGGATTGTTTTGTATTATGGTTATGATTTTTAATTTCTTATACGAATTTTTCATGTAAATCTTTGGTCTCAACTTCCAATGTTTACTTTATGATTATTGTAATAAAGCCTCATACAATAGTTATCAATAGCACCATATGACATCTTTCAGTTGTTTTTAAAGTTAATCCCTATTAATCTCCCATTCAAATTCTACATCAACAAATATTGTTGATTCTTATTTCAAAGTTGTTTTATCTAAGACATAGATCTGCGAGCATGCATTTTTCATTTTCTTCTACTTGGCTAAGATTTGGGCTATGTTTGGGTATTCTCATGAACAATCAATCCTTTGCACAAAAGTTCCAAGTAATTGTCTTCTAAATAGTTTTATGTAAATTTTTTTCATGAAATTGAAGTATCATGCAGAAATGTTTGATTGCAAAAATGTTCAATTACACTTATTATTCAAAAGAAAAATAACATTTTGAACATGCAACTTTAGCAAAGTTGAACATAATATTGTGACCTTATTTTCAAATATAAAATTATTAACATTTAACTATTGCTTCCATTTGATACTAGGAACTTAATTTGTGTCTTGCATCTTAATGCCTATTGGTGGCATTGCAATTCATTATTGTGGGTATTCCAGGCTAATCGAAGATGTTGTGCACTTTGGAGAGAGCATCAAGGAAATAATCAATGAGTCTGATGATGGGATGTGAGTAGATGACTTCCAACTTTGGTAGTTTTTTTAAGTAATTCTTATGGGTTTTCCTTTGTTTTTTTCAAATCAAACCAATCTATGATTTTAAAGTGTCCTCTTTTTCCTGAATTTTTATGTTCTACATTTTTTGATTCCTTGCACAATGATGAGTTGAAAATTTTCTATATTTAGTGATACACTCATATCCTAGAGTTTTTGTTTTGTTTTTTGTGCTTTGTAAATAATTGGAAATATGAATCAAGATGGTTGTCTACTAACTAAATCTAATTCTCAAGTACCATGAATTATGAATGGATGAATTGGGTACTTTCTTAAAACAATTTCATTTCCTGATTGCTAACTATTTTATGTCACAATTCGACCTTATGCTAGTTGTTCATTTATAAGGCTATGCTTAGCATCCAAGACATTTAATATTTTATATATAAGCATGCACATGCATCATTTTGGTAATAAACAATCACAGGGATCATTTAGATAATTTCTTTATTTTTATGGTTACAAGGATCACTAAAATTTGTTACAAGAATGTCTCATGGAGATCTACAAAATTTGCAAGGCATTCTCACTCATAGAACAATAAATTTAGCTTTTTTATTGGATCATTTCATACAAGTGTCAAGAATCTTTCAATTCTTGAAGCTTATTTGCTCTCCATGTGGACATTGAGTGTTGGCTAAAGTTTTTGGGCCTTTCATCATATAACATGGAAATGCAAGCCTTTGTTGACTAAAAAATGTCTCTTGATTTTAATATCACAAAATTTGATTCATTTCATTGAGCTGTCATATCAAGCTATCAACATTTGATTTTATGACTATTTAGGTTTTCTTTGAGATGTTGGCTAGCATACAAAAAGGACTTCAATCAAAACCTCCTCCTTATAAAGGTGATTAATGAGACATAAAAAATTATTTCAAGTTCCATGAACAATGAGCATACCATCACCAAGTATAGGTAATCAAAATCTCTCATTTCAGCAACTTCTAAAAAGAATGTCACCCTTAGGAATTTAAGATAAGAATCAGGATAATAAAGCTAGCACTTCTAAAACTCTCAAGACTACACTATTTATGAAACTCGAAATACTTATTCATCATTTGAAGAGCCTTTCCACGAGGATTCAGTCAACATTATTCAAGTCCTCTTGAGAGGATGTCAAACTTATTTGAGATGATCAACTATAAGGAGTTTCAAGTCTTTTATAGTCATTAATGTCAAAGCAAGGTGTAGTGAAATCTTTCTTATTTCCTTTAGCCCGAAGGATTTTTCATCCATTGGCAATCCTTATGGTAATGTTATGATTTTAGGATGTATGACTAATATTGATTTGTGATGGATTTTGATGATTTTAGAAGTTCAATAGGTCTTTTCTTCTTTGAAGCTTTTGAGAAGAAATGGATCGAAAGAGATCATCTCATCCCTTTTGTCTAAGCATTGACCAGCTTTTTGATGGCATGACCAAATTAGAAGGAAGCATGATGTTACCTTAATGCTTGTTTCAAAAGAATGCTCCATAACGTGAATGCCTGGTTTCCTAGTTGTGAAGGTTTCTTCTCATAACATCATCTTAGGACTAATTCTTAAAGTTTGGAATCATGGCTTTGACACTAAACTTTTGCATCAAATATCAAACCTAGTCAAAATGCTGAAAAGATGTTAGGAAAGGACCTTAAAAAACCCCAAAAAAATCACGACAAAAATTGTAGAGTTTTATGTTTTGACTTGATCTTACGTTTGATCAAACACACGAGCCGTGGAGATATAGAGCTTGCTTTGATGCTTTTAAGGAATATGGAGCATTCTTTTATACATGATGTGAAGTTTTTTTTTAAATACTTGATATGTCAACTTTCTCATATGTTTTGGATTTAGACCATTTTCTTCTAAAGGTAACCCATGAGTCAAGGCCAATTCCTTCTCTAGACAATCTCTTGATTCAAAGATATTATCTCAATGCAATCCATTAAGTTGAGGCCATTGCCTCTTCGAGACATTTTATTAAGTTGAAGCCATTTAATTCTAAAGGTCATCCCTTTTATTGATGTCATTTTCTTTTCAATACAATCCCTTAAGCATAGATCATGACTTCCACAGAAAACATCCCTCTAGTGAAGGCAAGACGAGGGAAATACCTTCTGTTTGACGGAAAACCGTTTGAGAATAAAGACTTTCTTTAAGTTTCAAATGTGAACTCGTTAATCCATGGATTTTCAATCTTTTCCTTCAATGAGTTTACTGTTCCAGAGTCAAGAGCCTAGTTTACTCGTTTCTTGACTTGTATTAAGATTCTTATAGATTGTTATTTATCTTAGTCATTAGAAAATGTCATTTGCTAAAAGAAAACAAGTTATAGAAATTGGCATAAGTACAATAACATTGTAAATATAACACGAGAGGAGAGGTTGGGTCTCATAGCATAATAAAAAAATAAAAACCAAATATTTAAGTAAATGAGCTAAATTATTTTCGAAATTTGCATAATAAGGTACTAATATGATTGAGAGTAACATCATTGATCATCGAATCATGCAAAAATGAAAAAGTCTTATAAAGCAAGCCAAAATAAAAAAAAGAAAATACTTTAAATTATAAAAATGAATACCTAGTTGGATACTAAAAAATGAGTCCAATAATATTTGTCACACTTTATTTAATTATTATTTGGAATTGCTAATGCTTACAAAGATAAATAGGCACAAATATTAGAGTATTATTTTATATTTAAGTAAATATATATTAAAATTTTAAAAAAGAGAAATTGATAAATTAAAATCTAATCGAGTTAAAACTTTGTAGAGGCCACACAAAAGAAGATGTACAGTTACATACTATCATAAAAATAAAGTCAAAATATTGAAGAAAAGAGATCAATTATATGGAAAAGTTACATTCAAAGAGACTAAGGAGATCAATCATAAGTTTCTTGATTATTAGACAAAGTAGAATTAAAATGTTTCATAAAGTATGCTAAAACTCTTTAAAAATATTTATGAAAACCAATAGTAAATTCTTAATTGGATATAACATGTTGAGAATAGTCTGATGATGTTTGCTTTGACATGTTGGCACCTTTATTTGAATTTATACAAATGACCAAAGAACTAAAGTCAAAGGGTAATATTAAAATAATATTTTAAAACAAAGAATGCATAAATTAAAGGTAAAATAAAGAAAGCTAAGAGTTTGCTTATGAAAATACCCCGCTTCTAGAGTCAATCATAATCTTATCTAAAACACAACATGCAAACTAATTAGAAATCGCATCAAAACATTATAATGAAGTCCAGTACGACTTCTATAGCTCTTAACTATCCGGAGTGCGTTGTAACTTGAGATCATCAAGGCAGCAACACAGCAAACGAGCCATGATGCATCCTTAAGGTGGAACCCATAGTTGTTCTGGCATAAGATAGAGGTGTTATAAGTATCTATTAATTGCATACGAGCATCATGCATACTGTTAAAATTATGACATTTGCAAATCAACATACTCATATCGATTATCGGTTTATTAGATAATAATATAATTTTTGCACAGTATAACAATTTAAGCTTGTGTAGTTGCAAGACTGTAAGTAGTTTGTATACTAGTGTCGGCAGCTAAAATTATTCATGTCACTTTAAAAATTTAATATTCATATTTACCATCCATTTATTTCTATAATATTATTTTTACAGTTCTCTACAGCAAGAATATGATATTTATTAGTACAATATGGGAAACGAAGTAAAATGCGAAACGACAAAGTTCGAAAGCTAAGCATGGGCCTTCGTTTAGTATTCTGGAGGGGAGCATCATAATATCCGAATCATTTGAGAAATTTACTTCGTTAAGCATTTCATCGAAAAGGAGCGTGTCTTTCTGCTGACCTCATGTAACAGTACTATTTTCTTACGTTGTCTCCCTAACATCAGTTTGTTTCTTTCACTTCCAAGAAAAGCATTGTCATTTGTAAGCTTTCGATTGCAGCTGGCTCTAAATTATAATATCTTATTGGCTTTTATGGCTTTTGTTAAGGCACCAGTAACGTTGATGACAAAGCTTTCAGTCAACTTCTTGTCTTCAACTTATGGCATGATCTGGAATGTAAGTAAAACGGGTTTCTCTATTGAACTTTTATAAGAGAAACAACGAGTCTATTAAGCATAGCTTTTTGTGGACAATATTTAGTAGAAATTTAATTTAAAAGAATAAAAAATTAAAATCATATTTAAAATATGATTGACAAAGAATAAGTCACATCACATGATAAGATCAATTTTTTACAACACAATTTTCATTAATTTCAAATTAAAAAGTTTAATGATTATAAAAGAGCAAGATCATTTTGCCGATTCACCAAACATCGTCTTGAAAATATGTTGCACGACGCTAGATTTCCAGTTCCAAATATTTACAGTTTTAGTGAACTTTAGGCTGGTTAGATGATATCCTCAAAATATAAAGCTTTAATGAAAAAAATCTATATAATATCGTTATCTATATAAATATAAAGAGCTTTAACAAATAATATATGCGGAACTTGAAAAAAAATATTTGTTTTCTAGAAGTTAAAAAATTTTATACAATTTGAGAAATATTTACTAATTTAATTAAACAATTAAACATGCCATTAAACTTAATATTTTATCCCAGTTTTTTTTTTCTAAACATAAACATAAAAAAGAAAGAAAGAAAGAATACTTAAACAAAGTCATCCTAGAGAAACTCAAGAGTACGTTTGTTTTAAACTATTTAAATTTCTTAAATACTCCAATTGCGAAATTATGAAAACATCATTCAAATATGAAAATGATAAAATTGACCAGGGGCTTCTAAAATGAACGTAATGGTCTGTTAACATTATTGAGATTACTTCCTAAACCTCCAAACTCTTCATGTCTATTAAATTGTCTGGGTTAGTCATAATTGCTAAAATACCAAGAGAATATAGGCAATAAAAAGAATGCTCTTGATGTCATCTCCAAGAGTTGTATGAAGCTAACAGTGTTTTTCATAAACTTCATTATCATCCAATGCTATCCAAGTTCATGAAAGGACTCTTAAAATAAAAAAATATCAAATATCCCATTTCAACATCAATCCCAAAAATGTCCCCAATTTGCTCTATGGATTTCAGTCTACTACAAGAGGCTTTACATTCTAAATTGCACCACTAGCCAATCAAATCAAAATAGATGCAAAATTGAAAGTCTAATCGCTCATATGCAACTACAAATTCGAATATTCAAATAAACTAGAATTGCATAAACTCTTGCTTGGATTGAGTTGCATTATCATAAGCAAAACAATAATTTGGGGCTTGATGCTGCGAGTTGCAATGTGATAATTTAACACCTTAAGTGTACTTTAGTGAACAGGATGGCTTTGAAAGCTGTTAAAACTCAAAAATTGCATTCGATGGCGTAATGTGAACCTTGAAGATGATTTTTGAAATCATCAAGAACTTTATTTTATAATCTTTGGTTATAAAGGCACTTCAATAATTTTTACGAAAAAGGTTGGACGAAGGCTTGTAGAGTTTCAAGGCACAAGAAGAATTCATAGCAATATCTATTGATCATTGGATCAATTCTAAAAGACATCCACCCCAATAGTCAAATGACTATGTGTGAGTTTGATGATAAAAAGTATTTGAGGTGCTCTTTATAGCAATCTAATAATTTACCATTGGCAGATTTTTAGGTTGAAAATAAGATTGGTAGAAGAGGATTACATCTTATAAAGTCAAAGAGAATTTGGGCACAACATTCAAAGTGATGATTGAAACAACTCAACAAACACGAACATATGATGTGGAATTTCAAGAAAAACTTAAGTCCAAGTTAGCGATCAAGTAAAATAACAATGCTTCAAAGAACTTATTTAAGGGATTAAACCATGCTTTACCTAGTTTGAATAAGAAACACTTGCTCGTACACATTTGCACTTAACATACATGTCATCTTTTAGAGTGTAGTTTAGGTATGACTAGAAGTCTTACTTTAATAGACTAAATTAGCATAGAACATATTTGAATTAACTTTGTGATGATCAAAGCTATGTCTTGTTTAGGTTAATCAATTTAGAGACAACTGAACGTGAATCATGTCCTAATTTATCAATGCATTTTTTTTTCTAAATAGTTCCTACAAAACCTAAGTGACATAATGTCTTCTTCATGCTAATGAAAGTATTAACTACTCCTTGCATTGTTTATAAACCTTAAAAGACCGTGTTTTCACATTTTTTTTTTGTAAGAAAACTATGCATTAACATAAGTTATTTCAATTTATAAAAAAAAACTATTTTGAATGCTAAAATGTTACATGTGATGTATGGTACATCAGTAACATTATTATAGATCCAATATGTTCTAAGTACTATATCTCATAGAATTTATAATATGCCATAGGGATGTGAATCCCAACTAAGACTGACATAAGATTCATGAATATAAACATATGACATGTGAAGCACAAACTAGACAACCACATGTTGACCTAAAACTTCTGTACAATATATGATTTTACGTGTACCATACATTTAGGTCAAATGCAAAGATAAATGAGTTAGATAGAGGGTATGCTGTGTAAGTTAATCCTAATCTAGAGAATAAAATATGGTATGTAACAAAGAATGTGTTGCATGTCTTGTTCATTTGAGTTGTACTAATGACTCTTAATGGATAGTTGCAAAATTAGTCCAAATGTTCACATTAACATTCAAGAGTTTTAGTAATAGGTAATTAAAAGTGAAGGGAGTTCATAATAGCTATCTTTTAGTTATAAATATATCTTTAATCCCAAGAAACAATAGAAATGATCCTTGGAAAAGCAAATTGGAAAAACTATGTGAAAAATCCAGCATTGCATATTCAAAAGTATCCTTCTCCCTTTTGTTGTTGCATTCACAAAAATCTTGAGAGGAAATTAAGGTGTTATGGGCTTATTTCTACTAAATTCACTAATCCTTTAGAAGGAAATCAAAGCTTAGAACTCTTACAATTACATAATGTCTCATTTATTTGGAGGAATCTAAGGTATGTTATTTCAAAGGTTCATCCCCTTCATTCTTTTCATTATATAACATCTTCTTTACACACAATTCTTATTGAACTAAGGATTTTTTGTTTAATTCTTATTATATTGCTTTTAGTTGTTCTTATTTCTTAAGTATTGTTAAGTTGAAAGTCTAGCAATTACCTCATGTGAAGTTGATTATTGTAAGTGTTTGAGCCCAAAAAGACTCATGTGAGGTTTATATTTGAGCTTAAAAAATAGTGGGGTTAGAGTTTAGCCTTCAAAAACTTAGGTTAGATCCAAGCTTGTCAACAATCAGAAAAAATGGTTAGACTTGAGCCATTGAAAATATGAATTAAAGTTACATAATGTAGAATAAGAGAGATCATTATACAAGATCACATAGTTACTGAAGATGCATGATAAACAAGTGAAATAAGCATAAAAAAGTATTATGTGCACCATAATCCATAACATGGATAATGATATGTAGAGATAGTCATGACCCATGGAATTAGTTTGGTCCAATAATTGGCTAATTTATTTAAGAACTTAAGTATTTTATCTTCAACATTTTCTTGTTGTTTAAGTAGTTTCTAAATGTATCATTAATGAAGTGTAGCTATTAGTTAATTGTGGGCAATTTGTTATTGGTGATTAGTTGCTTGGTTACTTATAGTTGCATCAATAGATGTAATTTCTTATGCAATGAAGTTGTCCTTTATATATAAAAGGAAAATATTGAATGACAAGGATTTTTGGTTGGCTGGAACTTCTTTTATCTCCACTTTATGACTTCAGTGTTCTAGTTAGCTTGGTTGTCTTCTCTTAGATTCATCTTGGTGAGTGAATTCTTACTTTTTCTATTATCTTATCAACTCTATTTTCTCTTTATTTGAAGCCTTAATCATACTCTATATTCCTTTCAATCACCTAATTCCAATCTACTCCATTTACATTGTAGTTCTTTTGCTATTAGCTTTAGAGTATTGTAATAGTTATTATAGCTTTCACACCTATTTGCCTACCTATGCAAGCCATGCATGTGCAAGCTTATTTTGCATCTTTTTCCTTCATGTCCACCTTTAACATTTGAACTTACACTTGGCTTAATATCACTTTCTTTAAATCAATTCATTATAGAGTCTAGCATCATAGAGTTCCATCCACTATGATGATCATGAAAGCCAAGGAGATCACAAGGGAATTTCCAATCAACTTTGTCACATCCATGACACAAATTAAATATTTGAGAAGAATAATAGATAATATGGTGAAAATATCAAATGAATACTTTGAAAAAACACAAGATGACTTACAGACTTCGACAAAACTTTATAAAAAGTAGTAAGGACATATAAACCCATTTGCAAAAGCATTATTCATAGCCTCCAATAGATGCAAATATATATTTACTCTTCATACAGTGGTTAAGAAAGATGAAGAGGAAGTAGTTCAACACCTTGAGGTGAAGCATGAAGGTTATATTTCTAATGATCTTTCTAGTGTGTATTCTTCATGTAGCTTTATTATTAAGATAAAAAACAGACAATCCTTTGAAGATACATGGTTTTTGAAGGAAGAACTTGATAAACTCATAACACAATTAGTGAAAGATTATCTTGACTTCAACTCTAATAATTTTTTTTGGCAAGCGATGAATGATGTAGAACAAGAGAGACCATTATACAAGACCACACTCTTTTTGAAGATGCATGAGGAACAAGTGAAGGAAGCACAAAAAAAGAAAAAAACGTCATGTGCACCATAAACTCATTACATGAAATATAACATAAGAGATAGCCATGGCCCATGGAATTAATTTGGGCCAATCATTTGAAGTGGGGTTCAATAAGAGGGGGGAGGAAAATTATTAGGAATAAAAATTGATTTCTTAAAAAATATTTAAAGAAAATATTTTAAAGTAATTTTTTAAAAAAATTAAGGAAGTCTCTAAAAGTGATTCTATACAAATTTTAATTTTATTTTAAAACATGTTAATATTTTTTTATGATAAAGAATAGACAATCCTTTGAAGATACATGGATTTTAAATAAATAACTTGATAAACTCACATCACAATTAGTTAAATATTATCTTGACTTCAACTATACTAAGCAGAGTCTTTTTTTGATAAGAAGTGAATGAAGTAGAGCAAGAGAGACCATTATGCAAGATTAGAAGGTTGTTGAAGATGCATGAGAAACAAGTAAAAGAAGAACAAAAAAGACAATACATTATGTGCACCATAAGCCCATCACATGAACAATAATAATGAGAGATAATCATGACCCATGAAACTAATTTGGGCAAATTAGTTGAAGTGTGGTTCAGTAAGAGTGGGGGGAAGGGGAGAGGTGAATTGTTAGGAATAAAAATTTAATTTCTTAAATAATATTTAAAAAAATAATTTTAAAGTAATTTTTAAAAAGTTTAAGTAAGTCTTCAAAAGTGATTTTATCCAAATATTAATTTTGTTTTAAAACATATTAATTTTTTTTAAAAATAAATTTTATAAAAATTATGAAATAATAAAATTAAGAAAGATTAAAATATATACCAATGAGTTTTAGGTGGTTCAGCTTAAAAACAAGCCTATGTCCACCCCTGATAAAAACTAGGTAAAAATAAATCAATAAATATATGACTTTCATCAAACGATGATTAAACTAAATCTCACAAAAATGAAACAAAAGAGACAAGTTACAATAACCTTACTAAGAAAATAAGATTGAAAATAGAAGAAAGTAATTTGGTGACATAAACTTGAAATTAATAGCGACAAAAAATTCTATACATGATGAAATGCCTCATGAGAAGAAAGCATTTTAATTGAATTAATTAGGAATAAAGAAAATTGAGAACTTAGCTGATTTTAAAAAATAAATAGAAAATGGATTTTAATGATAAGATGTAGCGAATGAAAGCGACAATGGGAATTAGCTACTTATGGATTAAATATTTGAAATTTTGTTTTCAATTTTATCAAAGTTTATAAGAAATTCATCAATATTAAGAAATCTCTTATCTATGGACATTATTCAATGATTAAAAATAGTTACTAAATAGACTAATTAATCATTACTTCTTATTTTAGTTAAAATAGATTAGCATAAGATTTAATTAAAAACTTAGGTAATAATATTTTAACAATTATTCGAATGGCTTGAAAATGATGAATAAAATAGTCGTTATGCAAATAGTCTGTCAAACATCATCATGACCATCTGATTTGGACTAGCTTAAAAGGAAGCTATAAAAGAAAAGAACCTAGACTGTTTGATCATGAAAATAATGTGATTGGAAGGTTGGTTTTAAATTTTATGTAAAGATTAATTTCAGATCGTTCAATCTCAATCATGATTGGATGATTAGATTTAGATTTTACTTGTGAAATAATTTTGGATAATGAGATCACAAAATTGCATGAACAAACAACTGTGTGATTTAGTGACTTTAAAAAGTACAAACAAGATGATTATCATTTGATCACAAAATTTAATAATCAAATGATGAAAATCACTCCAGCCATTTAGTAGTAAACCATGTGAACTAAAGCTTTATGTTTAGTCCCACTTTACTTATCTGAGGTATGAATATTTGCTTATAAACATTTGCTTGTGACTTTCAGTTAGCCTATCATTAGGGTTGGTTGCAGGTTGGTTCATTAGCAATTTAGTCAACCATACTACAAGAATTGAATATTCTTTTTTAATTAATAGATTTGGAAGTAACACCACAATCTAACATTGTTTTATACACATTTGGGAGTGATACCCCAACTTACCTATTGTAGCAAATAGGTTCAGGAGTGATACCTTAACTTGAGATTTACAATTTAGTACCAAATTAGTTAAGTTAAAAAAAAATTAGATTTTATTTTTATTTTTATTTTAGTTATTATTCATAATATTATTATTCTTTACTAATTAAATAACTATAATATACCTTTTATAATAAGTTATTAAAAGAAGATTTTTATTAGTATGATCAAGGTAAAATGCTTGTTATGATCAAGGTAAGATGATCAAGATAAATTCAAATTAAGTTGAACATGATTTTAGAATCTTAATATTTTTATAAGATGATTAATTTAAGTTAATTTTTTTGTAAATTGTTAGGAATAAAAAATTTGATTTTCCAAAAGATAATTAAAAACTATTTTAAAGAAATTTTTAATAAGCTTAAGCAAGTCTTTAAAAATGATTTTGTGTAAATTTTAATTTTATTTTAAAACATATTAATTTTTAATAATACATTTTAATACAGATTATGAAATAAAAAATCAACAAAGATTAAAATATATACTAACAAATTATATATTGTTTAACTTAAAATCAAACCTACATCCACCATCAACAAAAATTACAAAAAAAAAAAAAACAATTAATATAAATATTTTGCTAATAGATAAGTAGGCTAAACTATTACATTAGTGAATCAAAAGAGATAAGCTACAATAGCTTTACAACCAAATAAAATAAGCAACATATGAAAAGAATTCATTGACACAAAATTAAAATTAATCTAAACAAAAATTATATTCTTGATGAAATGCTCAATAAGGCACAAATATTTTAATTGAATCAACCAGGAATAAAAAAAATTAAAACTTAGCTAGTTTAAGAAGAAAGTAGAATTTGGAATTTGACAACTAATGAATGTAATTAATTGAAGTGATAATGAGCACTAGCTGCTTATGACTTTAATGATTAGAAATTATTTTTTAATTTCATTAAAATTTAATAAAAATTTATCTTTTGATTATGTTAAAAGATCTTCTATTTATAAAAAATTTTAAATGGGTAAAAGTACTTACCAAATAGAGTGATTAGCTATTATTACTTATTTTAATTAAAATAAGATGATGTAAGTCTACCAATATGTAATAATGGTTTTATAGGCTAAAAAAATGCCATTACACAAATGATGTGTTGGACATCATTAGGATCATCTGACCCGGATTAGCAAAAATTGGAGCCCCACAATCGGAAAACCTTTGGAACGATTTACTGAAAAAATAACACAATCAGAAGTCTAGTTTTAAATTTTACATAGATTAATTTTAGGCAATCTAATCTTAACCATGATTGGTTTATTAGACGTAGATCTTATGTGCATATTCATTTCAAATCATACAAACACAAAATTGCATAATTGAGTGGCTGGTTGAATTAGAGTATTTTAAAGGAGTAGATAAGATGATTACCATTGAATTATAAACTTATGCAATTGATGGCAAAAATCACTCTCATAGTTAAAAAATCCACCACATGAACTAAAGCTTTATGTTTAGTCCCACATTACTTATTTGAGGTAAGAATATTTGCTTATAAACATTTGCCTATGTCATTCATTTAACCTATCATTAGGGTTGGTTCCCCCTAACTTCATTCAGGATTTTGTCACTTGCACTGCTGATAACTAATTAAGCTTAATAATATATTCGAGAGTAATTCATCAACTCGATTACGACAACAAATGGGCTCAGAAGTGATACCCAGACCTGAGACTTATGATTTAGTACCAAAGTAGTTAAGATAAATAGAACTATATTTTTATTTTTATTTTTATTATAGTTGTTATTATTATTATTATTATTATTATTATTTTTACTTTCTAATTAATTATTATAGCTATAATGTACTTTTTGTAATATTTATTGAAAGAAGATTTTTTGATAATATGATCAAGATAAAAAGCTTCTTAAGATAATCAAGGTAAGATGATTGAGATAAATTGAAATTAAGATGATCTTGATTTTAAAATCTTAATTTTTTTTAATATGATTAACTTAAATCAAATTTTTATTTGTTATAAAAATGATTTCAATCATGCTTAAAATTTTAATCAAAATAAAAGTAAAATAATGAAAATTAGATACAAAATAGATCTCTTGATAGTTTGTCTACTCTAACCAAGATGATCTCCATAGGATTTTATCTTTGCTTCTCTTCTCCTCTAAATTCTAAAATAAGACAAGTGTAAGAATTGAATTATGAGTTTTAAAATATTTTTGTTATTTTTGGATCATTTTTATTTTTCAAAAATATCTTTATAGAAATAATTTTACCTTTTCATAGAAAACATTAAAATTAAAATTATATATATATTTTTCTATTTTAATGATTTAAAAAATAGAAAAAAATGAAAAGTACACAAAAGAGTTTTAGATGATTTAATTCAAATTAGAACTTATATCTATCCCAACTAAGGTTAGGAAAAAAACTATTACTAAGAAAATTAAAACTTGAGATTTTTTCTTATGACTCACCTCCAACTTATTAGTTTTTGTGGATTCAGTTATGAAAGCTTAAAAGTAATAGGATTAGCTAAAACAAATTTTATATTTTAAGAAGTACTAAATCGTGGTGTGTTGTCGAGATATTTCACACCATTAGAATATTACATAGTGCTTTGTTGAGATCTCAAAGTTTTGTTCACATTCATTAGCAATTAAAAAGTTAAGAAAAATTATTTTCATAAGATGCTATCAAATAGCTTACAAAAGTGTTCTAAATGACTTGTGAAATAGCTCAAATAACAATCAAGAAAATAGAAATTAGGTAGGATTAGCAAGAGCCATTAGATCCAATGAAAAAAGATCTAGATCATTAGATCAATGAATATAAAAGGGGATGAGTTATGGATGATTAGATTAGGGTAGATGAGATTTGAGCTATTTGATTATATCGATGAGATTTGGATTATTTGATTCATCGATAGAGAAGGTGGGAATGATCTCAGTCATAGGATTCAAATTGAAAATCTCTAAGCCACTTGATTCGTGGATAGATCATTTGCCAATATGAAAAGAATGCTAGCCCTTTCATAAGATCAGATAAGGTTCTCTCTTAAATCAATGCTTCCAAAAGGGTGAACTTTTAGTTGTCTAATCAATGATCACATGGTGGGAATTCATTTATGCTTAAGTGCTATATAGATTTTAGTCCTACATAATAGGATATCAAAAGTTTTACCTCTTTATTTTATGTTTTGTGCACACATAATGTGAGCTAAAACATGGGGTTGGCTTCCCCTTGTGTGCTTAGTATTTCACCACTTAGGCCACTTATATGCTTATAAGATTATAGATTATCATTTCAAATCCTACCCAACCTATTGCACACTTTGATTGAGTTTTACTCGACTTGATCCTTCATCTACCTTACTCCAACGAGGTTCAGGATAGCATTCTAACCAAGTTTAGGCATAACTAGACTTGGTTATATATGAAAATTTAGCAAAATAATTTTGTTATATTTTATTTTCTAATTTAACCAAAATTTAATAATAATCATAATATAAAATTTAGGAAATATGCATAAGTAAGATTTAACCAAGGAAAGTATTGAGTGAAAAATGAAATTTTTTATGTTTCCAAAATTGAGGAAAGCTTTGAATAATTTGGATGCTCATGTCAAATTTGAAGGTTATATGAATAGAGAGATGTACCTTATGATTAATAAACAGTAAGCTAACATTCTATTTCATAATAAAAAAGATGTTCTTTTCAAAGTTGATGTGTATAACTTCAATCCTTGAAGCTTGCTAAATACTATAAGATACTTTGAAGACCACTAATTCCCATCTTCAAAAGTGTGGCTTGTTCTTCATAACTAAATTTGATTCATACCAAACAAACTTATTAGAATAAAATAATAAATATTTATGGCTTGACTCTTCAAATATTAAAGGTGACTTGACAAACTCCCCATTTAATGATGACAAGATGTAAATATTTAGATAAAAATATAACAAGTAAAAATCTATATTTTAGAAAGAATTTTATGTAAAAAGGTATTAAAAATGAAAAACGTTTATACTCCCCTTTAACTAAATTCTCACTTTCACTTTGTGATTATTCTAATTTTTATCTAAATAGTGATCAATCTCCTCTTTTTACACCATCAAAAGGGTGGTATAATTTATAAAATTTCTATTACACCTAGTTGTTGTCTTATGGAATCAAATAGTTTAGATTTAATGAGTATTGCAAATATATTGGCTAATTCTTACTTTCAAAGTACACATTCTAATTCTACTTATTTTTTAATAACATGATCTTTAAGAAAGTATTATCTTACCAAATGCACTATGATTAATTTCTCTTATAGAAACTTGTGTTCTAACTATTTGATTAACATATCATTTAATTAGTTGTTATGAATTTTGATACTATCTTAAGATAGTTGTTGATTAGATTCTTCTCTATATTCTTTCTTATCTAATTCAATTTTTTTTTAGTTCTTGGTTCATCAACTACTCTATCTAATCATTAAAATTTTTATTAATTATGTTTGTAATTGACTCATCAAAAACTACATGTATTTTTGTCTTGAGTATTTACTATCCACATCCAAGAGCTAAATCATGATTTTCTCTTTATGTATAGCTGCATATATTATAAATTTTAAATTAGTAATCATAAAATATAACATTGAATTATCTTATTTGTATACTTTATTTTACACATAATTAAGGATATTATTTCTAACCTATGAATATCTCTTATGCATTATATCCCCACACCACAACTACAGAAACTACTAAGTTCTCTAATCTTTATTATTAGAAACCCAAGAAAGCTTGGGTTGATTACTAACATTTACCACAGGAGCATTCTTAATGTCATTCTTAATCACCCATTTGAAACAAGGTTCTAAACTAAAACAATGTTTTCTAAATTTGATAATCTTTGATTGTATGACCTTTTTTATGATAATAAAATATATAATATTTGAAATATTATGCACATGCTTAGAAGCAGACATGTATTTATGCTTGAGAAATAAATAATATTTGAACAATTAGAAATTTTTGTAAGTTCAAGAGAATAAATTTTTGTTCTTAAATTTGTAATTTTCTTTTTCAAAGAAGCTAATTTGAAATATTTTTATTTTCTTTTTGTCATATTTTTTCATGTCAAAATCTGGAAGTTCAATTTTTTTTGTAAAAATTTTTCAATTTTTTTATGTACAAACATTAAAGAAGTTAAAGCACTTATAACTTTTATGTAATTATTTTTAAGAACTTCATCATTCAAGGGCTTATCTCATTCTCTTTTTGTGCACTAGATATATTGGATTCATCTTCCTTTTCTATGAAGCATATGTTTTCTTTCTCCTCACTACTTAAGGTTGTATCATCTTAATCTTTTGATGCACTCCAATCGACTTTAAAAGCTTTTTTCTTATTCATTCTCTTCTTTTTTTTCTTTCTTCCTTTTTGTGTCATTGAGTTGTGCTCATTCTAGTCCAACATGGCTAGTTTGATCACATTTATAGCATCTTGGTGCTTCTTCTCCCTTTTTTCTTCTTTTGCTAATTTTTATTTGCAAAACTTTTTGCCAAATTTATTGCTAAGCTTTTAACATGTAAATTTACCTCTTCTAAATTCATGGAAGTGATGGATGCCATGTCTAAATCATCTCTGCTTGCTTTGAATGCCAATTGTTCTTCTTTCCTTGCTCCATGCTTTCACTTATGCAATCCTCCAGTTCAACTCTTCTATTTATCTCAATCTTGGCCATCAACAATTCTCCAAGCAATGTTCTAACATGAGCTTGTTTATATCCATGGCTATCTTTATTGCTAAGCCAAGGGGGTCATACTCCTTAGATAAAATCCTTAGCACTTTTGTTACAAGATCTACATTAGAAAATATTTTTCCAAGATTTGTTAATCCATTAGTAATATTTGTTAGTCACATAAATATGTTCTTTATAGTTTCTCTTGGATTCATTCTAAAGTGCTCATAATCATGTGTAACAATATTTATTTTTTGTTTCTTTAACTTGTCAATACATTCATAAATTACTTCTAACTTCCTTCAAACTTCATGTGTGGTATGCAAATTCATATCTTCATTAAAGTTACTAAGAGATATGCCATAATGAAGGTTACTAAGTGCTTTAGTATTTAATTATGCCATTCTCCTTTGGTTACTATTGAATTCTCTAACTCACTTGATCTTATTAATGCATGAATGTTTAGATAAATCATAAGATTTGGTAATCATTGCTATAGTTATAAGTCATTTGATTAGATAAAAATTCTAAATCTAAAATTTTTAATAAAAATAAAATTTACCCTTAGATAATGACAGCAAACTAAAAAAATTCATCTAATATTATAATAATATTAACCATGGGTGAAGTTATATTAAAAATTTAATTAAACAAGAAAATTAAAAAACACAAGTATTTTGATAACTATTCAAATGATAAAATAGAAATTAAAATTATTATACAACTAAATTAATAATTAAGTAAGCTTAACAAAATAAGTAAAATACATAGAATAGATCATCAAAGTTATTTAACTTACTTTTTATAGGGAACCCACTTTAATACCAATTAAATAAAATGAGAATTTTTGAATCCCACAAGAGGGGCTGAAATATGGATTTTAAATTTTCTTTATTATTTTTGGATTGTATTTATTATTCAAAATATTCTGTATAAAAATAGTTTTATTTTTCATAAAAAATCTTGATATTCAAATATATATATATATATATATATATATTAATTTTTATGATTAAGAAAATAAAAATAAAAGTTAAAGAAGTATAACAAAAAGTTTTAGGTGATTTATTTCAAATTAAAACTAATCTCTACCTCCAACCAAGGTCAAGAAAAATACCATTACTAAAAAAATTAGAACTTGAGATTTTTTTTGTCACAATTCATCTCCAACATATTTTCTTTTATGGATTCAACTATAACTCGGGCTTTCAGAAGCTCAAATTGAACTCAATTTGAGCTTCTGAAAGCCAAAGTTATAGTTGAACCCATAAAAGCAAATATATTGGAGGTGAACCTGGGTTTCAAAAGCTCAAATTGAACTCAAGTTTTTTTTAACTAGATCAAACAAAACTCAAACTTTTACAAATGCTTGACAACCTAACTAGAAGAAGAAAAAAATACAAGGAAATTTTTATTTTGAAGTACAATTTCTTATGCTTATTGATTAATAGAGTAAGACACAAAGAGCTTAAAATTATGAAGAGAAGTAGGAAAGACAAAGCTTAAAAGTGTTAATCTTAATTAGAAAAATCTGATGTTTTGAGAAGAACTAAGCCATAGTGTACTATTAGGAGATTTTACATTAATAAAATATCATGCAGTACTTCATTGAGATCTCAAAGTCTTGTTCACATTCATTAGCTATTTCATTCATAAAAGTTATATTTTTATAAAAAAACATTTGATTTTAACTATTAGAAAGTTAAAGAAAAACATTTTTATAAGCTATTAACAAACATCTTAACTTTTCTGAAGAGCTTCTATAATGGCTCAAATATGACTAAGAAATAATTATTAGGTTGGATCAACTAGAGCAAATGGATTTGATTAAAAAAAGATCTAGATTATTAGACCAGAGAATATAAATACAGATGAGTTATGGATGAAATTTAAGCCCTACCAAACTTGGTTCCAGTTGGTCTATTGAACTGAGGCTTCTGAGGCCCTCGTAGTCTTGGTCATCCCAAGTGCTTTGCACTTAGTTCATGTATGAGATTGTGGCTTAGGTTATATGTTTTATTTTTAATTATGAAAATTTAATATAAATTATTTTTTATGATTTAGTTTTTAAATTTAACCAAAATTTAACAATAAACTTTACATGAAATTTGGTAAAGATTCATAAGGAAGATTTAACTAAGAAAAGAATTGAATGAGTAAAAAAATAGAATCCTTAATGTTTTCTAAATTATGGAAAGTATTAAACACTTTTTATGCTTAAATAAGATTTAAAATTAATATGAATGAAAAGTTGCATCTTATGATTAATAATTAACAAATTAATAATCTATTTCATGACAAAAAAGACCTTTCCAAAGTTGATATGCTTATCTTCAATCTTTAAAGTTTGTTGAACACTTCAAGGTACTTTGAAGACCACTAATTTACTATTTTTAAAATTATAAGTTATTCTTCATAACTAAACTTGATTCACACTGAATATACTTATTAGCATAAAATGCTAAATATTTATGGTTTGATTCATTAAACATAATAGTGACCTACCAAGTTCTCCAATGAATAAAGAAATCAAGTATTTTAAATTTAAAAATTAACTCAAAATAATTTATTAAAAATACTTAAGATTTGTTATCATCAAATAAAGTATCATAGCTAAGGTTAATAACACAACACTATTAATTAATTTATTTAAGCAATTGAGTATTTTATCTATAATATTTTATTTTTGTTTAGACAACTTCTACATGTGTCATTAATGATTTATAGTTGTTATGATATACTTAGTGTTCTTAGTCATATTATAGTAAAATTAGTTGATAAATGTGTGTTTAGTTTTGTGAATTAAAATTTTAAATTTAAATTTTGAAATTTGAAGTTTGAATTGGAAGTATGTTTGAATGGTAAGATTTTTGTTGCATTACATGAACTTTTATTTGTCTTTATATTTAAAAAAATGAGTTCATGATTTTATTTTTATTTTTATTTTATCTCTTATATTAATTATTATTTAATTATTAATGAATGAAAAATATATGGTAAGATTCTTAAAAATTTAGAGTGGTGGTTGAGGATAAAGGGCTTACAAGGAAAAGATAATATATGTGATGCATTAAAGAATATTTAAGAGAGAATGAATATAATAATAATAATAATAATAATAATAATAATAATAATAATAATAATAATAATAATAATAATAATAATAATAATAATAATAATAATAATAATAATAAAATTAATATATTTATTAGCTAAATATGTATTTATATTCTTAGTTTTTAGGGATTAGATTTAGCTATCCATAAGGATGTGGATCGTGCAAGGGTTAATTTAAAGGCTTGAGTCATGGCTGCACCAAACCAAAAATTGATTCATCTAAAGGTAAATCCTTGGTTTTAGATGACATAGCCATGGTTATATAAACTATTATGATGTGATATTAAGAGGTTTTAGAAAACTTAGCTAAAAACGTAATTTTGGAGAGGCCAACCAAGAGCATACCAATGGAAAAACTAAGGTAAGTCTTGTGGAAGAAGAAGGTGGAGGGCTCAAGCTTGAAAACAAGGAAGGAACTAATTAAGGAGAAGTCCTCTACCGTATTGTTTTTAGGTTGGTTGATCATTTAGTTCATACATTAAACCTAGCCAAGATCTAAGAAAGGTAAAAATAAATTACTTCACTAAATGCATGTGGAACCTTGGAGCAATAAATAACAAGACCTTATTTAGGAATTTTTACGTTGAATGAGGGATTACTTTCTACCTGAGACTATGTTGGATTTATTTTTTAATTAGATAGGGTCAATTACCTTTCTTTTTCATTTGGTGTCTTTGATAAAACCATGGTAAAAAGATGTATTTAAACATTGTAGCTATGAATGCAAAGTAGAATCCATGATGTTTTGTTATGTTGCATGTTTGATTTTGATTATAGATATATGTGAAAGATTAATATAGAATAGCAAATTAATGATGCAAAATATCCCTTAATTGAAACATTTTCATATAAATTAAGTCGAGTACCATGATGTATTCTATGTCTTATTTGTTGACTAAGCTTGGAGTATCATAAAAATAGCTAGAAAAAATTAGCAAACAAAGAGGATGCATATTTGTTTATAATTAAACTTCACGACCCAAAAAAGATAATTTTTTTTTCTTATCATTTATTTTAAAATTTAATATCCCTAGTAACATCTTTATTTGTTCCAAGAAGAATAAAAGTATAATTAAGTATAATGTATATAATGTTTACTACTTCTTTATTCTTTAGTTTTAGTATATGATGAATCACATTTTGAGCAAAGCTGAGACCTTTGCCATACTTTGTGTATGAATCTAGTTTTTTAGAATATAAATTTTGATGTGAGACACTAAGGTTGTATTTGAAACTTTTTCCAAGTTTGGTTGATAGTATGACATGATGATGATGTGTACATATTATCAAACAGTGGATAAAATAATATGAAGGCCATGTGTCATACTTCTCACCTTAGTCTAAGCCATAATCCATTTTAGGACACTTAGAATTACAGTAAAACCCTAGTTGATGTTGCAACCAAGCATCCCTTTTGCCTCGACATTGCTTGTAAAGCATGGAACCATGACTTGGCTAAGTTATTGAAGGCATAGGTTCAACCATTAAGAGAACCTAGATGGATTCTAAGATATGGATTGTCCCTAGTTTTTAGTTGGAATACTTTGAAAGGCTCAAATTAAGGTCATAAAAGAATGCTAGATTGAGCAAGGACTAGTTATTAAATATAGAGTTTGATTGTGGCTAAAAGTGTTAAGGTAGAATCAAACCTTAAGCTAAAGGAATTATGGATAATTTAGAGTTCTTAATAGAGTTTAATTGAAAATTTAAGATACTTGGTTATGGCTATGTGAGATAAGTTTAACCTTGAAATTAAGATTAATTGTTTAAGAATAATCCATAGAGAAGAAACCTATAATAGAAGTTTCTAGTGATGGGTTAGGGAAACATCAATTGTAAGCTTTTATGCACATTGTAATTTAAAAATTGGATAACTAAGCTCTCAGTCAAGACCTTGGATGAAGGTAGAAGATATTGGGATAGGTCTTAAGAATATGCTAGGTTCAACCAAGAAAAATAATAAGGTAAAGAAGTTACCTAGACCCTTGGTTGATCAAGTTCTTTAGGTAAGACCATGAGTGATTCTATTTAGGTTCTTTGGCCATGTGATTATACCCTTGGTGATTTAGGGAATGTGTGGTGGCTCAAGAGAGGCTATAGGATGGTTAGGGTTCACTTTGGAGGCTTAAGAGTGACTAATAATGCTTGTGTGAACCTAGATATGGTGATAACTAACTATATAAGATCTAATGATAAAAACCAAGGCATTGTGAATACTAAGGTTAGCCTAAATAGAAAATGTCTTAGACAAAATCAAGGCAAGATTAAAAACAATGAGTAAAGATGCACTAAATAACTAAGTTATGATTTAATGGAATCTTAAGACATTCAAGTGTAGTGGATCTTTGATCATACATATTTACTTAAAAGATAAATTAAGTTAATTACTCTACTCTTTTAATCTAGAGGTAGTTATACATGGATAGGTGAGCCTATAAGAGGAGTGTTAGATTACATATTAAGAACATAAAAAATTGGTTGGATGCTATAGAATAAATAGTCATAAGAGAAAATAATTACATATTTAGTCCCATAAGGAATCACAAGATGTTCTATGTTATGGAACAAGAGTGCATGTGATTGTTAAGAACTCCTATAAGCTTATAAGATTGGCCCAAGTGATCAAAATTTTCTTATGTAGCACTAGATTATGTGATGTGATAAGAGTGTTAGGTCTTGTCAAGATTCTCTTGGATATGACAATATATTAGATCAGATAGGAGACACTAGAAATCTAGTTAGTCATATTATAAGAATATAAATTGGATTAGCTAATAATTATGATGCTTATGATATTAAAAACTAATGCCATTCATTTTCAAGATTTATTCAATTATTACATATATACTACTAAACAATTATTAGTTAATTTTATAGTAGATTTCATATTAAGCTTCTCAGTTTATACCTCTTATATTTTTGAAGGATATGAGAGTTAGGAGTTGAGTAGAAGTTGAGTTAGAGATTATTAGAGTTAGTATAGTAATTAGATGATTCGTCACCTTTATTTCATTATTAATAATAGTAGATGGATATTTATTTGTTATTAGTTATATTATTTGGAGATGGATTATATTAGACTCTTTAATTAGAGTTTGTATTTTTTATTATGCTTTGTATTCAATTTCAATGATTAATCATAATTTTGTATTAGATTAGATTTAAATTTAATGGTTTACTATTATGTGAATTTCTTAGTATGACAAGTATTTGTATGAAACTATAAGAAAATTATTTGTACATTTGACATTGAGAATTTGGATTAGTTGCACTTATGGTTTAAAAAAAATAGGTGTGACATGTTAGTTAGTACTTGGTAGTTAGTTGTTAGTGGTTGCTTGCTTATAGTTGTATTAATGTGTGTAATTTAATATACAGTGATGTAATTCTCAACAAATAAAGGCAAAATTTAGAATGAAAAAAGGAGTTTTGGCTAGTTTGAATTTATTTTATGTCAGCTCCATGCCTTAAGTATTTAAACTAACTTGTTGGCCTTCTCTTAGATTCACATTCATGCTCACTTACTCCTTTGTCATCTCAACTTTATTTCCTCCTCATTTGAGCCCTTATGCAATACACTTAATTCCCTTTATATCAAGTAATCACCTCACATTAGACTTCTTTTGCATTGTAATTGTCCTATTTTTAGTTTTTGAGTCCAATTATTGTAACTTCACACCCATGTTACATGCCTAGATAAACCCTTCATGTACTAACCTATTATTCATGCCAGCCTACAACATTACACTAGTCCATGTGCTGGACCAGCTCATGTGTAGAATGAATAGTGCCTTTTCATCTTCCTTTCAAAATTGAACTTCCACTGACCCAATCTCTGTTACATCATTAAGTTTCATTCTTATAAAAAATCAAGAAAGAGAATAGTGACATGCTTAGTGAAAAGTTAAAGGATTTTTAACCTAAGGAAAAGACTCAAGTTGTGTTTGATCCTCCAAGGAAATAAATATATTTCTAATGGTTTCTCCACTAGCTTTAGTAAAGAAATTAAGAAAAAATAGGCTCAAGCTAATTATTTTAGGAAATGATAAAGAATCAATTGTGTAGGAGCCAATCCACATAAAAGATTTGGTTTATTCTTAATTTATAGTATTTTTCATACTTTTGGTTGAATGCTTTAATTGAATTGATAACATCAATGCCATGACTTTTACCTAAAGCTTAAATGCAATAGTTTAAATTTTTTTTATAAAAATAAAGTTTTCCCAATTCACCCTCCTTTCTTGGATATAGTCCTTCAATGAAAGAGTTTCTCTTTAAGTTTTTCTAAACCCTTAACCTATATGACATCATTAATGAGACTTAAAATTAATATCTAAGCTTAGCACATAATTAATAAATCTAGATTATTAGTTGGTGCCCAATTTGTGTAAAGGTAGTCTTCCATTTGATGCCTAATGTTACACCTAATTTGTTTTTCAAAAATCTCAAATGTAACAAAAATTCAAAATCTCACATTATATAATGTACTTATATTAGAAAACTATTAAAAAAATATATAAGACTATAGTAATAATATCCAACAAAAGTTTCATTGATAAATCTAATACATAAAATCAAATCTCTAATGATCATCAAGTATACCACCCAAATATGATTAAAAATAACATAACACATAAACTAAAATTCAATAAAAAAGACAAAATTAAACAACCACCATGTCCAAATATAACGATTTAGTAATCTCATGACCATTAATAAAGTAATTAGTAATCATATGAAATGAAAACACTACTATTACTAATGATAAAATATAATAAAATGTATTACTCACCTAATGTACTTACTTCGATAACCTTAATCTTATCTCCTATACAACTTTTAGTTCCCTAATCCTTTAATGATAAAGGGGACTTAGGGAGCTTAATAGGGCATCCTTACGTCATATTATAAAACTATCATGCAATAACCTAGAAATATGCATATAATAACCAAGTAAATCATATAAATAAATGAAATCAAATGTTATCTCTCATAAGTATATCACCATCAATTAGTTAAGTCAATACAAAAAATTATAATGTGACTAATCAGATACTTAGTGTTGTCTTACCAATCCAACCCACTCTCTTTTCCAAGAGAATCATGACGACACCTCATACTTTTATCACATTATATAATATAGTATTTCTTAAAGAAATGCTGATCACATAAGCCAACCCTAAAAGGTTTTATAAGTCCTTAACAATAATATATCCTCCCTATCACTACATCAACTATTCTTTATTAAATTAAATATATAATTATTCCCTCCTAAGACTATTTACGCAATAACTTTTAGTAAACTCTAGAGATTCTTATCACTTATTCTAACACTTCTCTTGAAGGATCAACCAACCATGTGTAACTACTATCTCTAGGATAGCAAAATAGAGTAGTTAACTTATCTATCTCCTTGGTGAGCATGAATGATCAGTGGTCTACTAAATCTAATCCTTAGCTAATTAAAATTATATCCATGTAAACCTAATCAATTATTATTTACTATTATTTAGATTTTCTTAATTTGAATCTAATATGTAAGGAGTTTTTTCCTTAACTAATAACTTAGTAAGTTAAGGATATCCCTTAACCCTAAATCAATTATTAAGGATTCTTAATGCCTTAATTGAGATAATCTATGAGTTTTAATCATAAGCCTTATTTGACTTATCTGGGTTACTATCATTTGAATATCTTAAGATTTTCTAGAAACTCTAATTTAGCTATCTGAAATATCTTAGCCTATTTTTTGTGTTTAGTCTTGTATTGATTTCATCTAGGACCTTTACTATTTAGGCTATCCTTAATGTTGATATAATCTTAGCTTTTTTAAGTTGAATGTATAGTTTATTATCATTACAACTAAGTTTAGGTTCATATAAGTTTCACTAGTAACCCTTATACCTCGATGCTAACCTTGAGTAACTATACACATTATAAATATTTCTTAAGCCTCTACACATCTCTTAGATCACTATTTAGGATGTCGTCTTATGGTTTGAGAGCCTGATTAGGATCTATCATAATCTCAAAAAAATAACTGGTCAACCTAAGGGTCTAACTAATATTTTTTTTTCTTATTAAGAACATGGCTAAACCTATCACAACCTAAACCTTATTCCTTACTCTTTAACTTTTCCTGAGGTCTTAAACAAGAGCTTAGCTATCCAAGGCCTTGCATAGTTAACAATTTATGCTGGCATTCTTAAATAGTTATAGGAAAAGGAGATCTCTATAAATCTTAGTTCTAGCATGTTGTACATTAAATAATACATGTTATCATATTTAGGGTAAGAGGGTTGAGCTAGTCATAAATTAGCTTTTTCATTATTTGAATACTTTATAATATTTTTGTTGTAATAATAAGGTTATTCTACATATGTATTTGCATAACAAGCAAAGCATTAAGATCTATCATGCTTTTAATCACAAAACATATCTTAGTTAAGAGAGAATTTACACTAATAACCAAATTCCAAGTTCAATCAATTGAATTCACATACACATTAATTAAAGTGATGCTACCACTGTAAGCAAATAGTTATGAAATATCCATTTACATTTTCACATAAGACTATAATATGAATTAGCATAAATTTCTTACAAAATTATAAAAGGATATAATGAAATGACTCCATTGTAAGATCAAAAAAATTCCTTGAAGTCCAAAATTCACAAATACAAATAAGTGAAGCTATCAAAAATTCATATAACTCAATTTGCACTCTCAGATTAGACATTATGGTAGGTTTTGTAAGGGTCCTTTAATAATTTCCTATAAAACAATAATTTTAAATAATCATTACATGCTAGTTACAATTATTATTAATCATAACAAAGCAAAAATTCCCCTTTTAACATAACAATTTCATATAAATGGATTATAGTCATTCTTCAAAGATTTAAAATGTAATTTAATAGCATAATCCCTTTTTATTTCCCTAGATTTTATGTAAATTTAATATGCAATCTCAAGGGTCATCTTATCATGTAACCTAAACAAAGACCTTCTCTAAGGTAAGCTCTTTCTTTTTCAAGTCTTAGGATCTTCTTACTCATGATGAGGCTCCTTTTTTCTTTATTACCTCTCTGTTTTCTTCATTACACTCCACAACTTTGGTTTTTCTCTACAACCCGATGCAATCTCACCATTATTCTTAAATAGGGTCAATTATGCTTCCCTAAATTAAGGGATTATATTAACAACCATTCATATGCAAGCTCTTTCCAACTTTTAGATCTAAGGCATTGTAAATGAGTGGCCGAGATCTAGAGAAACTAATTATGAAACTACTATTTATAATACAATAAGGTCATCGTACCATATGACCAGACTGATTTACTACTACCACTTAATAGTTTCATAAGACATACTTATACATTCTAGTATTTGAACTTATATGATACACATGCCCACAATCACTTATACTACCAAATGATTCTCCATCTCTCTTAGTTGATCATACTTAAATGATAATTATTCTTTTTCTTATTATCATAATCCTATGACATATTAACTTTGCATCAGTATGTTTATAGTATAACTTAAATTGACTCTTATTTTTAACATTACCTTTATAAGATTCACACTTTCTTACATTAAGCCATATTGATAACACTAGATGATACCAAGTATTATCAGATGCATTTTAGTTGTAACCTTTGATGTGATGATCATAAAATCAAACTAATTATTACTAATATCTTGTTGAGCTTAGTATTATTTTAGTTCAATTATGGTGTTACTATAGTGCTTAAGTTTAATAGAGTAAGGATTGTAGCATCTAAAGTGAATGGAAATTGAAGGCTTAGCTTGTTAAATTTGGACCAAGGACCAAGGTCTTTATGGAGTAGCAAATCCACAAAGAACCAACATTCATAAACATCTATATGGTATGCATAAGGTGTGTTGTATTTGGTTTTAAAATTAAGTATTTTTAATTTTAAATGTTATACAAAAATATTTTTAATTAAAAAAATAAAAAATTTAGCATAAGAACTCACTCCTTAACTAAGACTAAAGGATCAAGCCAATTAGCTTAAGCATTCAGCATTGGGACTTAGGAAGCTATGAGTCAGGAGACTAATTGAAACCAGGTCAAGTCAAGCCTAAGTCTCAGTTAGAGTTTTATACCAACCTGGGCTAAATCAATTTAAGGCATCACTCTTGAATACATTTGAAGTTTATTGAATTCAATAGGACTCAAAATAGTTAAGTAAAAGGACTAAGTTAGGGTAGATCCATGTATGCACATAAGTGACATAGATCATGATCTTCCAAAGTATTAGGAGATAGCCAACCCCTTTTAGGATGCCTTATCAATGCTAAAAAAACTAAGACAAATGGAAATTGCATGTGCATTTAACAATATAAGACTAAATATGGATGCTTGTTTGCTTCTAAAGTGGTAGTGAATCAATGCCATATGATCAAGCATTTTCATAATCAAATAGTAGAGATCACATCTGTTATTTAAATAAGGATTATATTCCATCTTACTATCCATTTGACAATCAAAAAATCGTGATCAGTTCTACCATTTTGAATAGTAAATGCCATCTAACCATTATCTGATAAGCTTGATTGAGCGACTATGATATGCTCCACCTTTTGTGAACAATGCTCTTGTGCATCACATCATCCATCCAGCACATGAGATTTAACAATCTAGATCAATCTTGCTTGGATTAGATCTGGACCCTTTATTTAGTCTTCTAATCAAATGGCTCTTATTCTATTCACCCAAATCAAAGGCTACTACTATTCATATTCTTCCATTTCATTTCCAATAATTTCTACCTTTTGGTAAAGGTCTTAGCCATTAAGGGGTTTATTTGAGAATGTTTTTGCATGGATTATAAATGAAGGTTATTTAATAATATTTAGGATTGATGAATCAAATTGAAAAACTCAAAAACACATAAGTGAAGTACAAAACCAAGAGCATCTTTTTTTACCACATGCTTGTAGGAGCTATGGGTTCTTTTATCATTTCTTATTTTTATAGCTTTCTTCTTCATTTATTTTGTATCATTTAATAACAAATACATGTATAGTTGTTACATCACTCTTGCTTAAAGAATTCCAATGTGTAAAAGCTTTCAGTGGATCATTCTTGTAAAGCTTTCACATTTTCTTGTAGCTAAGTTTCTTTTGATTTTTGGTGTCTCATGGGAGCTCTAGATTGTACTTGGTTTATCCTTACCAACGTTAATGAAAAAGAGTGGTTAGTGGAAGCCAAATTGAGTGATTAATGGTTGATGTATGCACAAGTTTTGATCAAACTTTTAAAAACATCTTTTTGCCTCTCTTATTTTTATTGTTTTGCAATTTCTTTTTTGTTTCATTAAATAACATTCCTAAAACAAAAATTATATTTTTCATTAATTAAAAAAGTTTTTTTTAAAAGCATAATTCAGTGTTCCCCTCTTCTGTGTTAAATATCACATGATTCACTTCTAAAGGTATCAGAGAAAGGTTTTTGTCAGAAGAAAGAAATTTTTAAAACAAGATTTTTTATGACTCTTCTATGTGTTGACGACAATGCAATCTTATCCAAGGAATCATCATCACACTAAGCACCTTTGTTCAAGGATGAGTTTTATCTTTATTGGAAAAAAATATGATGTATTTATTTTTAGAGTTGGTTCAATTGAAAAATGGGATATTATTGAACATTTTCTTGATTTTTTGACTAAGACTGTTAATGGTGAAAAAGTTAGAAAACCTTTAGATGTTGAACTCACTCTTGAGAAGAAACATAGAGTTTAACTTAATTCTTGAGCTATTAATATTTTTTGTTATGATTTGGGTGATTTTGAGTATAATCGTATCAAGAATTTGAAAACAACACATAAGATTTAGTCAAAAATTGAAGTTACCTATAAAGGTACTTCTCAAGTTAAGGAGACCAAAATCAACATGCTTATTCATGGTTATGAATTATTTTGCATGAATCCAAATTAGAGCATTAAATTCATGTTTACAAAATTTATAAATATTATTAATAATCATCTAACCTTGGCAAGGAGTTTTCTATTAGTGAATAGTTGACAAAGATTCTTTAAGTACTTCCTTAATAATATGGACCCCTAGTGATGGCCTTAAAAGTAGAGAAAATTATTTTAGCTATATCACTAGATGAGCTATTGTGTGAGCTCTTTACAAATGAAATTGATTTTGCAAGGAGAATAGATGTAGAACTTATGGCTAAAAGGGAAAAAAAGAAGGATGAAGCAATTGCCTTTGTAGTTGATTCCTACACAAATTTAGATTTTTTCATCTCAAGTGATGCATCTCTTATTTCTAAAGCTTTATCTTATTTTATAACAAAAGAAATATAGGTAAAAGATTTGGCAAGAATAAGAAACAAAAGGGCAAAATTATTTATTATGAAGAAATAATTTTCTATGAATACAAATTACTTGGGCATAAAAGGACCAATTGTCCCAACTACAAGGAGAGAGTTGAGAAGTTCCAAAAATAAAAGAAGAAAAAAACTATGAATTTTTCATGGGATTATTTAGATAGTTCTTCTTCATGTGATGAAGAGAAGGAAAGTTTGATTTGTCTTATAGCAAAGGATAGTATTCTAAATGCATTATCAGATGATGAGTTATGTTCCTCTTTCTCCTCTTTTTTATCTTCTTTTATGGATGATTATGAAAAACAATATATTCAAGTTTTTGCCATGCACAAAAAATTAGCTTCTTAGTATCTTAAATTGAAAGAAAAGTATGAAAATTATTTAGGATTGTGTGAACGTTTGAATGAGTTAAATGTTAATTATTTGCATGAGATTAAGAATGAAAGAGATGAGAAATCATCACTTATTATCAAAAATACATGCTTAGGGAGAGAATTAAATGATTTGAAAAGTTTACATCCTAATTATAGGTTCTTTTCATAAGGTTAGTAATGCTAGAAATGTTACATACCCTTTTGCATAGAATATTATTTATAATTATTACATAAGATTTAAACATATTTCTTCTTTTTATAAGTTTAGAAATATTATGGATAGAAAATATTTTAAGTTTTTTGGATTAAAAAGAATAGTTTAAATAATGATAAAGTTAAAACTCGTGGATCTAAAAAGGTTTGAAACCACAAACCTAATGTTTGATTTGTTGCCATGTCTTCCTTCAAGGATCGGGAAAGGCGTGTGGTACTTGGATAGTAGATTCTTAAGACACATGATTGGAGGTGCATCTTTATTTCTCCACTTAAAGTATTATGTTGGAGATAAAGTTACTTTTGGTGACAACTCTGAGAAGAAGGTCATTAGAATTGGAATCATGGGTAACTCACATCTATAAGAAAGGCCTCCTTGTATAAGGTTTATGCTACATTCTTCTTAGAATTAGTTAATTATGTGATTCTAATTTTAATGTTTTATTTAATAAAAATAAATATATCATTAGTAAAGATAATATTTCTCTTATCATTAGATGTAGAAAACTTAATACCTATGTTTTATTCTTATACATGGTTAAGAATAGTAGACTAGAATACCTTATCTCATATGATAATAATTTTATCTTATGACATAAAAGATTTTGTCAGTTAGAAAAGTTTTCTTTTAAGAAGTTTATGAAGTTTAACCTAATTAGTAGTTTGCCAAACCTTAATTGGTTTAATGATTAATTATATGGTCCTTGATAATTAAGTCAATAGATTAAGAAGAGTTTTAGACTACTTAAGGATATTACCATTAATAAACCATTACAATTTCTTCATTTAGATCTATTTAGTCTCATTCATTCAAGGAGTCTAGATAAAAGCAAATAATAGTTATAAGTTGTAGATTATTTTACTAGTTTTACTTGAATTCTTTTTATTAAAAAGAAGAGTAAAGTACTTCAAAAATTTGTAAGCTAAATTACTAGGATTGGAAAGGAACACAAGATTAGCTTAGTCTCCATTAAGAGTGATAATAAAAGGGAATTTAAGAATAAATTGTTTGATGACTTTTGTACTAAAAATGAAATATTGCATAACTTTTCTTCACCTAGGCCCCTCAATGAAATAGTATAGTTGAGAGAAAGAATAGAATCTTATTAGATACCTTAAGGTGTTTGGTTAATGAGTATATTGTTCTTAAAAACTTTTGGACTGAAGCACCTAATATTGCCTATTATGTATTTAGTAGAATAATATATAAGCTTTTGCTAGATATTTTTCTTTTTGAGTTGTTTTATGATAGGAAGCCTAGGGTATCCAATTTTCATTTGCTTGGATGCAAATGTTTCATTCTAAACAATTGAAAAATAGATTTAGATAAGTTTAATACTAAGTCTAATGAAGGGATCTTTCTAAAATACCCACATACTAGTAGAGTATTTAGAGTAAAAAATAACATAACACTAATTATGAAAATGATAATCAATGTTAAGTTTAATAAATCTCTTATTAAATCATCTAATAATCATCATCAAGTAGATCAACTTGATGAATTAGAAGATTTAAGTCTAAGAAAAGAAATTTTAGAGGATATAATTGAACCTAATGTACCAATAAAAGAAGAAAATTAGACTACAAAATAATTAATATTTTTTTAGGATCATTCTAATGAGCTGAACATAGGAACGTAAAAGAGAAAATTAAAACAAGAAGCACCTTTAATCATGCAACATTTATGTGAAACTTTGAACCAGGTTTAGTAGAAAATGCTTTTAAAGATAAATCTTAGATTGTTATAATGAATGAAGAGTTGGAATAGTTTAAGAAAAATCAAGTATAAGATCTTATACATATTACAAATGATAGAAAATCATTGGTACAAAATAAGTTTTCAAAAATAAGCTAGATGAGAATAGAGAAGTTATTCAGAATAAGATTAGATTAGCATCTGTAGACTATTATTGGATTAAAGGAGTATATGTGGATGAGACATTTGCTCCTGTAGCTAGACTTGAGACAATTAGGTTCTTACTTTTTCATGCCACAAAGGTTTTAAATTATACCAAATGGATATGAAAAGTATATTTTTATTAGATATATAAATGAAGAAGTGTATATTGAATAGCCCTTAAGGTTTGAGACACATGATAAGATAAATCATGCATACAAACTTTAGAAGGCCCTTTATGGTTTAAAGTAATCTCTAAGAGATTGGTATGAAAGATTATATATTTTCTTACTTAAAAAGAATTTTGTAGAGATAAGGTAGATGATACTTTATTTGTTCTAAATTTAGTTGAAGGTTAACTAGTATATCAGGTGTATATAGATGACATAATCTTTGGAACTTCAAATGAAGAAATGTTAATGAATTTTGCTAATTTAATGAAAAATAAGTTTGAAATAAGTATGATTAGAGAATTAACTTTTTTCTTAAGACTTTAAGTTAAGCAAACAATTGATGAAATCTTTATCTCTAAAATCAAATATTTGATAAAATCACTAAAGAAATTTTGATATGAGAACATGATGTAAAAGAAGACTCCTATTAGTAAAAGAACTATCATAGATAAAGATGAACTAGAAAGCTTATTAATAAAAACTTGTTTAAAAAAATAATAAGATCATTTCAGTATCTTACTATGAGTAAGATTGATATTATGTTTGGCATAGGTCTATATGTAACGTTTTAGGCCAATCTAAGGAATCACACTTATAAGTAATCAAGCATATCTTTAAGTATCTTATAGGCACTAAAACTATAAGCTTATGGTACACTATATGTGAGTTTAGATTTGATCAAATAGCCTAAAAAGATACTGACTTTATTGGTAACAAAACCGATAGAAAGAGCATTTTTAATGTGTCAACTAGTTGGTGATTCATTAATTTCTTGGGTTGTAGAAAATAAAAGTGGGTGAAAATATCAATAACAAAAGTTGAGTATAATACTATAGGTAGTTGTGTTCTTAAAGTTTTATTGATTCAATAATAACTTTTAAATTATGGCTTAAACTTTATTCAAATTCTAATTTTTTATGATAATTCAAGTGTAATTTCTTTATCTAAGGATCTTATTCTACACTCAAGAACTAAATACATAAAGTTAAGATATCACTTTATTAGAGAACACCTATAGAAGAAAGAAATTCAACTATCATTTGTTTGATCTTCTACTTAATTAGTTAATATTTTTATGAAACCTTTAGCTACTAAGATTTTTCATGGACTTAGATTGAGCTTTAGTGTAATTAAATCCTTTGAGAGATTATACAAAGAGGGAGAACTTAGTTCTAGAATTCAGGTAAGTGTAGACTGTCAATCAAAGGAGTTATAACGTTGAATAGTATATTACATAGTTTGTTATTTTCTTAGATATTAATTATTTATTATTATATTTTCTTTAATATCATATTTTTAACCCTTGCATTGGTTTTGTAATCATAAAAGGGAAAATGTTTATACCCTTTTATGTGATGATCATAAAACCAAGCTAATTATTATTAATGTTTTGTTGAGCTTAGTGTTGTTTTAGTTTAATGTTAAGGTGTTATCGTAGTGGTTAGGTTTGCTAGAGCAAGGTATAAAATTTGAAGTGGATGCAGATTGAAGGCTCAATTAGTAGATTTTGGAACCATGGACCAAGCTTTTTGTGGTGTAGATAATCCACAAAGAACTTAAGTTCTAAATCATCTATATGGTTAGAATTTTAAACCATTCTTTTTTTTTGTAATTGTGGCACTTAGAATCATAATCATGGTTCAAGCATTTTTATTTAATTTTTTGTGATAAGTAGCATACATTAGGTATGTTATATTTGGTTTACAAATTAAGTCTTTTAATTTTAAATTTTTCTACAAAAACTTTTAAGAAAAAACAAACATTTAGCTTAGGAACCCTCTCCTTGACCAAGTCTAATGGCTTAGGCCAAGTGGTCTAAAGCACTGAACATTGGGCCTTAGGGAGCTATGGTCAAGAGGCTAATTGAAACCAACTGGGTAAGACATGACTCTCAATCAAGGTATAATTGTATATGGCTTGGGTTAAATTGGGTCAAGGCATCACTCTTCAACCTAGCTTAGGCTTATTGAGTCAAATTGGACTCAAAATAGTCAAGTAGAGGGATCGGGTCTGGTTAAACCCATGTATGTGTGTAGTTGACTTGGGTCATGACCTCCCAATAGAAATATATGATAGTTGACCCCTTTTAGGCTACCTTACCTATGTGAGGAAACAAAGATAAATGATAAACTACATATGCATTTTAGTGATGTGAGACTAAAGATGAGAGCTGATTTGTTTCTAAAATGAGAGAAAATTACTGTCATCCAATAGCACATTTTTTCCATTGAATGATAGAGATTGTGTCCACCTCTTAAACAAGTATTATGTTCCATCTTACCATCCATTTGATGTGCCCCATCAAATGGTCATGACCAATTCCACCATTTTGAATAATAGATTCTATCTAACTATCCATCTCACATGCCTCATAAAATCATTGTGATCTACTCTACCTTTGTGAATAATGCTCTTGCACATCACACCATCCATCCAACATGTGGAATCTAACATCCAGATTAAATCCCACTTGAATTAGATCTAGGCCCTTTAATTATTATTCTAATCAAGTAGTTCTTGTTTCATCCACCCAAAATAGATGAATATTACTAGTCATCCTCTTTTTCATTTCTAACAATGGCTACCTTTTGGGTAAGTTGATTCTAGTTGTTAAAAGAGTTATTTGGGAACGTTCATACATCTATAGTTTTTGTGTCACTCTTGCTTAAAGAATTCAAAGTAGTAAAAGCTTTTTATGTATTATTGTTATAAAGGTTTCACATTTTTTATAGCCAAATTTCTTATGATTTTTGGTTTCTCATTGGAGCACTAAATTATACTGGGTTTACCCCTATAAACTTTGATAGAAGAGAGTGGCTAGTAAAACCTTGATTGAATGATCAAGGATGGATGCAGGCATGGGTTTTGGTTGAACAACCTAAAAACTTTTTGTGTATCTCTTGCTTTTGTTGCTATGCAATTTTTATTTTTATTTTTTTTCAATGAACAACATTTCTAAAACAAAACTTTTATTGTTTTCAGTTGAAAATCTTTTTTAGAAATTTAAAAGTTTTGTTAAAAGCATAATTCATCCTCTCCTTTTGTGCGTTGAACCTCACATGACTTACATCAATTTGAACATAATGTTGGGGATAATATCATATCACATGTTAACCACACTATACTTTACAACTAAAACCCACTTTCAAACCTTTTCACACCTATACCTTGATTGTCTATGTTACTCAATTATATCATATAATTAGCTAATATCGTATTGTTCTATCTTTATACCAGAGGACTCTTTTGATTTCACTCCAAATCATACAATACAACTTTCAACCATCATTATATGCAATTTTCATCCAAGCCATAACTAGCCACAACTAAACTTAATTACTCAAAATTTGCAAGTGTTTACTATGGAAAAAGGATAACATATATTGATTAGTTGGAGGGAAGGTGTAACACCTAACAATCTTGATAAAAACATAAGTTCTCAAGAAGTAAATCAAGATTTTCATCAAGTCGAATCAAAGTGATGTTCTCTCTTAATAAGCCCAGATTTTTTTAGAATAGGCGCTCATTAAAAAGATTTGACTCTTTTAATTATTACTTCATAAGTTGTATCAAACCCATGTCTCTAGGTTCAAAATTCTAAATGTTAATCTAAGTCTAGTGACCTAAAGTAGATCCTATCATATAATTACAAAATTTTATTTTGAATATACTATTGTTACTACAATCTCGTTATGTTTATTTATTTACCTTTTAAAATTAAATTTTGAAAACTATGACATCAACTCCATTGCCATCTTTTTATCTTTCAAAACTTAGCTTTTTGAAAAGATTTTTATTTTACCTTGTAAAATTCTTCTTCAATTATGGATTATCCTTCTTTGTTTAAAGAGTAAATTTTAATTTATGAAAAAGGCATTAAGATCTTTTTTTCAAGTCTTTAATTTTCATTATAGTTATGTTTAAAAAGTCACATGAAATTCTTGCACATAATATGCTTAAAATTGATACAAAATCAATAAGAATTATGCAATTAAATGATAAAAGAATGCATATTATTGTGGTCATGACCCCTAACCATGGTTCTTTATATGTTAATATATGGTGCTTTCTAATGAATTTTTTTGAGTGAATTTTTAGATTTTTGAAAGCTAATATTTACATTCATAGGAGAACTTAAAAAAGAAGAGGAACATATATTAGATCCCAGGAAAATTATTTTGGTTGAAATACCATGCCATCAAGAAATTTATTTTTAATTTAATCATTGGTATTTTACTTCTATTTTTATTAAAATGTTAAACTTAAATAAAATTATTTTTTTGCACAAAAGTTAAATTTTATCATCACCAAAATCTTGATTTAAATTAATCATCTTTGAAAATATTAAATTTCAAAACTTTGATCATTTTCGAAACCATTTTATCTTGATCACATCTTTGGAAACATCATAAAAATCAGTTCTTGAAAAAGTAGATTAGTATAATAATAAAAAACAACCTAGTTTTAACTAACTTAAGCCTAAGCCTCTCTATGTAATTTAGAATTGAGTCAGCTTAAACTCGTACACTACAATATCGGGTCATGCATCACTTCCAACCCCATTATGTGCTTACTAGAAAGCATGGGTCATAATCTCCAAAGAGAACCAAGGGGCAACAAACCCCAGTATTTTGCCTGATTGAATGCACACAAATAAAACCTTATATGCAATAATTTCATGGGTGAAAAGGTGATGTAGGACTAAACTTCACTTTTGTTTTTGCATGCATTACTTTTGAAATGATAAAGTGAATCTGCACTATTTGATCTAATAATCAAATTGAATGATTGAAATCCTCTTAACCTTTCTAAAACATGGATTCAAATCCAGTCGTCTGATCACACAATTGTTATGATTAAATGATAAAAATTTCTTCCACCACTCATTGATTATAATATTATTATCTGATCACATTGTGACCTAATAGTATAAATTAACTCTACCTTTTTAAATTGTTTGGATTCAAATTCATTGTCCTACAATGCAATTTTGATGATCAAATGATCAAAATTTCTTGAACCTTTCTAACTTGCATATATTCAAATCTAACCATCCATCAAACAAGTTTTGCAAACTAATGGTCTTAATTAAATCATAATTCCTAAATCAATCGTGTGCCTCTTAATAAGATTCGGAATTAGATGTCCTAATGATGTCTAGTGGACCATAACAATTGATAAACCATTATATCACAAATTAGCTATATACGAATAGCTATTATTAAAATCAAGTTGACATATCTTTTAATTAAATTAAGCCTTTTGACTCATAACAACTTATTGGGTTGTTTGGTAACTACCTTTAACCATTGTAGTAGATTATTTTAACATAAAAGATTTATAAAAATTGAAGAAAACTTTCAAGTTACAAAATTTAAGCATTAGCAACTAATGCTCACTATTACTTCCATTCACTGCATCCATCATTCTTTGAGCTCTAACTATTCTTTTTTACTTTAATTAGCTAAGCTTTCATTCTTTTATTTCTTACTTGATTCAACTAAAAGCATAATACATTTATACTTAATTAAACATTTCATCAAGCAAAGGTTTGTTTTATGAATCAAATTCAGATTTGTATTATCATAATTTTTCTTTTTTAACTGGATTTATTTTATTATAAGGAAATTATAGCCTATTTATTTTATATTATCATATGAGGGTTTAGCCTACCTATCTTTTTGTGAAAAGTATATATTGGTTTAGTTTTTTCCTAACTTTTGTCTGGGGTGTATGTAGGGTTGAATTTGAGCCAAACCACCTAAAATCATTAGTGTGCCATATTATTATTTACAAATTTTCTATTTCATAATTTTTTTATTTAAACAAAATAATATGTTTTGAAAAAATTATAATTTACACAAAATGACATAAAGATTTTCTTAAGCCAATTAGATAACTTAAAATAATTACTTCAAAATATTTTCTTAAATAAGTTTTTAAGAAGTTAAAATTTTTATTTTTTGTAATCCACACATTTCTTGCTAAACCATAAATCACACATGTTTTTTTTGTATAATAGTGATAACAATTGTCTTGAAATTAATGCTCATAATTCATATTTTGAGGATACATATACAAGCTAGATGACCTCATGGTAAAAACCCCTAAATGTTTTAGGAGAAAAATAAAAATAAAAATCTAACAAAAAAGGCCCCTTGAGTGTCTTTGATCCAATTAATGAACCTAGATCTACAAAAGATGGCTCAAATTGTGATGTTAGTGCTTCTTGAACTATGTGTTTTATTAGATTATTTTGATGAACCTACAAAGAAGCAAAATAACCTAGCTTAAAAGTATATTAAGCTAAAAAAGATATCGACAAGGCATGAACATTTCAATACATAAACTTGAGAGAAATTATGAAAAGCTTAAAAATGATGATGATACATTGTCTTCTAATGGTACTGTCAATGCCAAATAGCAATTTGCATATAAAGTTAGTCGATTTTGAGAATACATTCATGCAAAATATTTCTAAAATTCATTTTTTAATTTCAAAAAATAGCAAACTAAAAAACAAGAACTTAGACTTTGAAGAACAAGCTAAATGAGTTTGCTATATTAGAAGATGAGGTGAAAAACTTAAAAAACTTTTTATGCTTTAAATTCTCATTCTTTTATTCAAATCCTATTTATATTCAAAATAATAAGAGTGTATGTACATTATTATCTTCTTGTGAAAAAATTCATGCTATACATTCTTTATCTACATATCATGATAATGCTTTATTTGCTCCTTCAATAATATATGTTCCTTTAATAATTTCATCCAACTATTGTATGTAATTTGGGAACATTACTTTAGATTGCATTAGTAGGAGATAGATAGTTTTCTTCAAAAGAGCACAACTATGCATAGTTATCTAAAGTAAGGTTATGTAGCCAAGATTTTGCTAAAACTACATTCACTTCATATATGACCTCCACCATTGAGCCCAATTTGCATAAGGTTCCAAACCTTGAAGCTTTTACTAGAAAAGTGGTAACATTAAGGTATGTCGTGCTTGTCAATTTATTCAATTATTTTATTTTTTGTACTATGACTTTTTATGATATTTTTCATAACCCTTTCCTAATTGCATGTGAAGTTCACAAAGTTTTTCTGCATACTTAGGTGTCAGTAATTTGAGATTTTTTAATGTATTCAACTTTATGTTATATGGATGGATGAATGGGCATGACAGCCTTTAAAAGATAGGTTTGATTTTGGCATATAATATGTTAAAAAGGAGAGGTTCGAATTGAGCCCTTGAAAAAAATTAAGGTATAGTTTCAACCTTATAAAATATTGAGAAAGAATTTTGCATTGAGCCTAATGAAAAGCCAAAGAGGTGTTAAGTTCTAGCTAATGGAAAAGATGCAAGATGTTGCATTTTGGACTCCAATGAAAAAACACACTTGTGATGGTGTCTCTATGAACTTAGACAAAGGAGTTAAGGATAGGATAAGCCAAGACTAGTTTGTTTGGGGGTGCACATAGGCTCAATTAAGTAAGACTTGAGTCACTTGAAAGCAATACTATATCCTTTAATGCATTTTTTATACTCATGATTGGATGTTCTAATTGAATTAACTGCAACAATGCCATGATTTCTAACCAAAAGTTTAAGTGCAATAGTTTGAAAATTGGTTTTTGCAAACATAGTGCTTGCCAATTCAACTACCCTCTTAAGCATACTTTATCCATGAAAGAGATTCTCTAAAACTTCAACTTATATTGTATCATCCCATGGAACCTAACATTATCATTTTTCATATTAAGAGAAAATTTGGATAGTTTGGAACTTGTAGGAAACTAGATAGTTTAGCATATCAAACAAATAGAGAGAGAAAGAATTCTTTAAGAACATAACATATGTTGCTTTATGTGATTCATAATCTATAATGAGTCTAAGGTGATTTTCTTACATGCTATCATTATTTCTTTAAACTAATGTTTTGAGAAATTTAAGAAAAAAGCATTAAGGTTGGGAGAAAAAAGGTTAATAGCATATGAAGTCATTGAAAAATGTTTTCTTATGTTAGATTAGAAATGATTATATGTGAATAGATATTAAGGAACCATTGATTTTGTGATTTATGCACATAAATTTTAGTATGATGGATTTTGAATAAGTTAAGCTAGGATTTTTAGTATTGAATTTTGAAGAATTTGGATCAACATGTCACATTGTAATCTGTATATTTGAGAACATATTCTAATGCAAGTCTCCAAAATTAACCAAAAACTACATTGGCCATAGGTAACCCCAAGAGATGGGATGAATTAAGCTTACACAAATTTTTTAATAAATTACAAATGCTTATGATTTTGATTGTAAGAATTTTAAAACATGTAAATAATTATAACTATAATGTGTAGTAAAATAAAGTCACAAGAATTTTAAGGTGGCTTGACCACAAACACTTGGCCTATATCTACACCAAGCACATTGCTTGAGCCTAAAACCATCTAATTACTCTTTTACTTTAGATTTGAGAAGGTGAAGAAGCATTTACATTTTATTTTTTATATTAAGCAAATAACAAGCCCAACCCTTCAACACCAACACTTAGTGTAAGGCTCTAAACTCTCCATATATCACACAAGATTTTTTAAAAAAAACCATGTGTAAGAAAATTCAAAGAATATCATTATCAAAATGTATCTATAATTTACAATATAACATCATAAAAATACTATCATATAAAAAATCCAACAAATTTTTGTCATAAAAAATAAAGCATAAATAAAATATCTATGAAATCAATAACCACTTGAATCTAATCCATTATGTGACAATACCATGAATAACTACCAAAGTTTGATAAAAATTATAATAACTACCAAGTTTAATAAAATAATATAATATACTTTCGTGTCCAAATAAATATAATTGATGACAAAAAGTATGAAATTTACTACTAATAATAATGAAATAAAAAAAAAGTTGAGTCATACAACTGATGCACTAATTCAAATAATCTCCAACTTGACTCTTACATAACTCCAAGCTCCTTAATCTTATAAACATGTAAAGGAGTCTACTATGAGACTCAATAGGGACTCTTTGAGCTATAACTAACTTACAATAATCAAGAATTTTATATATAACAATTGAGTAAATCATGTAAATGAGTCATTAATTACTGACTATTATAAGATATCACCACCTGCCATCTAAGATAATATTTATCTTTATAATATGGCTAACTAGATGCTTAGTATCTCTCTAATACAGTGTCATATTCGAGAGAATTATGACAAAGCTTAGCACTCATATTTCACCATTGATATTTTCTTAACCTATCATAAGGACCTTCTTTAATAAGACTATTCTATAGATTATTTATATTCTATTAAGCTTAATTCTAAGGCTAAGAATGTCTTATATTGTCATATTCAAGCATCTTAATTTTTGAATTTAACACTACTAAGAATTATGAATTATCTGTAAAATGTTTTTCTTTTATTCTAACACTAATTTTAGTAATTTTAGTCATAATAAAAATCTATGATTGTCAAACATATCCCTACTTAACCTAGCCTTTTTCTAAGTCCTTAAATTAAGACTTCAAAACTTCCCAATAAACAAACAAGGGCTTTACACTCCTTAGAAGCTATCTATATTCTCTTAAATATTGAACAAGTGCCTCTTATGACTTAGCCATAGTATAGTTCCATGCAAGCAAACATGAGATAAAAGGATGCTTGATGGTAACATTATCTAGAGTTTTGGCTTTACTTTCAAGTGTCCTTAAATGTTTTATGACTTAAGCTAAGTGTAAATTTTATCACCTAGTATTTTATACATTATTCATTCATGGTTTTGATAATAAAGCACAAATTTTCATCTTATCATGTTATCAACTAAAATTGTGGCAATTTTATTCACAACATTAGTTCCTCACATCAAATATGTATTTCAAAAAATTAAATTCATATAAAAAGCATGGAATCAAGACCTAGTTCCACTCATTGCATGGTTCATTATGTCTTGAACTTCTTCATCTAATCATAAATTAAACAAGAAGAGAAGATTGCACTCAATCTACACTGTCATGAATCCATTCTACTAAAAACAAATGAAGACTTTACTAAGGATCATAAATTTTAACAAAATATAATAAGAAAACATTTTTATCTTATCTAGGTTACAAGAATTAAATTTAATAAAATTGTGCATTCCATGGTTTGATAATGTCTTAACATTATCATAATTGTCCTTGTAAGCATATGCTTAGTCAACCTACAAGGCATATAAATTAGCATGTTTTTAACTTGTTCCAAGTATTCATGTGTCAATTAAGAAGTGTTTTACTTCAGCAAATTGCTATTCTAAATTCATCTTATACATAAGTCTAAACCAAAGCAAAATAAGTGGCATATAATCTTGGAATCTACTTTGCATTCATGAATAAAATGTTGACATAAATTTTAAGTGAGGTTCAAATAGAAACATTGCATGAGAAAGAATGATGATTGACCCCCTTTTTACTAAAATAAATCTCTCATAATCTCGGGTAGAAGAAAAGTCCCTCATAAGCAAGTTTCATGAAGAAGAATGATTAAATATCAATTTTTTAAGGTAACACATGCATCTTGGCAATGTAATTTCTTTCAATAGTGCCTTAGAGCTTCGAAAAATATATTATGTAAACTCAATGGTCATCCTACTAGAAAAGATCATGTAGAAGACTTCTCTTTAGTTAGATCTTTCTTTCCTTTAAAGCTTGAACCCTCATTCTTCTTCTTTCTGAAGGTATGTTTTTGTTTTCTCCTTGGTATCCTATTAGTTAGCCTCTCTAAATTCTTATTTTATGGGTTTCTAAAACCTTTAAAAGAACAACTTAAGAATTTATATATTATTGACTACACCTCTTTAAGCGAAGGATTTACCTTATGATAAATCAGCTTTGGTTTGGGTTGCCATGCTTCACCTTTTTAATTTAATCATCTTCTAAGTGGCCACTATTTGGCTAGCTTAATCAAAATCATAAATTTTAAGAATCTAAGAAAATTATTGCTAATATATATTTCAATTTTTATTCTTCAATCTCAAATATTTTTTTCTTAAGATATTTTGAAATGCACTATATGTATATATATTCTATTAATCCTCTTATCTTCAAATCACCAATTCCTCATTTTTAAAAATCTTATCCTTATCTTATTTTGCATTCATAATTGGATAAGGATGAGAATAAAAGATAAAATTAATAATATAAATAAAATTAATACTCATTTTAAAGCATCAAGTCTAATTAATTCTTATGTGGTGTTACTTAAGTCTTGTCATTCCATCATGCTTCTAATTCTAGAATTTTAAGTTTCAAATTTCAAAATTTTATTTATCCATATTCAAAATTTCATCATATTCATATTTCAAATTTTAATTCACATGAAAGCACATACCTTAAACTAATTTGTAATAATATGGCCAAAAATATTGGGTATATAATTTGGATTTCATCCTCAAAATCCGAAAACAACTCTGGCCATTGCAACACATTTCAAACTCAACTTTCCACGTGACTTCACACTCTTCTTAATCCCTTTAGAGGACCTTAACCATAGACAATTTCTTATTTCTTAATTATTTAGCACCAAACTCTAGAAGATGCACTGGTTGCCCTTAATATGATGCATCTAGTTATAACTAAAGATTCATGAGCTCCCTCTGAAGAATGTGTGACATGTTTATAACATACTTTTTAAAATTGGATACATGGAAAAGAGCTTGTATTCCTACTAAACTCTCAAGTAACCTCGACCTATAGGTTACTCACTAAATTTTTACAACAATAAGATAGGATCTAATGTGTTTGGGCAATAATTTAGAAGCTTTTTCAAATCTAAATAACCCATGCATAAAACTAATTTTAATAAGTACCTTATCAAAAACTCAAAAATTAATAATTCTATGTTTGCTATCAAAAATAGTTCTTTTAATAGTCTTAAACTACTTGTATCTTTTCACATAACCTGCCCAACTCCTCCATAAAGTCCTAAATAATTTGTGGTCAAAATGACTACCTAGTTTTGCCATAAGTCCAACATAAAGGAGATCTACAATAGTGACCACAAAGGTCCTCATATGGCGACATGCCAATAGTTGATCGATAGCTACTATTATGCACGAAATTTACCAGAAGCAATATTTTGAACCAATCAATGGAGTAAGATTCCATACTTGGCCTTAAAAGGTCCTCTAAGGTCTAAATAATCCTCTAAAATTAACCAGCAATCTAAGGATGGTAAGAAGTTCTAAAGTTCAAAGTCATACTTAAGGAACTATATACATGGCTCTAAAATTAAGAAATAAACTTTGTATCTCTATCATAAATAATTGCTTTAAGTACTCCATGTAGTTACACTATCTATTGAACAATAAATTATCCATTTTATCTCTTGAATTGGTTTTTTAATATCTAAAAAATTAGTTGATTTATTCAATTGATCTATCACCACCCAAATCATGCATATCCATGTTTAGACTTTAAAAGACCTAAAACAAAATCTATAGTAACTTCTTCCCATTTCTACTCTAGTATGGTCAAATTTCAGAGCAAACCATTAGGCCTTTGATGTTCTACTTTAACTTTTTCTCAAATTAAACATTTTTAAACATATTAAGTAGCATCATTCTTTAACCCTCTCCACCAAAAATTAAGGTTGCTAAACATTTGTCTTCTGAAGGTGTACTACCAACTTACTATTATGAGCTTTTGTAAGATATTATTCTTAAAACCCAAATATTAAGGAGCACACCTTCAACAATGATAAGTCAATATGCTATCCCTCAAAAAAAATTTGAAGCCTCATCAATCTATAATTAAGTAATTTCAATTAAAAGCCCTAAATCCTTCTACTATAGTGACTTTAATTAGCCTACCTTATTAGCATGGATAATAAGTAAGTTGAATCAGGCTACTAAAGATTGTATTACCAACTATTCTTAAATCTAACTAAATACAAACTCACTCCTTATATCTAATTTGTAAGCAAGCATGGATGTAAGGATTAGACGTCTACTCAAACCATCAGCTACTAAACTGGCTTTGCACATGTAATATTTTATATCAAAGTCATAATCTTTAATAAGTTACAATCATCATTGTAGTACTAAATTCAATTCCATTTTAGCGAGAATATATTTAGGACCTTTACGATTAGTATATAGCTCAATTGGAACCTTAAATAAATAATTGCACTAAAGTTCTAGGGAAAATAGTACTTTTACCACTCCAAGTCATGAGTCAAGTAGTTGCCCTCATGATCACACAATTGCCTAGAATCATAGGCCATAACCTATCCATCTTGCATAAGTACAATCTCCAATCCAACAAGTGATTCATCTATATATACATTATAGAACATACATAGCATCAACAAGATCAAAACTAAAGCTAAACTAAGTTATTCTTTCAAGTTAATGAAGAATTGTTTATGGTAGCCTAACCACAAAAAAACGACCCCTTTCTTTATTAAATGACTAAGTGGTGATGCAATCTTGAAGAAATTAGGCATGAACGTATAGTAATACCTGGTAAGTCCAAAAAACTATAAATCTCTATCAATACAATTGGCCTCTGCCATTCAATGATTGCATGTATTTTGCTGTACTCTACTAAAGCTCCATTAGCATTGACAACATGTCTAAGAAAAGCCACTAAGTCTGGCAAAAAAGAGCACTTCAAAAATTTTACATAAAGTTTCTTAGTTCTAAGTGATTCTAATACTATTTTGGGTTGCTTTACATGAATCTCTTTGTTTTTGGAATACACAAATATATCATCTATAAATACTGTCATAAAATAATCAAAATATGGTTAAAAGATACAATTCATAAGATCCATGAATATTATAGAAGTATTGGATAACCCAAAAGGAAAGACAGTGAACTCAACAAAATGTTCTAATGAGTCCTAAAAACCTATCTTAAGAATATCCTTCTCTAAAATTCATTTTTAATGATATCTTGATTGAAAATTGATTTTCGAGAAGGCTGATTCTCCCAATAGTTCATCAAGTAAATCACTATTATGAGATAGTGGATACAAATTTTCATTATCACCTTATTTAATTCTTAATAATCCACACATATTTGCATATTTCCATCTTTCTTTTTCATAAAAAGAATAAGGGTTCTCCAAGGTGAAATACTAGGCCTAATCAGCTCTTTGCCTAATTTGTCCCATAACTTGGCTTCGAGTTCTTGCAACTCAATCAAATCCATACAATAGGATGCTTTTGTAATAAGTACTACTCTTGACTCCAAGCCCTTACAGAACTCAATCTCATGCTTTGGAGATAATCCTAGAAGCTCATCAGGGAGCATATTAGAATAATATTACATGATTAAGGTATCCTATAGTGATGAAATTTCCATGTTACAATTTCAAATGCTAACCAAACCACATTACCACTTTAAACTCGTTTCTTAGCCTTAAGTGTTGATATCATGGGTATTTATATATTGTCTGTAAAATAAACCAAGTCAAATATGTTGGACCCCTAATCTTGACATTATTTTTCCAACAATCAATCACCATGCCATGTTGGGTCATCTAGTTAATGCTTAACATAATATCAAGCTCAAATATAGGCATGAAAATGAGCTCAACCTTAAATTTATGGCTGAGTATGAAAATGTCACCATGAATTACATGTATAGCATAAATTTCTTTTTCAGATGGTAATATCACCATCAATGGTGACCATAGTAGATCTTTATTACCTTCAATTTTCTCCTCCAAAGTGGACCAGTAATAAAAAATGTGATAAACCAATATAAAAAAGAATAACAAATCTAGTGTCACAAAATAAAAGTGTACTAGCTATGGCATCAAGTGTCTCTACTACATTTTACTATGCCAGAGAATGTATCCATGGATACCCTTATGAAATGGCTCCTTCCTACATAACACCTTACATATTCCTTTACCACTTAGGGCAATTTTTCTATGTCTAGGTTTTGGACCATTAAAATAGATCTTTTCCTTAATTTTAAAATTATTATAATGCATTTTGTCATAACATCTACATCTTTGAGTCTGCTCTTTAGGTTGGTCTCTCTATTATTCATTAATAGGTTGATTTGGAATAAGAGTGGACTATTCAATGGAGTTAGTTTTCTTTTGCCACTTTTCTTGAAATTTGCCCTTTTTCTTTCTCTAGGAGACATCAAAATTTTTTATTTACTTTTCAACATCACAAGTTGCATCAGTCTAGTGATTCACCTACTTGATAAATTGGGCAGTCTCTACCAAATCTCTATATCTAATGAAACAAGACACCAACAAATGTTTATGTAGGAAAGATCTAAGTCCCTCCATAAGAAGTTTCTATAAACACCCTTCTAATGTGATCAATTCTAGGGTGCATCTAGTTATGTATATACATATAAATATAAATTAGGATGCATAATCTAAGATTAAATCTAGCCCTATCTATGATGGGTCAACTCTCTATTAATCTAAGCCTTTGTAGATTCTAATATAATGTAATCTTTGAAAGCAATCACAAAATCATCCCACGGTATATCACCATTTAGGATATCTTTGAACATAGTTTAACGATGGCATTACCACCAAGTAGCTACCTCACAATCCAAACCAAAGTTATAAGTGTGACTCTCCATGTAGCTTGGTGACCCAATGCATCAACAAGCTCTTATATATGAGTTAGATAATCATTTGTAGTTGTAGGGTCAATGGTTCCTACAAAATTTCATGATCTCAGTTGCATAAAAGCCTCTAACAAGTGCTCCACTCTCAAAACTCAAGTTGTGCTTAGGATGTACTAGTTATAGCTAGAAAATCAACCATGGGTTCATCTTAGACTTATAGCCTATTAGACCTCTCAAAGTAGCACTATTGGTCCTAACCATCCTACCAAGAAAATACCATATTTTGGTTATACAAGACAAGACTAAATTCAATCTTATTAACTTATTTATTTTGAGATTTTTCTCTCCCTACCTTTGTATTTAAATCTAATATGCCAAGTATTCCTTAACTCTTAACCTAAGCTCTATTACCAAGTCTATCATACCTAAGTTTTTTAAAAAAAACACCAGTTTAACCAAAATCAAAAGATTCACATTATTAAAATGTACTAAGAATTTGTAATATAAAATCACACAAATATTATCATGCTCAAAATACAACAAATTTTTCTCATCCATAAGACCAAAACAAAAATAAAATATCCACAAAACTAATGAACCACTCAAATTTAATCTAATATAAGATAACACCATGAATAACAACCAAAGTTTGATAAAAATTATAAAAAGGAACTACTTAGTCTAATAAGATAATCTAATCTCTAAATAAATATAATTTATAACAAATAAATATCAAATATATTATTATTAATGATAAAATATATATTGAGTCACACAATTGATATGCTAACTCTAATAATTTTTAGCTCAACTCCTACACAACTCTTAACTGTCTAATCTTATAAAAATATAAGGGAGGATGATTTGGAAGACCAATAGGAAATTCTTGAATCTTATTATAAAACTAACAATTAATAATCAAGAAGTATGTATATAATAACTCAATAAATCATATAAATAAGTGAAATCAATTACTAACTATCATAAGACATCATCATTTATTATCTAAGTCAATATATATGTATGTATATATATATATATATTATAATATGAATAATTAAATTCTTAATGTCCCTCCCTAATCTAATATACTCTCTTATATAAATGATAATCATGACAAATCCTAGCACATCTATCACAACACATAATCTAACACTTCACATGATAATGTCAATCAAATGGGCCAATTCTATAAGTTTTTAAGAGTCCTTAACAAACACATGCACACTTTTCTATAACATAACATATCATGTAATTCTCCATGGCATTTAATATATAATTGTTCCATCTTGAGATTATTGTTATAGTAGATTCTAAGTAATCATTAATGTACTTACCACACAATCTAACACTCCTACAAGTTCAACTATCTATGTGTAACTACCTTCACGTCAAGGGAGTAGGGTAATTAACTTGTCCATCTCCTAAGCGTGTATGCATAATCAAGGGTCCACTATATCTAATTATTTTAAGGTTCATAATAAAAATAAATTTTAATTATTTAGAATAACATAGCTAATTTTTCTTTAATTTAATATTGCTCTAATTTTGTCTAAAACCTTGCTTATTTAAGTTAACCATAGTATTCACCAGCCTTAGCCTTTACCCTTAGGTTCCATATATATCTAATTATCAATATAACTAAGTCTGGGTTACATAAGTATCATTAGTAATTCTTATCCTCTAAGATAACCCTAACTTACCACGTCCATCTTAAGGCCTCTCTTTGGCCAAAGAACCTAGTTAAGCCAAGGATTTAACCAACTTCTTTATCCTATAGCTTCCTTGACTAAACCTAACGCATTCCTAAACCTTATCCTAAGTTCTTTAACCTTCTTTCAAAGGTCTTGGCTAAAAGCTTGATAGACCAAAGCTTAATTTACATAGTGTGCAAATGTTCACTAATAGTATTTCCTTAGCTTATCACTAAGGTTTTTTTATTATAAGCCTATTCCTATGGGTTATTTTTAAGTCCTTGAGCTTAATTCTAAGACTAAGCTTACCTTACATAGTCTATTCCAAGCACCTTAATTTTTTAATTTAACTTTATACAGATTATGAATTATCCATAAAACCTTTTCCTTATGGTATAATCTCAAGCATAACACTTCTATCCATAACCAAACTTTATGCCTACCAAACATATCCCTACTCAACCTAACCTTCTTCTAAGGCCTTAAATTGAGCCTCCAAGATTTCCCAACAAAAACTTAAGAGTAAGACACACCTTAAAAGCTATCAAGCTCTCTAAAACATTGAATAAGTGCCTCTCATGATTAGCCAAACCATGTTTCCATGCTTCCCAAGCAAACCCAAGGCAAAGGGATGCTTGACCACAATATTATCTAAAGTTTTGGCTTTATTTTCAAGTGCCCTTAGGTGGTTTATGATATAAGCTATGATTTAAATTATATCATATGATGCTTTATATATTTTTTGTTCTTGGTTTTAATAATAAAACACATATTTTTATCATGTCATACTATCAACTAAAATTATGATAATGTCATACACAACCTTGGTATCTCACATTAAATATGTATTTTAAATAAATGAATTCAAATGAAAAACATGGATTCAAGTCTTAGTTCCTCCCATTGTTTGGATTATCATGTCATGAACTTCTTTATTTAATGATGAATTAAGCAAGAAGTGAATATTATAGTCAATCTATATTGTTATAAGTCCATTCTACTAAGAATGAATAAGGATTTGTTATGCATGATGATATGCTAAAAACTATTTTAGCTATTAACATAAGTTCAAGCAATATATCTATATAAGGGCATACCCAAAGGTGTTATTGGTTTAGAATCAAAAATACTAAGATCATTGAGCAAGTAAAGACTTTTTTAGAAGCTAAGGACTTATACTAATTTTAACATAAGAGATCTCAAGCTAAAAAAAGATAGTTTTAACAATACACACTTAAGTACTCACTTTGGTAGTGAAGTGACAAAGTACACACATGAGTAGAGTTTGTAAAAGGCCAAATAAGAAATCACACGATCATATGCACTAATGAGAAAGTTGGACACGATGATTAAGTTTCTTAAAAGTTGAAATAAAATGGTTAAGAACTTCCCTGATGATTTGATGCTATTATGAATGTTGGATAATGGATCAACATCTCCCATTTGAAACTCTTACTAGTCTTCCCAAGGTACTTCTAGAATCATGCTATCAGATTATTCACACAAAATATGCCCATATTAATCAAGCTTGGTGATAGTACTTTATTACTTTGTTTAAAAATTTATCATATATAACATGATGATTATCTCTATTTATAGAAACTTCAATAGTATAATAATAATTTATTAACCTAAAAATATAAAAACACATTTAGGAATACTAAAGGACAACTTTTTTTGAATTTTAACATTTTAGAATTTCAAAAGTCATCACAAATTATAAAATAAATGCTTTAAATTCAACAAAAAAAAAATAAAAATAAAATGATTTAAAAAGTTACAAAATTAATTGATGTAAGTAGTCCCCAAACAAGAATGTACTTTTTGTCAATGGTAATAATGAGTGGTGAGGCAACATGCGAGGCGATTAGTGCGGCATAAATGAAGAGGTGCATGATGCCGTGAGTTCAGTTTTTGATTGACCCAGGTTGGAGTGAATTAGCATAGGTGGATGGGTCAACATGTGTTATTGAGTTAGGTGCACTCGCAGATCAGGCTTGTGCATGTTGATGGGTCAACGTAAGTCGAGCAAGTTGCATAGGTAGTGACTACAACTACCAAAAGTGATGGTAATAAGACAAAAGGTAAACTGTGGTAGTAATAGCCCAAAACTCATTTTTAAGTCTTTTTTGAAGTCATTTTCAACCAAAGTTTATACCAACAAAATTATGAGATTGCCAAAGGGATGTTTCATACTAAATTTAAAACTAGAATATCTAAAAAGCTATTAATTATTATTCAAATGACTTAAACTAAAGTGTAGATATAAATAATTTGATGAACTAATAAAAAAATTGAAATATGTAATACATAAAGAATAATTGACCCCTCTGATAACAATACTAATGGAGACTAATAAGAAGTAAATAAGACAATCTTAACATGACTTCAACTCTGAATAGAACTAGTAAGCCTCAAGTGAAACCTTTGCATAATATTATGGATGCTACTACATCATCTTGCCTAGGTGGGAAAGAGCTCAACTCGATGGAGCTAAGGTGAAATCTCTAATACTACTCTAACATCTCTAGGTTTAGGCAGTGAAGCTCTGCCTCAGTAATCCAAGTGTCGTTGAAAGAGGGATGGCCTCACCAATGTACTAAAAAGTTTTATTATGCTTAATCCTATGTGAAAATTATTTAATCATCTAAGATTTTCTCTATGTGATCTCTCAAATCACTAGTTGGGATAAATGTATTGATGGAATAGGTTCACTCAATAATGATGATGAAAGCTCAAAATACTTATTAAGTGTTGGGCATTGTTTCCTATAAGATAAATAATCTCAAATATTAAACTTAGCATTTGTTCTATAATATTTAAGTAAATCCAAAAAAATTCTTTAATATCTAGTTTTTTCATAATTTTAAAGGTCCAACACCACTCATATGTAATTTTTTGAGGGTTGTCAATATGAATTTCTTACTACTAACATGGATCATCATATAATCACCCTTAACAAATTCCCTAGATTGTCTATAAGAATTTTCTTGTTATTTATATATTTTATTATTTAAATTAATTTTTTTATAAACATGTCATTATAATGATAAAATATGACAAGAAAAAGACTCAATAGACTTAGAAGTAAGGAACTCAATAGAAAAAGGAATCAAGTTAATAGTTTTTATGGATGATTTTTAAAACAAATTTTAAAAGGACTCAAACCCATTATTCTATTAAAAGAATTATCATAAGAAAATTTAACATGCTATAATAAAATATCCCAAGTTGAAACATATTCCCTTATTAGGCTATGAAGAAGATTGTCTAAGCTTTGATTGACTACTTCTATTTGTTCATCTATCCAGCGATGATAAGCTAATAAAAACTTAAGTTTCATTCCCATTAAGTGTCAGAGTGTTTCTCAAAAGTAACTAGTAAATTTTACATCACAATCTATTATAATTATTCGAGGTAAGCCATGTAGTTTCATAACTTCATCTAAAATAACTTTACAATATGAGAAGCATCTACTGTCTTATGATAGGGAATGAAATGAGCCATTTTATAAAACTTATCAATAGCTATGAATACAGAGTCAAGCTTTTTAATAGTTTTGGGCAATCTTAATGCAAATTCCATACTTACATCTTTTGATGAACATTGTGGTTAGGTAATAGTGTATATGCACTTTTATCGTAATTACCTGATTTTGCTATGACAAAAGTTCTACACTGGGTAATTATTGATGCAAATTGTTAGGGAAATCTTAACCATAAAAGTGATCAACAACATCTCTTATGGTTTTGTCTTGACCAAAATGTCCAGTATGACTTTCAACTTGTATTTACCAGATAAGAAAAACTTAAGAGATATGTATGTAATGCAAAGTTAAGAATCACAAAGCAAAAGGTTATCTTTTAAATGAAAATCACCAAAAACTTCAGTATATGAAGTATTGACTTCTTGATAGATATCACCTAGGTTTAAACAATCACTATATAAATTATTGATGCAATCAAATACAAGAACACCTACAATCATTGTTGATAAGAAACAAACATGATGATTTAATGGATATACTATTTTATTCTCCACTCCTGGCTTATATTTCAAAATAAAAGTAAATTCTTCTAAATAATCAAACCATTTAGCATGTTGATATCTTAAATTCTCTTATGAATTAAATATTTAAGTGCTTTATGGTTTGAATAAAGAACAAATTCTTGGATAACAAAAAGTTTCTCCAATGCCTTAGTGATTGAAATATCGCATAAAGTTTTTTTCATAGGTGGAGTATTTCTTTCTTGCTTCCTTTAATATTTCACTAAATAATGTGATAGGATGACCATCCTGACTCAAGACTCCTCCAACACCTACTCTTGAAGCATCATAAGCAACTTCAAAGGTGGTTGACGAGTCTAGTAATCTAAGGACTACTACTTGAGTTATGGCTTCTTTTGATTTAATGAAAGCTACTTCTATCACTTTCCCTCATTAAACCATCCTTTTTTTAATACAATATATAATTAAGACTACTATCATACTAAATCCTCATATGAATCATTAATAAAAAGTGGTTAAGCCATGAAGGCTATGAACTTTTTGTATATTAGTTGGAGTTGTCCATTCGATAATGGCTTTTATCTTTTTATGATCAATAGTTAATCCTTCTTTTGAAAACTATAAAACCTAAGAATGACACTCCTTTTGACCAAATTTGCACTTTTTAAGACTAGCAAATAAATGTTGTTCACATAATGTAGTGCATACCTATCTAAGATGTCCTAAATGTTTAGATGAGAAACAACCATAAACTAATATGTCATAAATAAGACAACTACAAAATGATCTAACTAAGGTCTTAAAACCTGAGTCATAAGTCACATAAATATAATTGGTGTATTTGACAACCTAAATGGCATAACTAACCATTCATAAAATTCATATTTTATTTTAAAGATAGTCTTCAATTCATCACTAGGTAGATTCAAACCTGATGGTATTCAATTTTTATATTAATTTTAAAAAATGTGATGGCTCCAGCCATTTGATTTAATAAATATCGAGCATAGGAATTAAAAACTAATACTTAATCATTATTTTGTCAATGACATGATTATCTATGCACATGTACTAAATTTTATCTTTTTTTGGAGTTAATAGAGTAGGGACAACACATGGAGTAATAGTTTTATCAACACATGTAGAACATACTTGACAAGTAAATGAGCTCATTCAAAAAGAAATTATTAGGAAGGGACTAGATCTATAGTATGCCAAATATCTCCTAAAGGTGGGAGTATTTCTGGCAAGTCATTGAAACATATGTCCTCAAATTCTTTTAACAAGGATTAGACAGTGGGTAGTTGTGTGAGTATACTTATAAGGGCTTCCCTAATTATCACAAACTACATAATCTTATCACAAGCTATATCCATCTTAATCTTAGTTGGTGAAATAATACTAAATAATTTTCCTTTTCCTTTATCTTTTTTTTAGAATATTTGAGTTAAAAGTTTTTTTCATAGGAAGTGAAGGGTATAGCATGATATTGTTTTCTTTGTATATGAAAGTACATGTATTAGCTATCTTATTTAAGGTAGAATCTTGATAGCATAAGCATGGTCTTCTTAAGATAAGACTACCTACTTATATTAGGATAATATCACACCATAATTTTTCCAAATATTAACCAAACATTATAGGAACACAAGACCTTTATTGTCTAAAATTTGAAGTTTAATCAATTCAAGATATAATGTATGGGTGGGGATGATTTGTGAGTATTAAACCTATCCTTTTAGTAATATTCTATGCTATAATATTGATATAATTACCTCTATTTATAACAATCTTATAAAGTTGGTCTATAATTCTAATAAAGGTACTAAAGATGTTAGTTTATTACTAGTTATTAGATGGTCTTATTGTAATCAAAGTGCATCTTATAATAGTTATGGATTGTCTAATATAGTAAAGACTTTTACCTAGTACTTCTAATTCTTCTTTAGCCTCCTTATTTGACTATATAACCTCTGCTTCCTCTAATGCTTTCTTCTAATTCTTCTTCTATGTCTATGTGCATGACTTTCGTAGAACACTAAGCTGCGACAAGCACTCCTATGACAATAATAACACTCAACTCTAGAACTAGTTGATGGTTTGTCTGAGGGTTAGATTCAATGAGTTGGTGGTATAAGTGGAAGGGCATAGGTTGCTTATATAGTAAAAATAGTAATAATAATGTAAGTGGTGGTACAAGTTTTAGAATAGGAAGTGGTCAAAATAAATTTGACTCTTATGGATACACGATCCTTTAAATCTTTCTACATCATGAGCCACTTAATATGCTTATTTTAAATTGGTAACATTTCTCAAGTTTAACTTAGCTTAAATTGACTCTCTAAGCCTAGCTTGAAAGTAAGAAAATACTACTGGATCTAGCTCTTATGCACCACATCTAAGCATATAATTCTCAAATTTAATAATTTATTTATCAATAATCTTTGAACCTTAAGACAATTATTATCATTTATCAAAACTTTCACCTGAATAAGAGGTAAGTGCATATTTAGCTCGTATGTGAATATCGAATTCTTCTCATGATTGAGGTAGTACTCGTTCATTAAGATATTTCTTTTCTAAGAAGTGAATAAATAATCTATCATATGATGTGAGCTTAATTTTTACAAATTAATACTTTCGATACTGATTAAGATCATATAAATTAAGATAATACTTTATTCTCATTTCTTAATCTTGATATGCTCTAGGGATTAAATTATCATCAAATATAAAGACTTTTATTTTAACCATGTTAAGTTAATGACCATCATTACCAAGCCTTCTATCATGGGTATGTGAAGTATCTCGATGCTTATCTTGACGCTTAAGTTGAATTCCAGTTGGTTAGATTCATTTTTGGAGGATATTTTCCCAAATTTAGGGTCAGTATCATAGACCTATGTGATCTATAGGTTCTACCCAATCTACTATCTCTATATAATTCCAATCAATCTATACATGTTTCTGAGATTGCTCTTAAGTCTTGCATCGAAAGAGTTAATTCTAGAATTGAATGTTGTATTATTAGGTCCATGATTAGTTGTGTAAGTTAAGAATCAAATATTTTATATTTTTTTTTAGACCTAGTGGTCACAAACTATTAAGTTAGAAATAAAGTTTGTACTTGGAGATAATAAAGAAAAAGAAAATAAATAAATCCCAAAATATAATAATTAGAGACCATATAAATGAAGAAATATTGTAGCATCAAACTTGAAAATAACATTTTTTGTGATTTGTTTTTATATATATTTATAACTTCTAGTAATTAAAAATAAATACTTAAAATTAAAATTTGATTATTTAATGATAAATTAAAAAATATGCAAGTTCTAGTAATTAAAAATAAATACTTAAAATTAAAAGATGATTATTTAATGATAAATTAAAAAAATATGCAAGTTTCTAAAGCAAACCATGGTCTGATACCAAAGTTAATCTAGGATGATATGTTAAAGCATATTCAATTAATATATCCATACAACTTACCCAAATATATTATAGGATTAGAATAAAAAATCCTAAGATCATTAAGCAAATAAGGACTTTTTCATAAGTCAAAGACTTACATTGATTTTTAACATAAATGGATCTCAACCTCAAGAAAAAATATTTTTAACAAAACACACCTTATTACTCATTTTGTTTGTGAAGTGGTAAGGTACAAACATAATTGAAGTTCATACAACACCAAATAAGAAGTCACACGATCATATGCACTAATGTGAAAATTGGATGCGATGATTAAGTTTCCTAAAAGTTGAATTAACATGGTGAAGAACTTCCATGATGATTTGACTCTCTTGTGAATGTTAGATAATGGGACAAGATCTCTCCTTTGAGCCTCTCACTCATCTTTCCAATGAACATATAGAATCACACCATCATGTTATTTGAACACAACATGCTCATATTAAATAAGCTTGGCAATAACACTTTATTACTTCATTTAAAAATTTATCCCACACAACGTGATGAGAATCTTAATTTATAGAGGCATTAAAGGTATAATAATAATTTGTTAACCTAAGAATATAAAAATATATCTAGGAATAAAAGAACACATTTTTGGAATTTTGAAGGATATTTTATAATTTTAAAAGTCACCACAAATTACAAGATAAATAGTTTGAATTTTACCTAAAAGATTAAAAAACTCGACTTAAAAAGCTACAAAATAAATTGACATATGCAATTCTAAAATAGGTATGTGTGTTTTTGTTGATGACAATGGTGAACAGCTAGACAATGAGGCAGTGGGTGGTACGATCAGTGTAAGTTAGATGGAGAGGTGTGTGACACCTCAAGTCTGATTTTTTATCAGTGCAGTTAGTGTGAATTATCATAAGTTGACGATCGACAAGTGTTGTCAGATAAGGCACATTTGCATATCGAGTTTACATGTGTTGATGGGTCGACACGAGTATATGGGTCAGCATATGTTGAGTGGTTCAAGCAAGTGGGCTACATGGTTAAGTATGGGCAGTGGCTACAACTATTGACAGTGGTGATAACAATAGTAGATAAGGTTTCGGATAATAGTAGAAATAGCAAAAACTCATTTTTAAGCCTTTTTAAAGTCATTTTGACAAAATTTTGAATCAACAAAATTACAAGGCTACCGAAGGGATATCTTGTATTAAATTTAAAGTTGGAATTTGCAAAAAGCTACTACTTATTCTTCAAATGACTTAAACTTAAGTGTATAAATAAATAACTTGGCAAAATAATGAAAACAAATCGAAATATGCAATAAACAAAGGCCAGTTATAATTGACCCCTACAACAATAATGATAATAAAGGCTAATCAGAAGTAGAGAAGCTAATCTTAGCATGACTCTGAGTCTGAATAAGACTAGTACATCTCTAAGATGAACCTCTACATATGTTTTTGGATGCTATTATATCAATTTTACCAGGGATATTAATGTCTAGAAAAATATAATAAGAAAACAAAGCTATCATGTCCATGTTATAAGAGTTAAATTCAACAAAATTATGCATCCCCATAGTTTAACATTTTTTACATTTATTATGATAATCTTTTCTTATTTTTTATATGCTTAGTTAACCAACAAGACATCAATTAGCATATTTTTAACTTGTTCCACATGATCATGTCTTGAATAAGAAGTGTTTTGCATCACCAAATTCTTATTCTAAATTTACCTTTCATATATATCAATAATCAAAGCCAAACTTACAACATATGATCTTGGAATCCACTTTGCATTCATAATAAAATGTTAACATGTATTTTTAGAATAGTTCTATTAAACAAATTGCATGAGAAAGAATGATGATTGACCCCTTTGATATCTTATTATGCTTTCATAATTGGATAAGAATGAAGACTATAGATAAAATTAATAATATAAATAAAATTACATGCTCATTTTAAAAATAATTAAGCTAAATCAAAGCTCATGTGATATAACACAAGTCATGTCATTCCATAATACTTTTAATTCTAGAATTTCATATTCTAAAATTCAAAATTTTATTTATCCATATTTAAAATTTAAACATATCTAAATGTTAAATTTTAATTCACACAAAAGAACATATCTTGATCAATTAATTTTAATAATATGGCCTACAACGTTAGGTATAAACCCACTAACATAAGGCCATAATATAATTAATAATATTCTTACCATGTCTTGAAAGAAAACCTTAAAATCTTACCTCAATACTAAGACTTGAGTAAGGTTCTCCTTTGCTCACAAATTAAGCCAAGGGATACATTCATAAGATAATAAGAATAAATTAAAAAAGTAAAACTTCAATCTTATTCTGATAGATATATAATAAAAATCACTAAACATTGACTTAGAAGATTAATGTGTTTTTGTAGAAGTAATCAAGAGTTTATGTAGAAGTTGAGATATGAATGCATACAAAATAATGTGTAACAAATATTCAAGCATGCCATTGAACTTCTTCCATAATGATTTTGTTATGATGGCTCCTTTAATGATTTATTTCAAATGAGTAGTGGCATGAAGGCTTTCTCACAATTTTTTAGTGGTCATATATTGCATTGTGTTTTCTCTTCTTACTAAGGAAGTCTATTTATAATGCAAAAATATGATTATTGTTTAACCCTTGGTTATCATCAATGTTCATGTGGCCATTCCAACTCATCCTCAATGTCTACTTAGCCATTTGTTAAAGAATCTAGCAAGTATCTATATGTTAGAGCTTTTTGTTAAACATGTTGAATGATCTAATTGATCTATTGAACAATCCAATCAAGTTAAGATTGATCTTGCCATTTTATCAAATTGTTTGTCAAACTAGATGATAGATTATCTAAATAGTAATTGACAAAGTATACTAGTTAGATATGTTAGATTACTAAGATAAAATACTTAAAAAATTTATTATTATCAAAATCAAATATAGTCATTTGGGCTCATAAGGTTCAATCAAAACAATATTATCACACTAGAAATTTACTTAAAACATTTTTTAGCAACTTTGAAAATTAATTATATTGCAAAGAAAATCACATAGCTATGAAACTTTTTAAATCACTCAAGGATTGATGAACCACTAAAATCTTAAATTTTTGTGTAATTAACCAACATAATGCAAATCCAACCATACTAGAAACATGACAATGTTAATTTTACAATGAGCACAAAAGTCAAACAATTTTTTAGAAACAAAAAATTAATGACAAATTGAAGGAGAAATATGATAAATATCACTAAGATAGCTTAAATGATTCTAAAACATAGAATCTTGTTGTTGATTCTTTTCTACAACATAACATGACACTCCACTTCACCATTATTTTTTCATTAAATATTTTACATGATTGTTTGTTAATCAACATTCCACATTGGATTTCTTAATCTCTAAGTCTAGACTAGTACTATCAAACATTAAGGTTCATCAAAACTTATCTTCCAAACACTATCATCACAATTTGAATGGAGAAAACCAACATACATTGTTGAAAACTTTAAGCTAGATATTGTTCACATAGTGATTATCTTGTGTAGTCAACTAATTGCATAAAATAATTCAACTAATCTTTTTTTGATTTAGTGACTTCATGGCAATCAATATAAGTTTCATGTAGGCAAGCTATCAAAAAATAGCCATGTTTGCTAACCTTTCAAGAGGCTAAATGTAGATACACACATGTACACATGAATCACAACCAATGATTGAATCAAAATGAGCTCTAAGGTATCATGTGGATGTAAATAAAGTCTTTAACATAATATAATATACCTAATAAATACAATTGCAGATAATTACACATTAATGGTGCAAAACTTATGATGTTTTTACATGTTTGTGTGCTATAATCGCTGCTAATGTTAGGTTGATTAATGAAAAATATTAAATAATTTAAAGTTGTATATTTAATAATTTATTATTAAGAATTGAGCAAACTATTCTTTAACATTTAGTTATAAATATAAAATAGAAATATATTAATTGTATTTGGTGAGGATGAAATAGCCTTTTTGGAGCATTAAAATAATATAATTAAAGATAATCTCATGTCCAATATTTTGAAAATATACAAAATTCTTTAAGATTTTATCTGTTTTGGAGCTATGGATACTATATTTAAGATTCACTAAACTATATTATATATATATATATATATATATATGTTATTTCATCTAAAGAATACTTCCAACTATAAATGTCACACTCATATAGGACTCATCATTAAGTTTTATAAAATATTAAAATAAATCATTATTCAAATATCTATAATTATTATTTTATTTTTTTATTACTCTCAAAATATCAAAGAATAATTTTGTCTATTACAATGATTTTATTTTAAATATCACATTAAGATCATAGATTATCAAATACTATTTTATTTTGACTATACATTCTAATGTTATTAACGTCATTATATTATTACTATAATTGCTAAAACTAACAAACCATTTGATGACTTAAAATGCACATTTTATTAATCAAAATTAAAACGTGTGATCAAATAAAATAATGTTTCATAAAGTATAATTACAACATGATAATTAAAATAAATTTGATACAAAAAAAATTATTTTTTTATTTTAAAAGTTAGATAAAATAAAAATATATTAATTATAGATGTACAATACTAATATATGATTTCTTAAATTTTTAAATAAATTTTGTGATGTAACTTGTATAGGATCCTTCGTTTGCGATTGAAATATTCTCCTTGGAAGAACTAATCTAAACATGGTAAACTTAGTTTGAAAACGTGATGTTGAAAACTCTCCAAAACATAGACGCAAAACTTTGACAATTCAGCATTTGCACATTTTTGATGTTAAACAAAATTGTTGCAATAATTTAGTTGCTCCATATTTTGATTATGCTTATTCATTCAGATTTTTTTATTTAATTCCGAAACTTTGAAGAGCTGCAGAACTTGATGTTAATAAAATTTTTCATACTTAAAATTTGTAGTCCAAAATTCACTGAAATTTAAACTTCTACAAATATGTAATCACAGCAAATTTTATAGAAATGTTCTTTCTTAAATTAATTCTTAATTTATTTTTATGTTAAATAAAATAAAATAATTTTTTTTCTTTATAATTTCTCCCCACGAAGAACGTGGTCATGTTGGCGTGAACACTTTTTTTAAACCTTAAATAAATATTTGTATATTTATTTTGTTTGTAGTATCGTTTAACTATCTTTTTTTTCTTCGTTCGTTAGCTGACGCTCGCCACGGACCCATTGGAATCTTCCGAGCCCAATTGTGGACCTTTAAAACGCCATCTCGTCGTAATCCGGTCGACAAAGCCCGCAAATAGTATTCTTGCTCAGCTGAAAGCTCTCATTACCCCCTCATCCTCCTGCCTCTCTTCGAAAACTGTTGTAGCGCTAAACTTCCATTGCCCGCATCCTTTTCATGCTTTCATCATTCTTGTCATCTCTTACCAGACTCACGTTTCCTCTTCTTCTGATGCTAATATAGAGATTCATTGAATGTTAAAGAAGAAGAAGAAATCAAACTCGCTAAGCAGGTGAAAAATCAATGGGCTGCATCTCCTACTCATTAATGCTCAAAGTTTGCCTAGAAAAGATGCAGAGTGCAGTACAGATTGGGGTAGGGCATTCATAAATGTTCTTACTCTGCTCACCTACTCTACAAACAGTGGCCGAGAGACGAAGGGAGGGAGAATGTTCCGATCGTGGATTGCACCTTATTCTACCAGTACCGGCCCAGGAAGCCTCTTCCCTTCGAACGGATTCCTGCAGTGAGCATGAACGGCCGAAAGTTCCTTCTTCTCAAGTTGCTAACCTTACTGGCAGCGGCGGAGGCGGCTGCGGCCGAGGCGATTGGAGAGAAGGAGCTACTGTTGCAGTTCAAGGCAAATGTGGTTGCGGACCCCCGCGGCGCCCTCGCGTCCTGGAGTGCAGATGGCGATCCATGCCGCGATTTTGCCGGAATCACCTGTGGAGTCAATGGTAACGTGCAGAAGATCCTTATTCATGGGACTGGTATCGAGGGAACGCTTAGCTCTTCCCTCGCCGGCCTTCGCTACCTCCGGATTCTCTCCCTCTTCGGGAACAGGTTGTCCGGGGGCCTTCCACCGGAATTTGGCGATATTGGAACCCTAAGGAAGTTAAATCTCAGTTCAAACGAGCTCTCCGGCGAGCTTCCGGCGTTTCTTGGCGATCTCCGTTCTCTCCGCCTCCTGGATCTGGGCGGGAACTCCTTTTCCGGAAAAATCCACGAAGCTTTATTCAATAATTGCTTCAAATTAAGGTTCGTCTCGCTTTCTCACAATCGCCTCACGGGCCCTATCCCAACATCCATCGCCAATTGTTTCAACCTCGCTGGGTTCAACTTCTCCTTCAATAGTCTCACCGGAGAACTTCCGCCACAGATTTGTGCTCCGCGGGCGATTTCGTTTGTTTCCCTGTCAAATAATTCTCTCTCAGGGACTGTGGGGGATAAGTTATCTGCCTGCCGAAGCTTGGAGTTTCTGGATCTCGGAAGCAACTCGTTCGTCGGGCCTGTGCCCTTCAATCTCCTCGCCCTGGCAAACCTCAGTTACTTCAACGCGTCCTTCAATGGCTTACAAGGAGAAATTCCGAGTATCGGTACCTGTGGCGATCAAGTAAAGTACATCGACATCGGGGGAAACGATCTAAGCGGAGCGATTGCTCCGAGCATTGCCAAATGCAAAGGCCTTCGTTTACTGGATTTGGCGTTTAATCGACTGAGTGGAAGCATTCCTCCCGAGATTGGATCGCTCAAGTCTCTCTCTGTTCTTAAAATAGGAGACAATTCCATCACAGGAGCAATACCACCGGAAATTGGAGAAATTACGTTCCTGCAGTTCTTAGACCTCCAGAATCTCATGCTTTCCGGCGAGATCCCACTTTCCCTGAGTCAATGCCAGTTCCTCCTCGAGCTGTAAGTATGCATCATGAATTACAACAAGAAGAAACCATCTTTGTTAATTTTTTTGTATTATGGAGCTCACTCTTCAGTTTGCAGTGATATATCAGGAAACAAATTGCAGGGAGGAATCCCGGAAACTCTTTTCAATATGACGTACTTGCGGCTTCTCGATCTCCATCGAAATCATCTTAATGGCAGCATTCCATCATCCCTGGGCAAACTAATCCAACTTCAATTCCTCGATCTTTCCGACAACTCACTTATCGGAGCCATTCCTACTTCACTTGGAAACTTATCTCTACTGACCCATTTCAACCTCTCCAACAACAACCTCAGCGGCCGAATTCCTTCTTCACAGATAATTCAGCAATTCGGGGCCTCCGCATTCTCCAACAACCCGTTGCTCTGCGGAACTCCACTCAACTATCCCTGCAGCGCATCTGCGAGAGCAAAAGTTCTAAGTGCCGCCACAATAGTGGCCATTGTTGCTGCTACTTTGATTGTCTTTGGAGTCTGTATCGTGATGGCCATGAACGTGAGGGCATACAGAAAGAAGAGAAGGGAGCAGGAGATAATTGTTTCAGAGAGCACACCCTCAGGCTCTAATGGCTCAAATGTGATCATCGGAAAGCTGGTTCTTTACAGCAAAAGTTTGCCATCCAAGTATGAAGATTGGGAGGCTGGAACAAAGGCACTGCTTGATAAAGACTGCCTTATTGGTGGCGGCTCCATTGGAACGCTGTATAAGACGAGATTCGAAAGTGGAGTGACCATTGCAGTTAAGAAGCTGGAGACGCTTGGCAGGATCAGGAATCAGGAAGAGTTTGAGCAAGAGATGAGCAGGCTTGGAAGCCTTAGGCATCCAAACTTGGTTGTTTTCCATGGATACTACTGGTCGTCCACAATGCAGTTGTTGTTGTCCGAGTTTGTTCCCCGTGGAAGCCTTTTTCAAAATCTCCACGAAGTAAGCTACTTCGGCAACAGCAGTACTGGGGGGAGAAGGATGCTATTCTGGGAAAGGAGGTTTAAGATAGCCCTTGGAACTGCAAGGGCTCTTGCTTACCTCCATCACGATTGCAAACCTCAAATTCTGCATCTCAACATCAAGTCTACCAACATTTTGTTGGATGAAGGTTATGAGGCTAAACTTTCTGACTACGGTTTGGTGAAATTTCTGCCAATTCTGGGCAGCTATGAGCCCATCAAGTTTCATTCTGCCGTTGGCTATGTAGCCCCTGAGTTGGCATCGCAGAGTTTGAGGTATAGTGACAAATGTGATGTCTATAGCTTTGGTATTGTTCTTTTGGAGATTGTGACGGGAAGGCGGCCAGTGGAAAGCCCTGGAGCGGCAGAGGTGGTGCTGTTGCTTGACTATGTGCGCCGGTCATTGCAGGAAGGGATTGCCGCAGTTTGCTTCGACAGAAGCCTGAGGGGATTCCTGGAGACGGAACTAATTCAGGTTCTCAAATTGGGGCTCATTTGCGCTGCAGATGCCCCGACGAAGAGGCCAAGTATGGCAGAGGTGGTGCAGCTACTGGAGTCGATCAGACCCAGCAGCTCATAATGTTGATGATTAGGATTTGTGGTTGAAGAGTGGCGGCAAGGCAACCAACAGGAAGCGATTTAGGGAAATAATGGATTGCAGAACGGTTAGGAAATTGGTTCGCATATATTCTTTTATTGGTTCTTTGTCTGGCTCAATAGTTGATTATCCTTCGGCAGTGTTGCTCGATGATTGTGTGATTTTCTTGTGTTTGATTACATTTTTTCTCAAAAAAGTCCAATTTTGGGGTTTATATAAAACATATTATTATAAAAAGCACGATCTCTAATGAGAACATGAAAATGTATCATTCTCTCTAAAAGCTGCATATATTATCAGATGTTGGCTTAGCATTTGTATGGTCTGTGAAGCTAAAGGGCTTTAAGTTCTATTTATTTTTTAAGAAAATTGAGGATCATATCTTAATATCTATAATGATTATTTCAAAAATACGGAGTTGAAGATTAGAGTAATATAAGTGTCATCCACAAAAAACGGAGAGCTGAAACATCAAGAAAAGGCATATTTGTGGGAGTGGAAGCTGCTATGCATTGGTTAGAAATAATTGCAATGATATTGTCAGCTTGGAGGTAGAACGAATAGGAGCTCGATAAGGGCATGTAAATGCATAAATTAGTTTGAAAATTTGTCCAGCTGGAGATTAGGTTATGTCAAGGCATAGTTATGACATTAGGGAAGACAATATAGTATGGTTAAGAGAATAGGTATGATGGGTTAATTAGGAGGTAAGATGAATCGAAACTCAATAAAGGTCCACCTTGTAGCTTATAAATGCATAAATTGATTTGGTAAACAATCGTGTTGTGATTAGGCTTGGGATACGAGTATAGTTTAGCATGAGAAACTTGGGTTGGTGATACAGTATGGAATGGTTTAAATATAACATACATAAGATTGACCTTGGAATATATAGTATGTTAATTCATAGAAGGGTGTGGTTGGTTTAATAGTTAGGGAAGAAGAGGGTGTGGGCAAGGCCAAGTGAGAGATGAGTAAGAATAGACATCGAGTACTGTTTGGCAAAAAAGATTGAGTAGGATAAGATTAGCAATCCTACAACAAAGGTAGGAGATGAGGTGGAGTTAGAAATTGCTTGTATATTTCCAGAAGTGCTATCTTATCTCCTTCCAAATATAGTAAATTGTGGCCATTACACCCACTTTTTTTATCCATATAGCACCATGGGTATTGGTTGATTATTAAAAAATACCTTTATTTAAATGAGGGCTAATATTGGCCAATTTTTAAAGGTGCACTTTGCAATTTTTTTGTCATACTTGGGCAACTAAAGAACAAATTATCATAGTTCTCATTTTTTGTGTACAAAAAAAATGTAATGATTGGACTTGTGAATACCAATTCTATCAAGTCCACCATTAAGTTTTAGTTGAGCGATAACTGCATTTGGTCAGATCACTACAAAGTCCACCATTAGGTTTTAGTTGAGCATAATTGCATTTGGTTAGATCACTACAAAGTTCGTCTCAATATAAGATAGTTAGGGTTAAGTGTGGTAAGAATTTCGTTCATTTGTGATTCATTAAAGTTTTAGAAGTTGGCTCAAGAAGCATATGTGTGGAATAGTTTATTTCAATCTAAGAAACAAATATTTGCAAAATAGTTCCAAAAATCATGTTTGATGTGCTAATATGACTGAATCTAAGAGTTCTAGAGCCAATCTAGGGATATGGTGTGCTAACCTATCTTTATGATGTGTATGATGCTAATAAAGTGTTTAGAGCTTCTCAGCCTTCAAGATGATATGAAGTGGCAATATCTCTATAGGTGACAATGGTTTATTCTTATCTAGAGTGTTATGTAAAAATAAATAGACAGACAAGGTTTTTGTTGCTCTGAGTATTACTTTAGAGGCACTTATGGTTTAATATAAAAAAATGAAGGATGCAAGTTAATATTATGTTAATTAAAGGAGTCTTGAGGCTTAGGATAATAGATTTTCTGATCAAGTAGTGAATCTTTTGTAGATGTTTTGAAGAAATTGAGCATAGTTAGTCGTTGAGATTCTATGAGCAAATTAATGCATTATGATGAAGGTGATGGGGAGGTTCTTGATTGGAAATCTTTATGGGTTAGCCATATCATAAGCATTATAAAAATTTTGAAGAAGAATATTTGACGGATTGCAAGATTAACACCAAGGAAAAAGTTTGGCTTGTAGTTCAAACACTATATGAAGCATGCAAAGAGATGGCTTGTTACCATTATCAAAAGTACTATGCCATTTTTATTAACTAGCATGAATTTATGACTCCACAATAATGAGTCCATGTTAGTACATGGTGGATTCATGAGAAGTTAATAGAGGGGTGAAGGAAAGCTGTAACCTTATATAATTCTAGTTTTGAAGTTGAAGTAAAGAACATTCATAATCGAAGATGATTATTATTGACTTGTATTAAGTAATGAACATTCATAATGCTAGATTGATGAAGGCTAGAGGAAAGCCTTTATCATAGTGATGAAATAGAAGTTGTTTTTGATAAACACTATCAAATGCTTTTGAAATATTAATTTAAGCACTAAAGGCTTTGGGAAAAGAGTCGGAGCTAAATTTGTGAATCAATTCATTATCTTGGTAGACATTATTGCTAAGATGCCTCCCTTTGATAAAATAGTTTCTTACACTTCATGCACCATGTATGGAATGATCCGCTAAAGATGATTTACTAAACTTTTTGCAACCTTTTTGTATATGAAGTTAAATAGCAAGTTGGTTTGTAATTTGATATTCTTTTTTTGGCTTAGGTATAAGTGTGATTGTAGTGGTTGTTAATTTATGTGAAATTTTGCATATTGAGAAGGCATGGAAGATAGCCATGGTGAAGTCCTTTTCAATAATTTCCATTAATGATAAGAGATTTGTTTTTGAGGGAGGAAAAAATAGTCTTATGAACATCGTTTGGGTGAATTGGCTGAGCAAAGATAATAAAATAGTCTCTTGAAAGAGTTCTTCCAAATAATCTTATAGTGTAATTATTTATCCTAAGTTTGTTATATGCATTTAGGAAGTGATTAGTTGCAACTTTTGAAAGTGCCTTAAAAATCTCTAATTGGTTTCCATTAGCATCAAAGAGATGGAGGGCATTATAAGCCATGTTCTTATTCATCATACTATATATGAATTTGATTTCATCATTTCCTTGTTTGATTTTTTTACACTTGAAAGTTTAAACCATAGCGATCTTAAGTTTTTAAAAAATAACTACTTTGTTTGTATTACTTCTCACCAAAGTAAGGAAATCAATGGTCAAATTATTATTGTTTATATGATATTTTGAAAGCTTCCCTTCCTTAGATGAGGTAGCATTAATCCATGAAGTGTGGTATCCATTCTAGTTCTTAATTATGAACTCAACATGTGATAAGTTTTTCATAAAGGAAATAATGATGTCCACTGAGCCATGAATCCTCAATAACAAAGAATAATATCTTGGAAGCCTGGTGTGTGAGGCCATAGATTAAGGCCTTTTAATTAGATTAGGAGGTCACCTTCATTGATGCATACATAGTGTTTAGATAAGGGTTAAGGATAAAGTTGTAAAAAAAATTTAGAAAGGATTGAAGCCATGTTGAAGTAGGGAGTACATTATCACACTAGCAGCTAATACTTCTATGGAATAATTGCTGCTTAATGTGTATAAGATATTAGCTCATAGGATGTTATATAATCAATGATTGAAAGGTCATTGAATCAACATAGTTGCAACCATAGTACTGTTTTGATTCTTATTTATATCCTCTTACCATTTTCTTGTATTGAAATCAATTACCATGAACTATGGTTTAACAAAGTAAACAATGAATTTGATCTCGTCCTAAATAACACTCTTGGATATTGTGTCATTTTATTTATAGGAAAAAGTGAGAAAATACAAACTACTATTTCCAAAGATTTTAAGATAAACTATAGGAAAGCATCACAACCATGAGATCAAAATGGATTATATTCTATAGGACAAAGATATGACCACCAATGTAGGAGTTAAAGTTGTGATTACTACTTTCATTTAGGATGATTATGAATTTAAGAATTTCCTTTAAAACTTGGTCCTCTAACAAGTTTGGTTTTTGCCATAGAGATAACATCCAACCTATGGGTGCACTCAAGTCTTCACATTTTACAACTTTGATCATGTCATAATAGACATGCACACTACAAACAAGTACATTTGGTTCATTATTCTTAAATGACATCATAATAAAACTAGCTAGCACAAGTGATGGATAGAGAAGTTAAGTAGAGGATATTGCAAGTAATCAAGATTGGCTAGGCCCAATATCTTAAGTAGTGATTAGATGTGTATGATGGTTTTTGTGTTGAAGATTGTTTGGAGGTACTAAAAGGAGGTTCTTGAGATGTGTCAAGTTTTTGAACTATTGGATCAAAGTTATCTAAGAGACTAAAGAACATTGAGATTAGTAGTTATGTGTCACACTTGTTTCTTTTTAATTCACGAGTGTAGTAAAATAAAAATAATCACAATTATCAAAATATATTTACAATTAACAATATAGTAAGGTGTAAAATACTAACATAGTCGTAATCCAATAAATTCTTTATCCACAAAATTGGAGCATAAAATAAAATATTCGATAATCAAGAAATCTCTCAATCCAAATCTAATCCAAAGTAAGACCATAAATAACTACCAAAGTCTAATAACGAGGTATAATAAGCAACTAACAAGTCTAATATAACAATCCAATACTATTATATGTCCAATAAAAAAATGGATGACATATAAACAAAATACTACTACTATTACTAATGAAGAAGTGTAAGAAGATGAATCATTCAACTCATGCATTTACTTTGATAATATTTAACTCGACTCCTACTCAACTCCCTAATCCTACAAAAATATAAAGGTGTGAAGTGGGAGGCTCAATAGGGAATCCTTGAGCCATTCTATAAAATAAACATATAGTAGTTAAGAAATATCTATTTAATAATTGAGTATATCATGTAAATGAATGACATTAGTTTTAACTATAATTTACACTTCACCATCTACTAGTGAAGTCAAAATATATCTTTATAATATGACTAACTAGATATTTAATATCCCCTTCTTGATCTAATACACTCTTCTATCTAAGAGAAACATGATAAGACTTGACACTCCTATTAGATCATATAATCTAGCATTCTATAAGATAATATTGATCACATTGGCCAACCCATATAGTTATAGGAGCCCTCAACACCCACACGTACTTTTCTTTATAATATAGCATATAATGTGTTTCCCTACGAGACTATATATGTAATTTTTTCTATTTTAAAACTATTTATACAATGGCTTCTAGACAATCTTAAATATTCATATCATTTAATTTAACACTCCTCTTACATGCTCAACCAATCACACATAACTATCTTCAGGCTAGTAGAGTAGAGTAGTTCACTTACTTATCTCTTGAGTGATCATGCATGATCAAGGGTAAACTACATCTAATCCTCACATAATTAAAATTATTTTCATAACTTGTAATATTCCACTAACTCTAATCCATCACTATATAGTATTAATTATATTTTCTTAACATGAATTAAAAAAGTAAAGAGTTGTCATCATAAATAGCAACATAATAGTTCAAGGGGTTCCCTTAATCTTAAGTCCACTATCTAAGATTCTTTGTCAAAATTGAGTCAATGTAAAGTTTCCATTTTAAGTCCTTTTTCAATTATCCAAGGTTACTAATGTCTTAATGTCTTAGAGTTTTTATTAAACTATTATTTAGTTATTTAGAATATCTTAGTTTATTATTTTTATATTTAAATTTATTTTGGTTTCATCTAGAACCATACCTATCTAAGGTAACCTTAGTGTTCACAAAGCTTTGGCTTTTATTCATAAGTTCTATAATAACTTATTATTATTACGACTATTTTTAAGTTTATATATAAGTATCATTAGTGACTATTATCTCTTTAAAATAATATTAAGTCACCATACCCAACCACAGGCCTCATCAAAGCCACCACACATCTCTCAAATCACCATCTAAGATATCTCACATGGCCTAAGAGCCTAATTTGGGTCATTCATAGTCTAACCTAAAGAACTTGATCAACCCAAAGATATAGCCAATATCATGACCTTATTACTTCCTTTGATGAACTTAACACATTCCTTAGTCTCATTCCAAGCTCTTTTACTTTCTTTTAAGATCTTAACTAAAAACTTTACTATCTAAAGCTTTATTTATAATATGGATAAATGTTCATTAATGACATTTTCTTAGTCCATCATTAGAACTTTTTATTATGAGTCCCTTTCTTATGGATTATTCTTAAGCCTGAAAATTTAATTCTAAGGCCATGCTTAACTTACATAGTCATATTCAAGCACCTCAAATATCTTTTTAATACCCTAATGAGGATTATCCTTAAGTCCTTAAATTCTAACATTAGCTACTATTCTTTTAGTCATAACAAAACTCTTTGCTTGTTAACCTTATCCCTACACAACTTGGCATTCTATTAAGGCCCCAAATTAGACCCTTCAAAGCTTCCCAATAAGCAATCAAGGGCCATACTCAACTTATAAGTCAATTAATTTCTCTTAAGGGTTGAATCCATACCTCCTATGACTCAACCAAACCATGGTTCAATGCTTCCAAAGCATACCCAAGGTAAATGGATATTTGGTTATAAGGTTTTCTATAGTTTGGCTATATCTCCAAGTGTCATTAAATGATTTATGAGCTATATGAAGGTAGAAATTATCATGAACACATTCAAACAATTGAAATCTTAGTTCTACATATTTCTTGGCTCACCATTTCATGAATCTCTTTGTTTAATCAACAACAATCAAGAAGCAAACAAGTTAATCAATCTATTATACCATACATCAATTATACTTAGAAGGAAGAAAAAAATTTATTAGGGATCCTAACTTTTATCAAATTATAATAAGAAAATAAAATTGACATGTTAGGTTATGAGAGTTATATTCAATAAAACATTTTTCTTCATAGTTTGACAATTTCATAACATCTATTACTATAACCAATGCTTACTACAAACATGTTTATACAACCAACAAGACATAATAATTACATACTTTTAAACTTGTTCTGCATGATCATGTCTTGGGTAAAAGGTACTTTGCATTATCAAATAAATATTCTAAGTTCATATTTCAGATATATCTATAGATAAGTATGCTAGCAAATGATTATAGAATTTATTTTTTTTTCATATTTAATATGTTATTAAGCATTTTTGGCATGGGTCCTTTAAAATATTGCATAAGGAATGACAAATGAACGTTAATAAACTAATAACATTTCTAATAATTTTAGGTAGAATAAGTTATTCTCTTTCTAAGCATTCACAAAAGAATATTGATTAGCTTTTGTCATAATCATTTTCCAAGGATTTCATATGCATTTTACCAAAATAATTTTGTTTTATCCTTCCTTATTTATTTCCTAGATTTATTCTATGTACTCAAGAGCCATCTAACCTAGAAACTCATCAAGAGGGCTTTTCCTTTGCTAGAATTTTCCTTCAAAACTTGAACTCTCCTTCTTATGATTTAGCTTGCTTTCCTCCTTGGTATTCTAGATTGGCCTCCCAAATTTACATTTTAAAAACTTAAATAGCCTTAACCACACCTCCTTAATCCAAGGGTTTTCTTAAGGAAATATTGGCCAAGGTTGGTTTGAGCCATGGTCTCCCACTCTTGGTTAAATCTTTTCTAATTAGCCCCTTTTGACTAACCATATCTAACTCTTAAAATTTAAAGGTTTAAGTAAGATATTGCTAAAAGATAGTTGAACATTTATTATTTCTTTCTTTTATATTTTTTAAGATATTTATACGTGCATCATAAAATATTTTTCTTTTTAATCCTCTTATCTTTATCAATCAACTAACTCCTAAATTCTAAGAATCTTATTCATATTTTTTTATGCATTCATTGTTGGATAAGAAATAAAATTAATAATATAAATAAAATTATAAATATATTTTCAAAGCATTAAGCCTTAACATACCTTAGCTTATCTCGTGCAACTCAAGTCTTACTAGTAAACTATGCCTTCAAATTTTAAGATTTCAAATTTTAAAATAAAAATTTAATTTATTCATATTCAAAATTTAAAAATATTTATTTCAAATTTCAAATTTTAAATAAAAAATACATATTTTGGTTAAATAAATTATAATTACTTGGCCAAGAATGTTAGGTGTAATAGTATGGTTATTGTTTGGATAATGTTTGAATTCCTTGAGCTTCACTTAAGTATTACACTTGGTTTTTTTAAACCTCTAGTGTAACAAAAAAAATCCAAATACTCACAATAATATAATATACATATAGGTAATAATTATAATAAAATATAAATGATTGTTATAATAATAATCTAATAAAATCATCATCCACAAATACAATACACTAAATCAAATATCCAATGATCATGAACTATACATCCCAAATCCAATACAAAATAGCATAATAAATAACTACCAAACTAAAACAAAAAGAACATAAATAAACAAGCATCAGGTCCAAAAATAATATTCCATTACATTCCCATATCAATCAATAATACAACTAATAATCATATAAAATAATAACTTTAATACTACTAATAACAAAATACAAAAAGAATTAACATCTAATTATGTGTTCGCTTTGATAGTCTCAAGCTTAGCTTTTACATAACTCATAGTTTTTTCATTCTATAAAAATATAAGGGGAGTAAGTCTGGGAGCTTAATAGAAAATCCTCAAGTTATATCATCATAATAGTTAAGAAATATGCATATTATAACTTATTAAATCATGTAAATAAATCACATCAAATACTAACTCTCATGAGCATATTTCTAGGTTATAAATGTGTGTTAATGGCTACAGGTGTGTTTCTAGGTTTGACATTCATAAAATTATATTTTTTTAATAATTCTAAAGTATATTTAGTTTGTGATTTATTTATAATTTGTTTAACTTGAAGACCTAAAAAAGTTATCTCATCTATTAAACTCATTTCAAATTTATTTTTTTATTAAATCTAAAATATATTTACACAACTCTTCATTATTACTTCCAAACACTATGTCATCTACATATATTTGACATATAACTTGATATTTTTCTTTGCTGAGTAATGTGTTATATTTTTTATTTTAAAATCATTTGAAACTTAAAAATTACATATTTTGTCATACCATGCTTTAGGTGCTTGCTTAAGTTCATATAAATCTTTATTTAATTTATATACGTGATTTAATTTATCATAAATTATAAATCCTCGAGATTGTTCAACATAAATGTTTTCATTTATGTAACCATTTAAAAATGAACTTTTAACATCTTTTTGATATAGTTTGAAGTTCTTCTAATAAGCATAAGATAACAAAATTTTTATTACCTCAAACCTTGTTATGCGTGTAAAGGTTTTTTTAGTATTTATACCTTCAATTTAAATATATACCTTTAGAGTTAAACTTATTTTATTCTTGATTATATTTTTACTTTTATCTATTTTATATTTAAAGACTCATTTTATTCTAATTACACTTTTAACTAATGATCTAGAGGTTAACTCTCACATGCAACTCCTTTTAAATTGATTTAATTTTTTATTCATAGCTATTACCTAAAATTCATTATTTTAAGACAATTTGTATTTAGTTTGGTTCAAAATCTACTACAAATGTCAATTAGCTATGATAAAATGTAGTTCTATCACCTTCCATAATTTCGCTTACTACTTGATCTTTAAGATGATCCTTAAAAAATTATTTTTTTGAATTACATTTTCTTCAACTATTTCTTTTCTTTATTTATTTCATTTGAATCTTTCAAACTTAATTTCTCATATCCTATTTTGTATCGTCTATGTTTACATTATTTTTTTTTGTTGGAATTGATTCTTCAAAGTTTATATGCACATATTTATTTACTTGATTAGTGATTTTGTTGTAAACTCTATAAGTTTTACTACTAAATAAGTATCCCATAAAGATTCCTTCATCTAATTCTGGATCAAAGTTTTTCTAATTCTCTTTTCATTATTTAAAATATAATATCTACAACCAAATACATGTTTTACCTTTAGTTCTTATCATATATTAGTTCATATAATGATTTATTTAGGGCCTACAAAGTATCCTATTTAAAAAATGACAAACTATTGGCATAACTTCCACCCAAAAGAAGTTTGGTACATAATACTTATTTAACATTCTTTTACCTAAATCTAATAAAGTTTTATTTTTTCTGTCTAGTATTCTATTTTGTCATGGAGTTCTAAGTGTCAAAAACATATGAGAAATTTTTTTATTATTATAATATTCAATAAATCCTTAATTTTTAAATTCTCCTTTATTATAACTTTTAATGATAATTAAATTATGATCTAACTCATTTTATAATTTAATTATCAATATTTAAAATTATTTACATTATTCACTCTTGTTCCTTAAGAATATGACACATGTATATCTAGAATACTCATTTATTATAAATAATCCCTATTTTTTTATCTCTTTAGCTCATGGGATATATAGGACTAAACAAATCTATGTAAAAAAAGTTCTAAAATTATTTTAAAAGTAAAATCCTTCTTAGTTTCAAAACTTGATTTTGTTACTTTACCTAAATTACATAGTCCACAAACAATTTCATCTACAAAGCTTAACTCAAGTAAGCCTCATATTATGGTATGTTTAATTATTTTTCTTAATGTATGTGCATTAGCATGACAAAATCTTTTTTGTCATAAGTTTGAGTCATTAGCAAGTGATGTTAAGTATTTTATTTAAAAGTTATTTATAGTTTCCAAATAAAGTAAATATGTGTTATTTTTTTTCTAGATTTAATAATTACTACATCTTCATGTTTGCTAATTTTACATTCAATTCTATCAAATGAAATATGAAAATCACTATCATAAAGTTGATTTATAATAAGTAAATTATGTTTCAAATCTTAAGTAAATAGAACTTTAGTAATTAAATGTAAAGTATTCAATGGTACCTATTTCTTTGATAGATTTCTTTAAAATATCACCAAGCACTACTTTTCCTCTATAATTGGGCATCAGTTTGGTGAATAGCTTGATATTTCTTATCATGTATCTTAAATAACATGATCGAAAAACTACATGTCTTCTTCAACCTTAGAAAGCAAACATGCCTACCCTCACAAATTAATTAGAAAATTTAGGAACCCAAAATATTTTGGGTGTGACACATTTAAGATACATTCAATTTACCCACACTATCCATGCATAAGTACAAAATTTAAAATGAATATTATTTTCAATCCTACATACATGTGAAGTATGACTAGGAAGCATATAATAATGGCATGTAAATTTCTCATTATGACCACGGAAGATGTTAACATTACCATTAAGCCATGCAATGAAATCTATTTACAACAAAGATTTCTCTACCAATCATTTTCCTTTAGAAAGTGAACAAATGTTATGTAAAGATTTAAAATCATTGAATTCTTTAATTAAGGATGCGTGCTCATTAACTTTTTCGTACTAAATCATCATTGGCCTTTTTCATATTCTTTAAAAAAGTGTCAGCCTTATTTTTAATTTGGTTACAAAAAGAATTACATATTCATAATATTCTTCTTTTAATTTATTATATTTTTTATACGAATTTTAATATTTTTTGAAAACATAAAGTAATTGTTGAGCTAAGTTTTTATTGGAATTATTTACCTCGTCCTCACTTGAAGATGTACACCCTTCTTCTTCTTTAGCCATCATACAAAAGAATCCTTCATTGTTTTCTTTCTTTTCACTTATTTTGGTCTCTTTTGAATCACTCCAATCTACTTTCACTACTTTCTACTTCTTCTTCTTCTTTATCACATTTTTTTAACTCTTTCATACATGATGAGACATGCTAGTCTAATATGTCATAGTTTACCATATTCATAGAAAATAATCTCTTCTTTCCTTCTTTATCTTCTTTTGAATCTTTGATTTCTATATTTTCTTGAAACACCAAGAACTTTAGATAAAACTTTAGAGATTAAAGCAATACTATCTTCATCAATGGACTCTTTTTCTAAAGTGCCTTCTTTCATCTTTAGTACTATTGTTTTATCTTTTCTCTTTATTTGATTCTTCTTAATCAAATATTCTTCTTTTTTTCTCCTCTTTGTTTCTTGCTCATTAATCATTAGAACACCCATCAAGTCATCTAATGTCACAATAAAAATACTTTTATCTATCTTGATGATAGTGGTCAATGAATCATACTCTTTTGAAAAGATTTTAAGTATATTCTTCACTTATTTATTCACAAAAATTAGCTTTTTCAAACTAGTAAATCTATTAGTAATATTAATAAATCTTATAAATATGCTTTTAATGAGATCATTAGAAAGCATCCTAAATAACTCATAATCATGTGTCACCATATTTATTTTATTTTTCTTAACTAAGGAGATACCTCCATACATTATCTTTAATTTATGTCAAATTGCATATGTTGTCTCTAAATTTATGATTATATTAAATTTGATAGCATTCAAAGTATAGTATAAAATATTTATGATTATATCTTTTAATTTTACTCTATGTTTTTCATTTTCAAATTGTTGAATAAATGACTAATAATAAATAACATCATTGTTTGGAATGTAATGGGAGGATCAAAGAAAAGTATAATTAACTGACTAAATTATCTCGTTACAATACAAAAATAGTTCTAATTATCAATGGCACATAGACATAAAATGTCGTAATTAGTGAAGAGGCTATAATTTGACCACACTATGCAGGAGATATATTAACCAATATTTGGATACTATGGAACAAAAAATTGGATTGCTCAATATTGATAGATGAGGAGCAATTAATTCATTTGAGTATAAATAACCCATTGTGAAATGCATCTGCTAATTGCATCTTTATTTATACTAAGTGCTCATGCATAAAATGAAGGGCACTTTGGATTAATCTCATCCACATTATAGAGGGCACTAATACATCATAGCATTAAGAGGTGATTTTAAGTTAATTTTATCCCTTGTCACATATAATGGCCATTCTTCACCCAAGCTTGAAGCGTTAAATGAATTTTTAGATTGTATTAATCGATGTAATATAAAGGAACTCCTAGGACCCTCAGTAACATAGGCTAGTAAAAGGAAGGGTAGATGGATTTAAAAAATGTTGGACAAAATGTTAACAAATCAAGCTTGGATTGATCTAATTCTCAAAGTTATAGTGCAACATTTATGCAAAACAAGATACTCCACTACTATATTTTATAAATTGTCTAGCTATAACTCATAAACAATTGAAATTTCAAAACATGTGACTAAAGTACCAAACATTCACTAAATAGTGAAAACTAATTGGACAATATTAATGAATTGCTCGAGTATGATAGCTCTACCAATCAAATTAAAAATAATTGAAGGATTATCTCAAATAATGAAATAAGAAAAGTTTGGTAATATCATTGATGCAACTAAATTAATCAAAGAATTAATAAAAGAGACATAAGCTCTATTTCAAGCCTATCAAAATGAAGAGAAGAGGCAAGCCAAATAAGGTTAATGATTCCCTTATAGATGAAATTGTTAAACAAGAAATCTATTGGTAGCAAAAGGCAAACAATAAGTGTTTCAAGCAAGATAGAAATATGAAATGTTTTCATTCAATGGTGAAAAATAGAAGAGGAAAGCTAAATGTTAGTTGCATAAAAGACTCCATTAGCATATTAATACACCAAAAATAAAAACTACAAGAAGCTACACTCTAACATGTTACAACCCAGGTATGATTTTATTGTTTTAAAAAAATTTCTCCTCAATGAAATGTTTAAATTTTAAAAAAATATTTAAAATTTAAAGTTATTCAAATTTTAAATTCATGTCTAGTTTGAAATTTGAATTTGTCTTTTAATAAAATATTAGATTTTTTCATATGAATATCTTGTGAAAATGCTTCAATAGATAAATGCTAAGAGTCCTCATATGGATAGGATTGAGGTACAACTAGAACAACAAAAATGAAAATTAGAATAAAGAGGATAAGTAGCCATATCCATAGATAAGCACAATGAGATAACTATAAATTAATCGAGCTAATTTTAAGGAAGCAAATGGTTGGTATAAAAAGGCATAACATGCTAAGATTGGACATTTTTCTTTAACCCTAGTCAGGATTAACTTAAGGAGGTCTAAATATAGAAGACTATGGAAGCCAAAGTTGAGAGCAAGGAGGTGGAAGATGGAGACCTGTAAGCCAAAACCATGAAAAAGGACGCCAAAGTGATGTAGACCTCTACCCAGTTTAAGAGTTAGGAATCTCATGCCTTGAACTTAATTGCAGATGAATATTAGGAATTAAAATAAGTTATTTTCTATCATTTTCATGCTATATTCTCAAATTGAATAAGAATTTGAAGAATGTACAATATCTTGTTAATTGTTTATCTCATGGATCGCATGAAGAATGCAAAGTGTATGTATTATGTTTCTTAAATTTACATGTTATAGCTCATGGTTGAGGTGGAAAAATTAAGATTTATGCAATCTTACATTTGTTTTACCAAAATATTTTATAGTTTTTCCATGCTAAATTGAATGGCCATGTTGAAAAACTGAGGAGATCTTATCATGTTAGTATTGTTTTTATGCAATTTGGTAATGTATTGAATTTATGTATGATGTTAGATGCATGCTAGTCAAAAGTCATATTTATTATTTTGTTATGACTTCCCTAGTTAATTCATGATATTGGTGATCTCTTAATGTTTATCAATGATAAAAATATTATATTATGAGCACCCTTACATAAACTGTGATTAAGACTCAATGGCACATGGTTATTGATTGTTTTTAGCATATATGAGATGCTGAATTTTTATGTTAACATGAATATTCATGATGTATTTTGTTAGAATAACAATCATACTTACAAATTGAAAAATTGTGTCTTGTGCAATAAAATAAAAACACATTGGCATGCATTTATGGTTGATATGTCTTCTTGTAATTATTGTTATGAACATGCAATTATTATAGATTAGAAAAATTCAAGTTATTACAAATTGTGGTATAGAATTTAGTTAGAAATGATTCTAATTAATTTAGAAAACCTAATATGTTAACTTAAGAATGTTTTTATTTAGCTATGCCATAAGACATTAATATGATAAGCAAGATTTCTTCTCAATAAAACTAAAATTAAGATTGAAATTTTGAAATAAAATGGGGTTAATTTCCTTTTGTTAAGCCTTATGGGATTAGTAGAAGGGCTCAATTATAGGCTTATTATGCATGAAGAGACCTTAAAAGAGAATTGGATAACTTTAAGATGAGAGAGAGCTCTCAGGTTCCTTGTAAAGAATGCTTAAGAGTCTTAGTTGAACACTATAAGAAGGCTAAGGTAATGTGATAGTTTCAATTAGGTTTGGTTACAGGAAGAATTTAACTTAAAGTCCTTATGATATATATTTTAGGTTTTATTATTAATCATTACCTAAGATTAGAAGAACTTTTTCTACATAGAAGGCTATAACTTAATTGACATTTATATTGCAAAAAAGGGGTTGGAAGCCTTGGGTTAATCCAAGGTTTGAATGTAAGGCTCGGGCATGGACATGCAATGCTAGGAAAGACCTAAGAAAAGACCTTTCATGGCTTCCAAGGCAAACGATTTCTCAAGTTTTCTTATATGATGCCACGAGGGGCTTATATTAGCTTGGAAAGAAAGCCAAGGGAAGTTTAGGTCTTAGGTATGTGCACAAAATAGGGCTGGAACTAACTAAGTTGGAGTAGAAAACTTGGAAAGAACATAACTCAATGAATAAACTTGATTGTCCTAGACAATACTTATGAAATTATAGAATTGATCAAAAGACCTTAGAATTTAGAATTTGAAATATTAATGATCTAAAATTTAAAAGTATTATGTTTAAATTTTGAGTGTCCTAGATTTAAAATTTAAATAATTTAAGTTTGAATTTTGATCTTAAGTTAAGGTTAAGAACCCTAATTAGGGTTGAAGGTAAGTTAAGACCTTGTATAAGGTTAGGAATAGTTTAGGAATTATGATGATGAATTTTCTAAAGATTAAGGTTTTGCATGAAGAAAAACATTGGATAGGTATGATTGGATTAACCATATCAAGCACTTGGTAGGACTTTGAACATGCACATAAAATGAGGCCATTATTTGATGTTGGACCCTAGATGAGAGTTGATTGAGATAAAGAGCTCAATGTTAGCCTTATTAGTGGTGCTTGGCTCAATTAATGGGAATTTGATTGCTTAGATTTTGGTTAAACCCTTATCATATTTGGTTGATGGGTAAGATCATAAGTTTCCTTAAATTAGGCTCTTAATTCATGGATCAATAACCACAAATGATGATTTGTGAGGTGTATGTGGCTCAGGAGAGGCCTTTGGAAGGGTGGAATGACTCAAGTTAACTTAGAAAGTAAGAAAAAGTCATAAGTGAAACTTATGTGAACTCAAATTAAAGATCAATTACTATGACTTAAAAGGATTGAGTCAAGGAATTATAAATTAAGTAAATACTCAACTAGTAGCTTAAATAAGCTAAAGAATTCTACTAAGACTACTAGATTAAGAAAATAGCAAAAACTAGACGTGGGAAAAACATGACGTAGACATAGGAAACTTGAAAGGTGAAGATACCTCAAATAGGTAGCTTAGGGTTTGGTAGAAAACCTAGGTTAGCTTAGGTAGCAAAATAAGGTTTTGAGGAGACCCACTAATACAACATTAGAGTGGGAGAATTAGAGTCAGCATTATAGTGGATTATTATTCAGTCATCATCTTATTATGTCCTAATTCTAGCCTTATTTATTATCAAAATTGATGTTTTTATGTTGGACATTGAATTATATGAGATATTTTATATTATACTTTAGAAAATATGGGATATTTTATTTGGATATAGTTTTTATGATTTATCTACATGTGAAAGTCATGGTTTAGACCTTAGATTACTTATGCATGTTATAGATTACATGGATGGGATCATTTACAGGTTATAAATTGCATCGGTACCATGTATATGCTAGTGTACTTGGCCGATTATTTAGCATGGAGTAAACTAGTGCTTAACCCAATTGAGTGGTCAATTGAAGCAATGATATGGTATGGTTCATTTTAGGAAGTACTCCTTAAGCTCAATAATCAAATTTGGAGATCACAATTCTGAGTTTGAATGTTAAGTGAAATTCACAAAAGGAGAATCCTAAAACATTCAATGACTTTAGGTTAATTTGCTTGTTTAATTTTATAGAGAAATTATTTACCAAGCTATTAGTAGATAAGGTTTAGAGATTCTTTCCAAGACTTATCTATACTGAACAATTTAATTTTGTTAAAAAAAGAGAAATAACTAATAACAGTTTTTAGCTCATGAATTTATTGGGTCACTAAACAAAATTATGATGAGTAAGAACTATGTAATTAAGCTATATAAAAAGTTCTATTTATTTCTTTTCATGGGAATTCTTAAGTAAAGTACTTGTAAAATTTAATTTTATGAAGCGGTTTATTGAGATGATTAAAATCAAACTCAACAACACCTAGATCTTATTCATAATAAATGGTAAGCCTAATGACTTTTTTAAAGTGTATAGGACGCCAACATAAGGGATTGAATCTCCACTCTATTATTCATTTTTGTAATGGAAGTTTTTAGTTGGGCATTAAATAAGTTGATTACTTATGGGAAAACATTACACTATGCTCAACCCAAAGTTTGTCCAATAGATACTCGTTTGGGATATGTAGATGATATTATCTATTATAGAGGTGATATGAAAACCATATTCACTATCCATAGATTGTTGATTACATTTCAAGTGACATTAGGTCTTCAAGTTAATCATAAAAAGCAACTTTTTTTCTTAATAGAAAAATGTCATATGGATTGATAAAAATTAATCCTATGACTGAAGCTTCAGAGTAGTACATTTTCAGTAAACTATTTGGGCTATCCTCTTTACTAGTAAGAAAAAAGTCTCTTACCTTTCGCTTATAATAGAAAAAATTGATTAGAAAATGATTGTATGAAAGAAAAATCTACTTTCAATGAATGAAAGACTAACTCTTGTGAAGTAAATTTTGGCCTCAATTTAATTTACTTTTTCATAATAGTTAATCCATTTCTTAATATTTTGGATAGAGTGAAAAAGATCATGACCACTTTCAAATTATGTGATTTAGATTGTGTATATAAGTTTCATTGGACTAACTAGGGAAAGATTTGCCACTTAACTCAAGAAAGTAGTAAAACTCTTTGGTCCAAACATATGAAAAGAAAATATATATGCTTTGGAAGAAAAAAGAAACAAATCAAACACCTAGAAGTGCATTGATATCACAAAGGAATTTGTCTCACAACATAATCAGTTTGCAATGCAAAATGCACCTATCATTGGACTCCAATTGTGGATGAAGATTTTAGCATGCTATTAGCATGGAATATAATTAGGAGCAAAAACTTTACTTGCAAATCAAGCAAATAGTATAGAATTCTAAATGTTCTATGAAATCTCAATTCTTGTATGGAGAATATTGAATAAACTCCTTCAATGTCTAGAGAAATTAAGAAATTTTAACTTTGATCTAGACTCTAAATTTCCACACTACTCTAATAACGATTCATTGGATCATGCATTTGTTAGCTATGAAAAGGAAAATAAAAAGTGGTTAGGCTTTACCACTACTACAAGAATTTAAGAATTAAATGTAAATAATATAATATATCTATTTTAGTTGGTGGAGGAAAGGTCATGATCACTCAGCTAATGGAGAAGCCATCACCATTTTTTCTCTTATTATATGTTGGAAAGAAAATAATTTGAAAATTGGTGAGGAAGTAAATCAGTTAATAATCGTAATTATAAAAAAGCATCATGCTTAATAGTTACAAAATCTTTAGATTCTTTTTCCTTACACAAACAAATTAAGAAGACCTACTCTAAATCTAGCTTATTATTGCCCCTCCTCAGTCTCTATCGAGGTACATGGGTTGTGAATTGTGAAATGAATCCCTCCATCAACCCATATGTTGAAGCTAAATGCTCATCACTAAACAAATTATAAAAAAGGATATTCAAGTTTTGGTAGTATTATTTACAACCATAAAAGCCAAATAAGGGAAGCCTTTCTTTTGTAACTAAAAAAAAATCTCAAATGGAAATAATTGATTTGTATTTGATTCACTGTTTGAAAATATGTAAAAAATAGAAAAATCTATAAGCTTTTAAATGAAATGGTCTACAAATCAATACTCAAAATGACACATGGTCAGTGGAATATCTCTTGAAATATGTCCAACATGTTTAGCAAATCAAGAAAGAAATGGACTCACTTATAGTTCACTAAAGTTTCATCAACAAATAGGGTAACATAATGGCCAAGCTCCTCATGAAAATAATAACAAAGTAAGCTAAATCGAAAATTTAAGATTTGAGCACATGCTAAATTTATTTAGTGCTCTAGTTAACATGGATGAAGCTCAAAGTCCATGCATCCAATTATCATGCAAGTTACAAAGTACTGTTCTAGCTCATCAACCTAATACAATGTGGGAAAGTTAGTGTTTTAATTCAAAAGAAAAACTTTCATATGGTATGACCTCTATAATTGTACTTTGCAAAGAGTTAATTGCCAACATAATCCTAGAACAATCTCAAAATGTGCCACTTATGCAAGTCATCGATTAATTATAATCAATAATCAAATTAAAATAGTATTTATTTGACCCCTAAGACTTCATTATGCATACAATAATTTCATTATACACATACAAAAATCAAAGCCAAATTATAGGATAGTTACAAATGGTCACTAGCTATGCTGTTCATATTTATGCTACAGCGTATCAAGAAGTTCTTTTCGAAACTAACTTTGGATTCTATAGTATCTACATTATTCACATTAGGTCACTCTCAACATCACTCACTCACTAGTTGGATAAGTACATTTAATGTAACATATGTTTGCAACATCGTAGTTTTGTGGTGGTGCACCATTCTTCAGTAAACAAGTATGATCTTCAAATTGAACACTATTCATCCTGGCAACCCATTGTACTTCAATGACACGTCTCTATTTAAGATCAAATAACTATGATAGACTACCTTGAAAATAGATGACACAATCATACTTACAAAATGGTGCATCAAAAAGCATTAAACTAACATGTTACTCAAACTTTATTGTGGCGCATTTTTACTCTATGACACTTAGCACAAGATTCATCAAATCAATACAATGGTCGAAGTTATGGTCCATAGACTTGTAGTAGCAGGACTACCAATTTAGGCATCGTAGGTTGTTACTAAGGTAAGGCCATGTTGTTAGATATGACATCAACTGATGGAGCTAGATCCATGTTGAAATACTTTCTCATTTGATAAAATATTGGTTTAAAAAACTAAATTTATGTATCACATATTATCCTTTCATTTATCCTCCCTAGTACTTAAATTCAAATGAAATAAATGTATTATACATCAAGACTAACATATTGCACATAATCTTTGTTCTAAGTATTACTTGGAGCTCTCTGCCCCTTGTGTTTCAAGTTAGTTGAACTAAATGTATTATATATTAATATTAACATATTGTATTCAAATGTCTATTTCTTGATTTTTTTTTTCATCACATAATGTTTGGCCACCAATTTATTGAGTGATTAATCTTGATGTACTTACATTGACATTATCATTCCATATACAAGTCTCTGACTTAATACATTTTTTTGCACAACTCCATGCATACTACATGAAAATGTCCATGCACAATATGTAGGGTTATTGTTCCATATGTTAATGTGCCAGATATTGTACATTGCATTTATTTTACACTTTTTCAGTTTCTATATTTTAGAAAGAATAGCCATGTTGTAGGAATGCAAAATAACATTTTCAAGTTTCAAAAAATAGAAATTGATTAATATGAAAACATATGTGAATTCATTCCTTAAGCTTATTGTAAAAATGCATGAGATATGCAAAGAGGAGTTTTGAAAAGCTTTTATTTGGAAGATCATATGCTGTCAAAATAATAGCAATTGTTCCTAGTGTTTCATGAGTATTGTCATAGGTTTTTGCAAGCTATGAACAAATAAAGAGACACCTTAATTGCTTCTACTCAATTGAACAAAAATTATATCCAATATCCAATGAGTCAAAGCTCTCTAAATAGTGCATTTAGTTAATCTTGAGATACACTATCTGCAAACCCTTAAAGAAAAGTATTAGTATATAAAAATGATTTTATTGTCATCAAACAAGTAACACATAGATCAACGGTTCAATGATGGAGTTGAACTACATGAAATCTTGATGTCACTTTCTATTTCTATTGTACTTATATTGTTGTTTCCCTAATAGGTTAGATAAGTTTGAACTTTTTGGAATAAAACCTTACATTGCTAAATAATCCTTCCTTTTGGTGTGCTTAGTGAACCTAGTAATTGTTATGAGAGTTTTATGCTTAGATAATATCATGATGACTTTCACCATACAGTAATTTTTTTGTGTGCATACCATTCTCATGACATTAAAATTTTAATTGGTTTGCAAAATTGTGTTTTAAAAAGCACAATCATAAATTTTATTCTTGGAACATGGTTCTTTGAAACATGGAGTATCTTCCCTCTTTTGAAGGACAACAATTTTTTGTCTTGAAACTATGCTTAAAAAACCTTTATTTAAAATGTTGATTTTGGCATGTGAAATTTGTTTGAAAATTTCTTTCATTCCCATTAGTATGTCTATTGAGATTAATAATAAATCCTTCAATTTATCATAATGAAATGTAAAAGTCTTAAATATATTGTTTGGTTCATTATCATAAGAGCTTTGTATGAAATTTTGTTTGTTAAGCTCTTGTTTTGAGGTTGTGCATGATATACGTATGAGATATGGTGATTTGTGTCAAGTTAGTGAAGGAAAAAAGTTGAGTAGAAAGTTGAAGAAAAAGAAGAGGATGGAGTGAAGTCCCTCAAGTGTCTTGAAAACAATTAGCTTGTTTAAAACTGTTAGTAATGATCTTTGTTTAACTAGTGATACTATTTCACTTAAAACTTCTATAACATTTATCTCATCAAGTTCTTTTGATGAGCTTATTGAAGAACATAAAGGACTTTATCAAAAGTATGCTAACTACAAATGACTTATTTTATACATGAAAACCACATTAATGATCTTGAAAACATGTGTGATAAACATAGAAAGGAAAATGAATCTTTGTTTACTAATTTTTACTTGTATTTTTCTCACTTAGTGTATTGCATAATAAATCAATTGAATATGAACATACTTTCTTTGAGTATATATACTACATGCATTGACTTCTAAAGTTTAGAAAATGATTTGATCAAGAAGAAAAATTTTGAATTGAATAAAAAAATAAAAGTGTTTTCCTATATACAAGATAAACTAAATCTTTTAAAGGTAAATTTTCTTGTTTCTACTTCACATATACATATTCATGTTATCATATTCTCATAAGGTAGATAAATGTAGGAGTTTTAAGAACTTGCATGCACACTTATCTAAGATCCAGTTTCATACATAACATACTAATGCTCCATCTAATGTTATGCAAAACTATTATTGTAGATTAGGCCATATTACATTTTATGGACCGTATAAGAGATCCATAAGCTTGAAAATAACTAATACATGTGGATTCTTCAAGGAAGTTGTTTAGGGAAATTATTTATCATCCTACCATTTCACTTTATACTAGTACATGTGAACACAAGATGATTTATGTTCTAAACTTAGAGCTTAAGTAGATTTGTAGGGGTCTATACATGCTAAACACAAGATGTTTTGTTTTAGTTGGTAAAACATATGATTCATCATGTCAACTAATTTAATTGACTTAGCAATCAATTCTTTGTGAAAGGTACTTTCATCTAACTTTGATCCTTAATTTAAAAGTACTTTTAAAATCTATTTTGAATAAAATATTTATATTATTTTGTTTGAAGAATTCATAAGAACATATTTATTAAAACTTATAAGAAGTTTTAGTATTAATTTATGAACATGTTTTCATATATTTATCTAAATTTGAAATTGAGTTGATTTTGTGCTTTGCAGTCTATATTGATTCACTTTTGAAATCTGTCAATGATTAGAAAGCATTTTTTAGCATTGTTGACAAAGGATTACAATAACAATTGTACAACATCTAACTTTTGAAAAAGAAAATTATACTTCATTCTTTTGTATTATCATTTTATAAAGAAAAATTGTTACCATGAATTTAGAACATCAGATTTTTAACTCAATGAATATCTTGTCAATTTAACTTATTTTTATTCAACATGTAATTAACATTCTCTCTTGTTAAGTAATTCATGCTCTCTGTTGTTATTATATTTAATGTATTTTGTATAATCAATTGATTTTGTAATGATCAATAACAAAAGTTTTAATGATTCATAATCACAACAAATTGATAAAGGTTAATCACTTATGATAAATCATTAATTATTAGTGCAAAGAGTTGAGGTGAAACTTGAATAATATTCAGAAATTTTATCCCTAAAAATGAGGTTGCCTTAATTAGCTAATAGATTACAAGTTATATAGGTGTTAGTATCAAGTTTCTGTGATGCTTGCTTAATAACTTTGCCCTCCACTAGTAGTTAATGATTTTTGTTCAAAATGAATTTCATTCCATGAGTAGCTAATCATATTACGTATCTATTCAAATTGATATTCAAAATCTTATCCTTGCTTACACAAATTTCAAATTAGAATCTTAATGAGCTAAAGGTTACATTGAGGAGATCTTTTAATTTAATGGTTTTAAAATTGATACTTTGCAACCTAACATATAACTTTATTGGGCATTGTTACAAAATTAATTATTACCTTTTCCTAAATTCATGACTATGGTTAATCTAAGTAATCAACTAACCATTGCATTTAATTGATTAATCATATTAATGTAAAACTCAATTTGAAAGCAAGAAAAATTAAACAATAATATCTTAAAATTAGTTGTTAAATCACTTTTTTAAGAAAAGTGGTATTATTTTATTTAGCAATTGTATCTAAGAAGTGGTTTAAATTTTCTATACTAGAGTTTCACTCTTATTAACTTGATTTGTACTATGGTATAATTTAATTAATGTAGCACTCTTGAGTCCAAAGTTTTTATAGATTAATAGTGATGTTTAGTACTCTTTATACTTAATTTTGGTACCTAATAATTTGTGTTTTAAACTAACAATATTAACATTTCAGACGAGCTTTTATTAGCTATATTAAGTCATCATACATCATAAGCTTATTCAACAAGTGGTACCTAACAAAATTTTATGACATCAAGCAATAAAGATAAATTAAAAGGTTTAATGATAGATAACTTTTTTTAACAATGATATAAATACTCTTTTATTTAATATTTGATATCTTAAAATTTAATTATATTAACATCAATTTTAATTTTTTTCATCTTGAATCTCTTAATTTACTATCATATATATTGTTAAGTTCTATTATATGTTGTTAAATTAATTTATCTATTAATTATTGAGATTGCTTACCAAATATATTATATAAATGGTTTCATTCTTGATACTAATTTTGTAAATTTTGATTTCCGATATTTAACTTGTTATATCTTATCACATTATTTTTATAAATCCAACAATATTTTAATAAATTTTTTTTTGGAGATTATGTCTGAATTTAATAATGGTTTTGTTAAAAATCCCATAATAGAATTTAAACAAGTGATATATCAATTCTACAAAATTTTTATTATTAAAAGACTACTGCTAGTGGTGGGCCATCGCATTGCTTTCGGTAGGTCCAAAGGTCCCGTTAGTTTTATCCAAGATCGTGGAACGATCGATCTTTTACGTGTTTATTATCTTCCAGCACAGAACTTAGCCTGTAGACAACGACAGAAATCGTAATGCCGAGGAACGGACTGCCCTCACTTTTAGTGATTTTAGCGGCGTTCACATCATGGGCAACAACTACAGAAGGCCACAACATCACCGCTATCCTGGAGAAATTTCCCGAATACAGCGTCTACAATAGCTACATGACGCAAACGAAGGTGGCCGACGAGGTGAACTCGCGCGAGACGGTAACCTGTCTCGTCCTCCCAAACGCCGCCATGTCCACCGTGGCTGCGAAGCACAGCTTGGCCACCATCAAGAACGCGTTACGCATTCTCGTACTCCTCGACTACTACGACCCGCCGAAGCTTCACGACATCCCTCAGGGCACCACTCTTACCACCACACTATACCAAACCACTGGAAATGCTCCAGGCAACCAGGGCTTCATTAATATCACCAACATGCGTGGTGGAAAAGTGGCCTTCGGCCCCGCTGCTCCCGGCTCCAGGCTCGCTTCCGATTACATCAAATCAGTCCAACAGATTCCCTATAATATCTATGTCCTCGAGATCTCCGCCCCCATAGTTTTCCCCGGCCTCCTCGACGCCCCATCGGTCGCCGACGCTAATCTCACCGCCCTCCTTGAGAAGGCCGGCTGCAAGACTTTCGCCTCCCTCATCACCACCACCGGGATGCTCAAGAACTTCCAAACTGCGATGGACAAGGGTCTCACCCTCTTTGTTCCTAATGACGTGGCCTTCAAGGCCCAGGGCGTCCCAGATCTGAGCTCCATAAGTAGCGGCGAACTAGTTACGCTCCTTGAGTACCACGCTCTGCTATCCTACACCCCAAAGGACTCCCTCAAATCCGCAGACCACGCTATGGCCACCAAGGCATCTGGTGCTTCTGGTAAGTTCGACCTCACCGTCTCCGCATAAGGCGATGACGTCACGCTTCACACCGGTGTTAGTGACTCCCGCGTCGCGAATACTGTTCTCGACGATGCACCGGTCTGCATCCTAACTGTAGACAGCTTGCTCCTCCCCGTGGAGCTCTTCGGCGAGAGTCCGGCATCTGCACCAGGTCCATCCGCCGTCACTCCTTCACCGGCTTCATCTCCCACATCGCAGGTGCCATCTCCGAAGCCCGCGAACGCACCAGCCCCGAATCCGCTTTCGCCACCAGCGCCATCGATTTATGGTCCTGCGGGATCGCCTCAGGCGGCCTCGGACAAGGCGGACGACAAGACACCCTCGGGAGCAGTAGAAGTTAGACCGCTAGTTTCGCTGATGGCCATCGTCGCTGCCTCGTTGTGTATAGCAATGTGAAATAGCGGAGATGAGGGCACTTTCTGTGCGATGAGCGGGACTCTAGGTATTGACTTTGTTTAATCTTTTTTCTCTTCTTTGGTCACTTTGATTAATGTTCTTTGTAATTTCTAGTTTAGATCGTCGGCAGGTTATTTGCTTTGCTTGTCTCATGGATTAGTGATGTTGAGTTTTCTTTTTGACTTGATTATTTTAAAAAAAATTGTTTGGTCTTTTGTATCGCAGTTTCTGCTGCGGTGAAAAGAACCGACAGAAGCCAAGCGCAGCATGTGTTTGCTTGCAGGGACCATGTGGTGGTTCTGTTAGGGGCTCAGGAAAGAAGAATCGGTGAGGTTTGCTGTGAACGATAACGAAATTAAAAATAATTTTTAAATCGAATAACCAAAAAAAAAAAAAGACTATAAGAGATTCATAATGACAATTAAATTAAATGCTATAACCTGATCTGTCCCTTACGTAATGCCATCGATACTTGAGAAATGAAACTAATATACGTTTACAAAAGCAATGCCCATTACAAATTGCGTGTAGATCTAACAAGCAATATCTGTTCCTATATTTATAATTAACATTTGAATACCAAAACAAACTTAAAAAAAACTCATCTATGATTGCTACCTTCCACATACTTTCTTAGATGTGTTAATGTAAAAAAAGCTTAAATCTCAAGAAGTTGAAGGTTGTGTGAAAAAGTTTTTTGTTAAGTTAATATTTAAAAATGATTTCCTCTAAATTTACTTAATATTTAAAAATGATTTCCTTCAAGGGGTTCTAAATTCACCAAATTTTGATTCCTAAAATTCTATGAAGTTTTTAAATTCCTCTAAATTCACTCAAAATTTAATTGAATTAGTTCGTACATCCTTTCTATTTTTTATATAGTGATTAAGATATAATTCTTAATCATAAAAAGGAAAACACATGATTTTGATCAAGAATTTAAAATTTTACAAATTCAAAACCTACTTGCCTAGTTCGTGCATGCACCACATGTGATGTGCAACTGTACGATTGTGCTAGGATGGTTATCTATACATGTTGGTATTATTTTTGTGTGTACATAAGCTACTATAAGTGCATTAATCTTGGCAATGCGATAGGTGCACCTATCATGCACATGAAACGTGTGCAAAGTAGAAGGCTAACAAATGAACGAGTGTTGCATGTGTATCTATTCCACTGAATGCACTTGCCAATACACATGGTGTTTGGCCTACATGCTATAGTGTGCTCTTCAGAAGCAGGCCAGCATGCCATTTTGTTGTTTTGTATCACATCATTGATTTGCATCCTTTTCTCGTCATGTTTTTATCATTTTTCCTCCTTCTTTAATTTTTTTCATTTATTTTAGATTCAACATAAGATCAAGCCATACATATTTCAGAGCAAGTGACAAATATAATGTTCTATCACGAAATTATCTCTTTAGAATAGATATGTAAAAGAGTGCTCTTAGAAGAAGCTTTTATGTTTTCATAGAGAAGAATAATGTCCTTGAGGCTTAACAATTCCAAGTCAAAGTATTTTCTAAGAACATAAGAGAATATTTGACTCAATGGTGATTATATGCATGTTAACCCAATAGTGTTAGGAGAGCATTTACAATGCACTTTGCATTTCATCACATTGTCCTTATAGAGCCAATTTGACATAAGGATGAAAGAGATACTTTCATGAACATGGGCAAAGTTCAATGTTTAAGAGAAACTCTTCAATACTTCTTTTATAGCAAAAGAAGCCTTGTTACAAATTTGAAAAAGTTGCTAATCTCACCAAAAGTAGTAACTAAATCATATATATTTTTATTCAAACTTATTATATCTAGATTTCTTCCATAAATCAACCTCCAAATATATGTTTTGTTTCACTAATAAACTCCAAATTTGCAACATTCAAAATATGATGGTAATTTCTTTTATTTTATTTTGAATAGATTATCCAATCATGAAATAAAACTTTTGATTATAAAATTGGACCATTCAATCTAGTATTGACTTACTAGGGGCATTCTAGTGATAAATTTCACTAAAACATATTAGAAGTTAAGGTTTGCTATGCATTAGAAATTGTAGTTTCTCTACAATTAACTCGTTTAATTATTGAAAGCAGTCTAATAAGAACAATGAAAAATTTCACATGAGTTACCAAATATTTTTAAGGTCTCCACAAGGTTCTTTTTCACTGTTTCATTCTTGAGCAATTATAACCCTTAATAAATATATTTTTAATTTTCATATATACAATCACTTATATGTTTATGCATGATTTTGATAAGAAGATCAGTTATAAGTTTATTTAATTATCTAACAATCCATTATTGAGAAACAATCATGGGAGGAGAAGAAATGGAAAAAGCCATCAAGCACCGCCTTGTGGTACCATCTCCATGTGATTATGTACTCAAAAGTTCACTACACACATGTTAGAGTTCACCCATGATAACATAAAGGTCATGAAACTATCCATATGCATAGGATAGTGTAGCACATGAAGCATGTTAGTGTGCATGCACGTGTAGGACCATCACACTAGTGCAACATGTGTCGCAAAAGGTACACCCACTGTGCATGTGCATAATGCACGAGCAAAATACATACACACAATTGGGGCATAGTCAATGTACACGTCATTTGCATAGCTGCAATAGTGCATGTGCAGATGAGTCATTGTGACGTAGATTTTTGTAGTAGCAATATTTCTAATCAAATTTTCATGAGACTTATGGGAAATAATAAAATATTTATTTTGTCATAGATATTGTATCTAAATCTTTCCAAAAGAGGGAAGAAACATGAATGCATCAATTTTAGCTTTTTGGAAAAAGTTCCTTCTTTTAGATGGAATCTCACTTCTTTTTTTCTTTAGTTTGCTCATCATTCTCACGCTTCAATTTAGTTGTCGTGACTCTAAAATAAGGTTTACTATCATGATCTCAAAGCGAGACATATTTGACAAATAAATTTTGTTAATGAATAAAATAAATAAATCTATAAAAAATATAATTATTTTTTTAATTTGAGTAAACTTAGTTTTGTGTAACCTTATTTATGATCTACAAATAGCATTTGACCAATGCTAAATTAGATGTATTATTAGCTATTTAACTTCATCATGAAAAAGTGGCATATACATGGATCCACTGGTGTCATTATTGCAAAAATAGAATTTACATGGGATCACATCTAGCACTCCTTTATGTGCCAAACCTTTCATGAATATGTGTGCACATTATCTTCTAGGAGCCTTTTACTTGCTCGTATATCTTCTAGGAGCCTTTTACTTGCTCATATATGTCGTGACGAATGCACTATAAGGCTAAAGTAAGCCCTTCTTAGTAGCATTTTGTTTTAGGAGAGTTGTTAGTGCTAAAGATTCTAAATGTGGCATTATTTTCAATGTTGTCAATTCGAGTTCCTTGTGCATAACTAGAGATGATTGGTGGCGTGAAAACATGGCATACACATAGATCTACCAAAGTGTCATGTGCAAAAAGATGATAATCACATGAGCCTATGTCAAACTCCCATTTGTTTTCTTGGCACCTATGGGTATGTATGTGTGTGCACTTCTCCTTTAAGTGCCTTATGCTTAATCTTTTAGGTCATGATGAATGCACTATACTGATATGTTAAACACCTTTCTCATTAGTAATTACTTTTAGAATAATTGGTAGCACCTAAGGTCTTGCACATCATGAACCTAATTCAAGCAAGACATCAATCCATTTTTTTAGTAATATTTCAAGAAATAATGAAAAATAGGAATTAACAACTAATTAACAACAAAATAAAGGCAAAATAAAGTTTAATTCCAAATAATAGGAGGGGTAAATAATAATTATATAGCAACTACCTCAATAAGAGGACATTAACATTGATAGCAGTAAACTTCTCTCTAATGAATTTGGCGTTAGATGTTTGCCAACTAGTCGTCAAATACAGATGGAATGCAGTCACTCATTATTCAATTAACAGATGAACAAATTAATGTTACATATAAGGCTATTGTCAAGACTTGCTTGGCTTAGTCATTGTAAAACTTGGTAAAATGCCCAAAATACCAAAATTCTGTGTTAAACTAGAGTAAGTAGAAACATCTCAAGAACAAATACTAGAAATTGAGTGATGGTATTAATACAACATCTCAATCTATATATTATCTTATGAAGAATAGCCAAATAAAAGCAACCCACATAGTTGTAAAGTTAGTTTACAACAATAAAACAAAAAGGGATGCAGATACATTATATGTTTAATAGTATAATAAAGTCCTCATATGTATAATATCTCTTACATTACTCACAAATAAAAACATACTCTTATGCCCAAGGGTTCCTATAAAAACTCCTAGATCTATATATATCTGCATCATAAGTTATAATATAAGTAGGGATTGAGCATGATATGCTTAGCAAAAACTACTAGCTAAAGATAATATAATGGTATAAAAATATAGTAAAGTAGCTTATAAATAAGATAGAGAAGAATATAAAATAATACATAATAATATATAAAGATATTAGATTACATAATCACTATATATATATGCTCACATATATCATAATTATATATGCATATAATCATCTTATAAAATTAGTATAGTATAATACAAATGCCATGTCATATCTTTAGTATCATAATTTTTTTTATATAACTATCATTCATTCTTTTCAAAATCTCATATCATATTATTATCTATCATAAAACCATCATTTACTTTGCCCAACATCATTTTCTCATGATAATGGGTCTTTGTGATGTCCTGACTCATAATCTTGTACCAATAACATCAGGCATGATATCATCATAAATCATAAAAACATTACTCACATTATGTAGCATCTTATACTCATAATGGTTTTGTCATGCCTTAGTCCAAAATCTAGGTAACTACTATAATAAGGGTGATTTTGTTTTCTCATATCAAGTCACTATGAGATAGTGATAGAAAATTATTTTTGCATTCTTATTTTTTCCTTCTTCTGATCTTATAAATGAATGAGCTTATTCAAACATTCTTTATTTCTTTATCATTTCTTTTTATTTCATTAATTTCTTTTACTATTTATCTTATGATACTTTATAATACTTATAGCACACACACACACACAAACACACACACACACACACACACACACACACACACACATATATATATATATATATATATATATATGCCACATAATAGAATATCATCTCATAAATTAGAACAAATATAGATGAAATCATGCCATGCAATTCACTCATAGTACATCATATTCCACAATATTATTTCTAAGTAATTATAATTAAATCTACTTCATAATTATTTAGTTTTCTTATCTAATGACTTTCGAGTACCTCTTCTACTATTCTTTTCTTTTTTTTTTCTCTCTTTCTTTCATTCTTTACATAATTTTCATTACATTCTACCAATATTTGGATATTTTTCATGTAGTAAGAGTTAGCAAGCACAATTGCAAACAACACAAATTTCTTTTCTTTTCATATTTAAAAAACATATTTTTCATTAATTTTTTTCATATAATAGAAAACTTTAAGAAGAACATGGTAAACTGGAAGATTAAACATCTCATGGTGGGGGGAAAACTAACCTTAGGAAGTATGTTCTAACCTAAATTCTAATTTACTCTCTGATGATAGTTAATCTACCACACCACATAATGAAAAGAGCAGAAAAGATCATGGCTAGCTTCTTATAGGTGACTTAGACAATGAACATAGGTTCTATTATACTGACTGGTGAAACATTAGTATTCTAATGAAAGAAAATGGTCTAGGCCTCAAAACATTAAAACACACCTTGATTGCATTCTAAGAAAAATTAAACTAAACATTGTTGCCAAAAAGTTCACTTCAGTCTAGCTACTTGAAAGAAAATATGTATGTTCAAATAGAAAAACTAATAAATTAGATTCTTGGAAACATGTGGATAATGTAATGAAATTTGTTTTAGAACATAATCAACTATGTAAAAACCCAGACACCTAAAATTAACTCTAATTATGGATGGGAATTTTTGCAAGCTATCAGCTTGGAATAAAATTAGGAGCAAAAACCATATTTGCAAATGAAGGAAAATGGTTTGGAATTCTAAATATCTAATGAAAATCACGATTATTAGGTGCAAAATACTAAATAAATCTCCTTTTATTTTTTCAGAAATTAAGTAATGTTAACTTTTTATTGGCCTCTAAATATCCCTATTACCTTAGAGGATTCATTAGATCATGCATTTATTAGTTATAAAAAAGTAAATAAAGTGTGGTCCACCTTTTTTTTTGCTCTAAAAAGTTTGCAAATACAAATAATATAAATAATCTATTACAAAGTTGGTAAGAACAAGATTAAAACCAATTAGCTAAAGGAGAAGCCATTACCTTTTTAACACTCACTATATGTTGGAACATATAGAAAGTAAGGAATTTAAAACTCTATGAAGAAATAAATTAGCCAAAAATAATAATTATAAAAAATATTATGCTTAATAACTTCAACATCTTTAAATGTTTTACTCTCATATAAACATCTTAAGAGGACATACTCTTAGTCTAGCTCAGAATAGCCCCACCTTATTCCCTACTTAGGTATAATAGCTATGAAGTGGTGAAATTGACCATTCTATTAATTCCAATACTAAAGACAAATGTCCAACGTTATACACATTGTAAAATTAGATATGCTAGTTTTAATTACATCATTCACAATCATAAAAGCCAAATTATGAAATTCTTTTCTTATGTAGCTCATAGAAATTACAATTGAAAGTAGTTGGACTATCTCTAGTTCAAAGCTTGAAAAGGTGTAACAATAGGAAAATTAATAGGATTGTAATTAAAATGGATTGCAAAACAATGCTCAAAATGATAATAGGTTAGTGGAAGATACCTTAGAATATATCCAACAAATTTCAACAAATCAAGCATGAAATAGATTCTCTTTTAGTTCAATAGATTTTTATTCACAAAGAGGGCAAAAAAGTGTACTTTGTTACAAAAATGGTAGTAAAGTGAAGTAAATTAAAAATCTAGGACTTAAGGCACATGCCAAATTATGCAGGCCTTTGGTTACAATGGATGAAGCCCAAATTTCGTACATTTACATGGTATGAAGTGTTGCTCCAACTGATCTATCCTAATGCGATACAAAAAAGTTGGTGTTTTAAATTAACAACAAAATCTTCATATGTATGTTCTTTGTAATCATATTATATGATTAACCATCTACCAATACATTCTTTGCCTAACCTGAAAATGTATTGCTATAGCTTGGCATCAGATAACTATGATAGAAAATTAGATTAAAGAATCATATGTCGAGCATTTTATACTTCATTATTCATTCAAAGGTTTCAAAATACACTTGAAAATCAAAGACAAATTACATAATAGGTACAAATCATGATTGGTGATACTATTCATATTTACATTACATTGTACAGACATCCTTTGTAAAATTCACTTTGGATTTGTTCCCATGCTATTTACCATAGGTCACACTTATCATGTCAATACACTCTTAATATATTAGTGCCATTATACTTTTGCAGTGGCATGCCCTTCTTCAACAAATAAGTGTAGTTCTCAAGATGGCCATTGTTCATCTTCTACCTTTAGCATACCTATAATATATCTTTGGTTGAGGCAAACTACTATGAATGGCTATTGTCTTTATGGAACAATTGTACTTACAAAATATCGACATGAAAATGCATTGGACTAATACTTCACTCAAACTTCATGATGGTTCTTCATTACTCCATGTCTTCTAGCATGAGTTGCATCGTCTCTATATGATGGTTGAAGTTATAGTGCACAACACTCGAAGCAGTGGGATTCCCTATTCAAGAACAAGCAGGTGTTTTCTAACATATGATAATCTTGCTGGTTACATCATCATGGCATGGTGCCCAATCTGGGTTGTAATTTGTTGTTACTCTTTCTAAGGTAGGGAGGATTAAGGTTACAATGTGATTTTTGGAACCAAAGGTAAAGAATTTTAAATTCTTTTGAGGTTTTAATTGGTTTTGCATTTAAGAGGGATTTAATTTTCATAAAAATTAGAATGGTAGACTTCATAATTAGAATAAGTTTGGAATTGATTGGAGTATAATTAAGTGAAAGTTCTAGTCTTTGTTTCCATAAAAAAAGGGAATAAAACATACATATGTGATTAATATATGATGCGTTAAGTCAGCTCAAAGAGGATGATAAGCTTAAGGTCCATAGGATTGCAGTACAATTACTTGAACTGTCATATTATACATTATATTCAATATATCATGCACTACTTGTCAGGTGATAAAAATAATAGAAGTTGTGCACTGTTTATATAAGGGGGCATACAACACATTAAATTTTATGTCCCACATATTGAACTTAATGAAAAATATGTTAGCTTTTTATTAATCAAAAGATTAAGCGAAGGAAAGAACTATTGGAATGAACATAGAATAACTTTACATATAACATATGGTACATAAGATGACTTTATATGTAACGTATGATATAGTGGGTTAAACATATGGCATGTTATAAAACAAATATATAAAACAAACATTACATCAAATATAGAGTACGATATATTGGTATTAAAACAAGATAGAAAATTAGAGTTTGTTACACTCATCAAAATGGCTTGCTCATGATATGATTCTCTTGATTTAGTATCTTTCACTTTAGTTGATTATTTAAACTTTTAATGATTGTTTAAAATTTAAGCATATTTAAACTTTGAATATTAATCAAGTTTGAATTTTGAAATTTTAATGGTAAAGTTACAATATTGGATTTTATCTTATGCATGTCTTGGATTGAGATAAGGTAGCTTTATTATGATTTCTTTTAATTTTTAAAGGTAGCATTTATCTGTGCTTCTCTTGATATGAATCCATCCATGAGGTAGCAAAAAAGTACACATGAGATTACTTAAAAGTAGGAATGAAGAATCAAATTAAAGGTATAAGAGTCAAAAGTTCAACTTACAATTTGTGAAAGTGTCTTATTAACTGAAAAAGGTGTGGGTGGAGTGTAGGCTGAATTGTATTGGATGAATAAAAGCTTCTACAAAAAGTATAAATAGTTATACTACAAAAATGTTCCAATAGATTTTATTTATAAAATAGAATTGTACAACTTGGATGTAGATTAAACTATAAATCTCACAGGAAAAAAAATCTTGATTTCTTGTAACTTATCGATAAATTAGGCACAACAAAATAACTTGAAAAATATAAGAGGTATGCATCAATTTCAATTAGTTTGTCAAAACCTTACCTACATTAAATCACACTTGACCAAACCAAACATTACTATCAAATGGCCTTTTGCACAACTAGCATGTAGGCCAAAATCATCACAACTTGTAATCAATTAGATCACCAACCAACTCCAATTAACATACAACAGTAGCCCTACCTAGTTGCACACACAACAATATCAAAATAGTAGTCAAATATAATAATTACAATCTAGTTAACAATAAATTACTTTACAAAAATAATACAACTAGACAAAACTTTTATGACATAGAACTAAATGATGGAAGTATGCTCCCAATGCTTTGAATCTATTATAGAATGAAGTTCATGTGAATTTAGAGGATAGAAGAAGAAAGAGTTTGTCTTAGTGTTTAGCTTTTCTACATGGTAATCTTTAGAATGTATCAATGTAAGCTTATAATCTTTCATAATCTCTTTTCTTCATAGTAGATAAACTTGTTATTTATAGTTTTGATGACACAGTGATTTAGGTAAGTATAATGACTTGATTTTGGATTTTAGAAATGATTAAAACTAAATATTATGTTCTAAACTCAAATTACATTAGTATGGTGAGGACATTGTACCATGACAATAGAGTTCATAAAAAATTGTATTGACCATAAAGTGATCCTGACAATACTTATAATCTTCAAATGATGTATCATACAAATGTCAGATAGTTCTCATACTACACAACTCCAACAAAAAAATACTACATGTGCTTGAATATGGATTGAATTGGTTTTAAGACTAATTGCAACTACACAATACATATTTACTTGAAAGAAAGCTCTCAAAAAAATGTCATACACTATGATTATACACTATGACACTTATATGATACATATATTACTTTTTTAAAATTGATCATACTAATATAATGCATATTATCATATTCATATAACAGTAACAAAAGTGGATGAAACTTGACATTTTAGTTCAATTTTAAGTCATCCCCATGCATCCATAAAAAATTCTTAATAATTAAACAACTTGATATAGTATTATTATTATTATTATAATATGATAACAAAGAATTTAAAATATTTATGAACTAATAGTTTTAACACTAACTATAGTAGTCTAATGCACTAGTCATCATAGTACTATATGTAATATATATTCAGTGATGAATGTACTCTTATGATATAACTATCATATTAGTATAATGATAAGATTATGGCCAAACATTTGATAATGATCATAAAAGTCTAATGCATTAATCTTTCTAGTAGTTGATGAAAAATTGAGAGTTACACAATGTACTTATAAAATAAATATATTATAAACATATGGTACTAAAGCACAATAATGCCAACACTTACATGTACAATACATGAACTTTGTAATATAAAATAACAAAAAGAAAAATAATATGAGTCATACTATTATGATACAATGATTATATTAGTACATACTATAAGTATAAAAAATCACTTATATAAAATTTTCATTCGAACAAACAATTATGATAAATTGACTTCATATAATATTATGAGTTAGTGCTTGTTTAATATACTTAATATAATTTGAATATAAAAATAAGAAACATAATATTAAACATATCTAATCTATACTCAACATGAACCATAAGAGGAAATATGATGCATTTCTAAATAAAACAAGCTTTGTATGCATATGATGCAAGCATAAACTCAACTCTAGGGATTAGATAATGTTTGTAATAGATGATGCCTTATATGACAAACGTTGTTCACTCACACAATAATTTAATTGACATTCAAATATCTATAGCAGATACATTGCTCTTGTATAGTCTCGAGACCAATTCATTAATGAATGCAAATATAATCAATAAAATAGATTGTCTAAGTATGATACTAACCATCATATTATACTATCAGTATGTAGTCAAAGACATGGCTTAGATTGGCATATTTTAAACTAGATGTTTTAAAATAAAACTTGTGTAAGACTTAAAGTAACACCAAAATGATATTTAGCAAATGAATGCATGGAATATAATTATGTTTATGTTACTAGAGAAAATTTTTAATATTATAAATAAACACAAATAAATTAAAATTATCCATGATGGCTATGACACCATCAAGAACTAAATTCTCCATGAAAAGTTTTAATACCTAAAACCTTTCTTCTTCAATATTTTAATGAGTGTATAGGATCAACCTTCAAATGATCTTTCTTATCATCCACTTGATCCAATCAATAACTAAGACATCCACTCAGCAATCCTTTTGAATCACAACACACTTCTTTAGTCATCAAATCACTTCATGAGACATGGGGTTAATAATCTCCCATTTTTGTTGACCATGAGGATCTTATATATAAACAAATTAAAACTTATAATAAAATAAAAATATGACAAACTAAATACAAGATAAATAAGATATGCTAAATCAACTTAATCATCATCCTAATTTAGCTTATCTTATATCAGTCTGCCACATAGGAGAACTTCACTCCATATACTTGTATTCTAAGTGATCTGCATCAGAATCAGCATTAATCTATATAAATTCTTCTCAACAATAAAGACATTAGGTGGGGTATGACCCTTCCAGTATATCTAAAAACTAAGAGGAACAAAGCATCTTGTTGGAATAATATTAGATGAAAAATAATAAACATGATACAAAAATAAAGAAATATTCAATAATTGCTTAACAAATTTGCCACTAATAGAGCTTACCTGTAGTTCTTTTCCATGCATTACTCTTTCATTAAGGAAAACTTAAAATCAAAGATAAGCATATATGGTTCAAATCTAACATATATGTAGTAGTAAACATGTTCTTACATAATTCAAATGTCCTTAAATCAAAAGTTTTCTATAGAGGCTTAATTTGTTTCATTGGTCCAACACATTTAGAATTATTAAACTAGTTCTCTTAATTAAATTAAGTATGTAATAAAATTCATTTTGAGATACACATAGCAACGAAGTACCAACATGCATTGATGTGTCCTAATCTCAGATCCCTATATTTTCAAAATGTTTTAGGCTTAATTCATGAGTTAATTTTATTTTTTAAAGATAATTTTATTTTTCTCTACTTCTTTACTCCCACTAATAATAAATTTAATTTCTTTTAAATCAATCTTCTTATCCTCTATTATTTTCTTTATATCATTAAATAAAATAGCTTCTACTTCTTTATACTTAGTTTCTTTTATTGTTCTTACTCAAAGTTCAATATATATTTGCACTAATTACTATTATACCCAATTTTCTTACATTGATGAAAAATTTTAGTGTCACTTTGAAACTTATCTTGAATAGTATTCTTAGGTGCTTTGGGTTTTATTTGAAGAAAATAAATTGGTAGAGTAATTTCCTTAGGTACTATTGTAATTAAGTCAAGTAAGTTATATTTGAAATTCATAGGTACCAAAGTTTGAAATATCTCTACAAGTTGAGCTATGTTACTAGCACCCTTGTGTGTTTAAGGATAATGCAACTCAACCATCCCTTAAATATTTTGCCTAAGTCCTAAAATAAGATTTTTATTTAATTGCCAATCCATATCAAGGAAATTAGCATTAGTTATTAAGTCTTTAAACATATTCAAATATTTCATCACAATAGAATCACCTTCATTTAATTTATATAATTTTTCATGTAATCTCTTATCATGGTATCCAAGAGTTAGTGGTGTGTGCGATCATATTTTTATCCTTGAGATTTATACACATAATCATTTTAGCTTCTAACCCATTTATTATTTCATTTGAAGTAATGTTCAATGTATTAAGTTCTTTTTTAATATGCTTTAAGGTTTCCATTTGGTTATGTCTAGGAATTATGATAGATAAAATATATTATTAAAATACTAAAATTGATTTTTCATGCATTATTTAACTAAAAAAGTTCAAATGAAGTAATTCAAACATAATAAAATAATTCTCAAAAGAAAATAAGACTAAATCATGCAATGTTTTAAATTATTTTTAATAAATAATAGACTAAGAATAATAACAAAAAGGTACTATCATAGTTATCAGATAGTTATCCTTAGAAATATAACTCAAGCACCAAAACTAATAATATATTTGGAGGGAAAATGTAAATAAAGTAGAACACTTCTTTAGTTATCACTCATATGTTTCAAGATAAGTTCACACAATGTTATGGTTATGCTTAAAAATAATGTAAAGTATAATGAGTATCATAACCATGGTTTTTGAATTTTTAACATAATATACTAATCCTTAAGTTGAGATAATTATATTAAACTAAACAAATTCACTTCAAGAAATTTAAGGTTGTCTTTATAGACTTTAATTATCAAATCTATCTTATTTCTCACCCAACATTTAAAAATAATGACTATTTGAATTTTAAAGATGTTTTGGTAAAGGTGTTGGTTGATCTACATGAAATTTGGCCCAAAATCATATGAAAAGTACATTGAAAAGCTTTCCCAAATTGATTGTAAAAATAAGCAAACTTTTTTATTTAATTCGTTGTTGCAAGCTAGATTGATTTGGTGTTTGGTAAGCACCCTAGAGTCAAATGTGCAAAATGCATGCAGTTGATTTTGTTCATGGATTAGTTTAATGCTCACATAGCTACACTAGGTCTTCACTAATAGATCAGTAGGAGTGGTTCACGGGATAGAACACACACATGGATAGCACTTCCCAATTTAATGTATTTTGGACTAGATTGATTCTCACATCTATTCAATGCTAAGGTAACCCTTACCCCATCCTTCCCTCTCAATTTGTTACTTTAGAGGCATGAAAAATTAGGCACAATGCTAGGGTTTGGGTGGATCACATGCAGGTGGTTACGTGTGAAAGCATTAACCAGGCGAAGCATTAAAGAGGTAAAAGTAGATGAGCATCCAAGGGCTCACATGCATATAATATGTTGCCTGGTTAATAGTACACATGGCCTATGCAAGACGGGCCAAGAGTGGTTGTAGTCAGGCACGACTATTGCAATAGATAACTATTATGTGTGGTGGTGTTTGGTGATTATGACTTAGAATTCATGGGAGAAATTATTTTTTTCTCAAGAAACTTGATGGAGGCAAAATGGGTGCAACTAGGACAATTAACAGTGAAAAAAGCATAAAAATTGAGGAAATCAAAGTGGATAGTGGTGGACCATCTCAATATTTGGAACATCATGAAGGAGGTTCTGATAAAAATATTGACAACCAACAAACAAGTTTGTTGATACTTGATAGGCATTGTAAACTATAGTAAGCAACTCTTAGATTATCCTATAGATAACAAGAGAAAAGAAAAATATGAAAGATAAATATAGAAACTCAAAGAAGGCAACACACAAGACATAACCATCTAAGGCAATATTAAACAAGAAAGGACCAAGTGCAACATAGAGATTGCTCTGTATGCTATGTCTGTAACCTCTTTAATAGCATAAAGATGAGGTACTCAAAAAGTGGTTAATAAAATCTATCTCATCATATTAAAAAGAACAAAGCAAAGGTCACATGGGCATAGATTGAAAGTATTGAAAAACTTTACTAAGTCTCATGACAAAAAATAACAAAGGAGTTGCATACAAAGGTTATCCAAAACACTTAAGAAAACTAAATTATAGAGACTAAGAAAGGAGGTAATAATGTAGATTTGTGAATAAAGTCTATTACAGATAGAGGTGACAAATCCAAGAAAACTTCAAATAATGAAGTGAAAAGGAAATGATGATGTGAAAGGGAAACAACAAAATAAAAAGGAAACAACAAAGTGATAGAAACTCATTATATGATGTTGGAAAGAAGGCATTATTGTAGAGTTGAATGTAAACTAGCATGGCACTCATCGCTTGGGTCTTTCTCCCCCTCTTAGTATTGAAGCCATAATGAATTAGCATATCAAAGTTCTTACTACAATCAACCATAAGACCTCAATACTACATAATGGAATTGTAGTTACTAAACAAAAGTTGAGAGATAAATAATAGTACAAAAATTGTGGTTAAAACCTTTTGTTAAACAACTTTCTAAAAAGCTACCATTTGGTTCCAAATTCTATAGTTGAAGTTGTTTCCAAACAACTTCCTTAAAAGTTCACTCAAAAATTTACTATCAAGTTGTTACCAAATAGCTTCCTGAAAACTGCATTTTGGATTAGCACTGGCCAGATTTGTGCATGTTGCTACAAGCTAAATTTGCATTAGTGTGCTGAGGGTCGGGCCAATAGGTCTGCACATTTTCAATAAATTTGTGAGCATTCATGGATCACGCAAACCATTCTTTTAATGTGTCAGGCTAATGGACTTGCTCAACATTGGTGAATAGTTTCCATTCATAAGTCCAATTTTGACCAACTTGTTGCAAGCCACATTGGTGAGTCAATGCGACGTTGATGGATCTATGCACATTTTTGGATCATGTGAACTGTTCTATTGATTACTCATGGATTTATTTCCATTTGCCAGTAACATAAACTTGTGATATGAAATGAGCCTAGAAGACAAATTTCTTGAATAATTTTTGTTAAACATGGTCTGGGTGGTCCATCTTTAGGTCAAGTTGGCTTGATGACATTTAGTGGAGAAGACATTTTTGATAAAGCAACTAGAATAGGCCTAATGGACCTATGTTTTTATTGCTATGTTCTCAATGTGAATTTTGAGCTTGGAATGAAATTTTAGGCTTTGTATTAACTATACAAATGAAAAATAGATGTCTTGATTTTATAGAAGTACTAGCACACATCTAACTAGTTCCTAGGCATCAAAAATCTTAACCAAAATTAGGGACTTCACCAATTCCCTTCGAATAAAGAAAACTCATCTCTGATGAGACTATGCCGTAAGATCAACTCTTATAAATATCCAATGTGCTTGGGTTTAATAATTTTAACTCTTTTCTTATGATCCAAGTATCTTTAATGCTTAGTCAATCATTCCAATGAATAAGATACCTTTAGTAGCTCTAGTTTCTTATTAAAAAACTCGATCATCTAGTATTTTTTTAATTTGCTCACTTTTCCTACCATGATAGGCTGGTAAATAGTCAGATAAGGGTTCACTCTCAAGGGGTGTAGATTATAGCTTAAATAGCTCACTAGGAATTAATATCAACTCCTCATAAGCCACCAAATCTAAGATGTTGAAGGTGTTATTGATATTGTCGTCATCTAGTAGCTCTATAGTGTAGGCATTTGCTCAAACATTTCTTAAGATTTAGAATGAACCAATGCCTCTTACATGTAACTTCTACAAAGCTCCTAGTGGGAACCTTTTAAACCTTATTTAGATTATCATGTGTGGTATTCATTGACCAATATCTAGTACTATTCTTTAATGAGATTTATTTTTCTTTAATATGCTTATGGACCTCCCTTATATATTGGACAAAGATGTGCTTGCCTAAATAAGTAATTGGATTAGGTCAATAGAGCCATAGGGTTTATATCTATCATAAGCTTTAAAGGGACTCATTCATATAGTCTTATTGATAAAAATGTTATAGACATGCTCTAAAATGGGAAATGTATATCTCAATTCTTTATATTTACTCTTACTAAACATCATAATAGATTTTCTTATCTATAATTTATTATCTCAATGTAACATCAATTTAAGAGTGGTAGGTAGATAAGAATTTTAACGTCATTTCTATAAGATGTCAAAGGATTTTCCCAAATTATAAAGTGAAATTAACGTTCTTATTTGTGACTATGGTCTTAGGTAACCCATGAATCTTTATTACTTTATTAAAAAATAGTTGAGTAATGTGTAAAGAACCAAAAGTTTTGAAGCATAGGATGAATCACCCATTTTCATAACTTAATCTACTATTATGAAAATGAAGTCATGTCCTTGAAGTGATTTGGGTAATCCAATGCCAAAATCAATAGTACGGTCCTCCCATGATCGCAATGGTATTAGAAATAAGGTGTAAAGTCTAGTGTTTTGTGCATGTCATTTGGGGACTACACAAGTCTTGTAACTAATAATTATCTAAGTGGCATGATATTTTAATCTTAGCCTATAAAACTTATCTTCAATGACCATGATGTTTTTGTCTCTTTTAAAATGGCCTTCTAGTCCTTCTACATATATCTCCCAAACTAAGAAATCTCTAAATGATATATGCATTGTTCTATATCATGAAAATAATAACCCTCTTCATTTGTATAATCATATAAGGCCTTAGTTGGATTGGCAACTAATTCTTTATAAATGGGTACAAAGTTAATGTGATTAGAGTATAAGTCAAATAATGTTTCAAAGCTGATGATGGAGACAATGTAGTGAGTAGGTTCACTCGTCTGCTAAGGGCATCAATTATCTTGCTTTCTACACTTAGCTTATATTTGAGGATGAAGGTGTAGCTTTCAAGAAATTCTATCCACTTAGTATGTTGTGGCTTTAACTTCTTCTATGAGTTTAGATACTTTATAGACTCATGCTAGAATAAAATAAAAATTCCTGGGGTAAGATGTAATGCCTTTAGGTTTGGATTATCATATAAAATTCTATCATAGATAGAGTATTTCTTAAGAAAATCATTCAATATTTTACTAAAATATATGATTGATCATCCTTCTTAGCTAAGGACTCCTTTTATTCTAATGCTTGTAGCATAACAAGAAACTTCAAAAATATTAGAAAAGTCTAAAAGTCAAAGTATCAGGACTTTGGTTATACTCATTTTAATCTTTTCAATTTCTTTCTCAACTATAATAATCTATTCAAAATTTTCACTTCTAATACAATTAGTTATAAGTGCAAAGATAATATTAAAGCTCTTAATGAATCTCCAATAAAGGGTTGCTAAGCTATGAAAACCCCTTACATAATGGATGAACTATGTTAGATAATCAATTATGATCTTAATCTTGTCAAGATCACTGGCATGCCAACTTTTGAGATTGTATAGCTTGATAAGGAGGTTGACGAAAAATTACAAGCACTAAATGAAAGCATTTACTATATTGGACCACCAAAGCTATTATAAGATACACTCCAACTACAACAAGACCATTTAAAAATTGGTGCTATAGAAATAACTTTAGTACCTTCATTAGAATTAAAGACCAATATTATAAAATCATTATAGATAACTATTACACCCATTTTATTTAAAACCATGAGTATAATCAAAATTCATTGATCACAACATCAAATGTATTTGTAATTATAATATAGCATTATGAAAAATATTATCATGCTAAGATTCTAAAAAACTCTTCTTATCAACAAGGCCAAAGCATAAATAAAATATCCACAAAATCTATAAATCTCACTCAAATCAAATCCAATTTAAGACAACACCATGAATAACTATCAAAGTCTAATAAAAAACATAATAACTACCAAGTTTAATATAATAATCTAATACAACCTCATATACAATAAAATATAATTGATGAAAAATAAATAACAAATTTATCTCTATTGACAAAGAAATAAATATGATGAATCATCTAACTAATATATTAACTTTAATAATCTCTAGCTCGACTTCTACTCAACTCATAGCTCCATGATCTTACAAAAAATTTAAGTAGGTGGGTTGGGAGGCTTAATTGGGAATCATTGAGTTATACTATAAAACAAATATGTAATAATCAATAAGTATGTATGTAATAATAGAGTAAATCACAAATGACATTAATTTTTGGCACCATAATGACATCACCATCTACCTACTAAGTTAATATATATATATATATATATCTAGATGCATAATGTCCCTTTTTAATCTAATATATTCTCTTGTCCAAAAGAATCATGATAGGGTATATCATATCATGTAATCTAATACTCTATAAGGGAATGTTAATTATATGGGCTCATTAGGTTTTATGAGTTCACAATAATCACATGTACTTCTATCTACAACATAACACATAATGCAATCCCCCACAAGATTGAGTAATTATTCTCTTCTATGACTATTTATTTAAAAGATTCTAACCAATCTTGAATTATTATCATATGATCTAATACTCCTTCATAGGCTCAACCAATAATGTATAACTACCTCCAAGCTAGAGGAGTAGAGTAGCTAATCTACCTATCTCTTGAATATGCATGCATGTTCAGAGGTCAATTATATTAGATCCTCATTTAATCAAAATCATAATCTTAACTTGTAGCATTCTACTAACTCTAATCCATTACTACTCAGAGTTAGATTTACTCAATTTAAATCTAATATGTAAAGAGTTTTCATCATAAATAGTTACCTAATGGATCAAGGGTTTTTCTTAAACCTAAATCCATTATTTAGATTTTTATGCCCTAAGTTGACCAAGGGTTTCTACCTTATATTCTTTTTTAATTTTTTAAGGTTATTATCATCTGAATATCTTAGGATTTCTACTAAATTATAATTCAATAGTTTAGAATTATGCAATCCATGTTTTTAATATTTAGTCTTATCTTGATTTCATCTAGGACCTTTCTTATTTAGGACAATTTTAGTGTTCATAATGCCTTGGCTTTTGTCTTTAGGTTTTATATATAGTCAATTGCTGTTACAACTTAGTCTAGTTCACACAAATACAACTAATGCTCTTATGCCTCAAGGCAACATTTAATAACCATAACCATCCTAACGCCTTACTTAAGCCCCCACACATCTTCTAGATCACCACTCGCAATATCATTAAGTGTCGTAAGAAGCTAAATAGAATCACTTATGGTTTTACCCAAAAACCAAGTCAACCTAAAAGTCTAGCCAACTTTTTATCTTTTTGTTTCCTTGGTTGAACCTAGAACATATCTAAGCTTATTCAAGCTCTCTTACTTTCTTCCAAATGTTTTATCCAAGAGCTATACTATCCCAAGCTTTATTTACAATTTGTATAAAGGTTTACCAATGGTAATTCCTTGACCTATCACTAAAACATTCTATTATAGATTCATTTCTTATGGATTATTCCAAGGCCTTTAAGTCAAATTGGAACACTAAGCTTACCTTACATAGTTATATTTAAGCACCAAACATTTTCTTTTTAAACCTTATTAGGGATTATCCATAAGACCTTAAAGTCTAACCTTAGTCTTAGTACTTATAATCATAACCAAACTCTTTACTTACTATTCATATTCATACAGAACCTAGCTATAACAACCCTAATTTTCTCTTATTTTTATATTTTTTTTATAGAAAGAGCTCTGTGAGACGAATCCAACGATGTTTAATTTGTAATTTTTGGAGCTCTAATGAATAAATTATGAATTTTTGAAGATTTGGGATAAATTTGTAACGTAGATGATAGATTTGTAAATTTTAAATGTCGGCTTAGTTCAAATCTGATTGGCGGAGGATATATTTGCAAATATAAAATTTATAGGGGGTTTTATGCAAAAGAGCTGTTTTACGAGACACCTGGCCGTTGCTTCGGGAGAGTTTGACACATATCTGCAGCAGCGTTTATATAATCCGGTGAATTATGTTGCGAAAATTCGACTGCATGCAGCTGCAAGGAGAGATTCCGGAGTGCGAGGTTTTGCAACAAACGTTACGGCCGGCGAGGATTTCCGGCAAGCGACAGTGAAGGCCGGTGAAGGCTTCCGTAAGGTAAAAAAAATATTTTTTTTTATTCGTCGTTAGGGTTATTTAATTTTCCGGTGAGCGGGGGAGACCGAGAGGAGGAAGCCGAGCCGGATTCGATCGATTCAGCACATGAAACAGCCGATCCAGCGCCGGCGAAAGATTTCGGCTTCGCCGGACGCGAGAGAGAGAGGGGGGACTGCGTGAACCGGTCCAGGCTTTGGACCGGGTTACGCCGTTGAACCGGATGCCGAGGCGCGCGGTCCAGCACGTCGAGCGCGCGGTCCAGCGCCCAGCGCGTGCGGTCCAGCACGCCGAGCGCCCGGTCCAGTGCCGAGCGCGCGCGGTCCAGCGCCGAGCGCGCGCGGTCCAGCGCGCCGAGCGCCCGGTCCAGTGTCGGGCGCGGGCGGTCCAGCGCCCGCGTAAGCCAGATTTACTTTTTGAAAATCCGTTTGGAAAAGCTTTTAGAAAGCTTTTTCTGCGCGGGAGGTCCAGCGCCGAACGTGCGCGCAGTCCAGCGGGCGGTTCAGTGCCGCGTAAGCCCATCTTTTGGGATTAGTTTGGGGTATGTTTGGGAAAGCTTTTAGAAAGCAGAATTTTTAACTATTTGGGAATAATTTTTAGAAAAAGCAACTTTTGGCAAATAAACATATTTTAACTTGATTATGTTTGCACTATGGCCTTGTAGGACATCAAGAAAACCAATTAGAAATTGACAAGAAAAATTTGGTACAACAAATCCAGGTAGAATAATTTCCTAACCCTGTGATGTAGCATGATATTATGTGTTTTTACATGCTTTTCTTACTGTTATAGAATTTTGATTGTTGCATATGTTTATGGCATAAAAAGGAAGAAATATTATGGTATGGATAACTTATGTATTTGCATGAAAAAGGAAAAAAAAATACATGGTATGATAATGAAATCAAAAGAAAGAAACAATATGGAAAAAAGATATCTTTTGATATGGCATAATTGTTTGGAATCATGATTGGAAATGATAGAAAAAAAAATGGATTCCCAGAGAACATTATCCTCACCACTAGGCTCAGCGTGTGGGATCGCAGGGTATCGATCTTCGGATCAGATATCTGCCTAGTGTTATGTGCTATGACTCCATGATGATTACACCAGGCTCAGCGTGTTGGATCGCAGGGTATGGTACCATACCTGCCTGGTGGCACTAGGCTCAGCGTGTTGGATCGCAGGGTATCGATCTTCGGATCAGATATCTGCCTAGTGTTATGTGCTTGGTTGGATGACGGCTATAGGACAGTCATTGATGATTGGATCCAGAGGATAATGCGTCAAAGGGAATTGGGCCCGATAATAAGCACAATATAAGGAACTTACATTTCTTTATGGCTTTCATTTGGCATTATCTTATATGTATGTATGACATTCATCTTTACTGTTAATGGTATTTGTTATGTCTTTTATTTTCTTGGTTAAATATGTGGATTTATCTACTGAGATTTATAAAATCTCATTTAGTGCTTACATCACAGGTCATGAAACCACTACACCGAGAACTGGGAATGATGCTGTTACAGGAGAGCCCTTTCCAAGAGATGTGTGAGAGGGAAAATTTTAGTGTGATTAAATGTTTAAAAACATGTCTTTATATATATACTTTGGATTTTGAGTTAGTGTTTGTCTTACCGTCGGGTCCCCACCTTTGGTTTGTTTATTTGTCCTCACTTAAATGCTGTATTTGGCGACTCTGATGATAACTTTGTGACATAATGGTATTAGATGTCGGTGGGGGCTTGACACTAGCCTTGGACCTAAACAAAGCCTTCTAAGGCTTTTGAACTAAAAATAAGGAGTCATACACACCTTATAAGCCATCTAGGTTCTCTTAATGTTTGATCCCATGCTTCTCATGACTTAACCAAGCCATGGCTTCATGCTTCCTAAGTATACTTGAGGCAAAGGTATACTTGGCTACAATATTTAGAAGATTTTGGCTATAATTCTAAGTTCCAAATCATGACTCATATTCTAGGCTAAGGTCTAAATTTTTCATATAACATGTTGCATGCTTTTATGAATGATTTTGCAACATAATTATACATTAGTATTATGTCATGAAGTAAAATAATAAGCATCTTCTTGCTTGGCCAAGATTTGTTTTCCTATGAGTTACAACTTGGAGAACCATCTACAAACAAGCATGTAGTTTAATTTACAGCAAATAATTAATAGAAAAATTAAAGCTAAAATGTCTTAATTATGAGTCTTATAGATTAGAATTTGCTCTTCTATGGTGTAAAAAATTTATAACATTAATCATGTTTAAGCTTGCATATGGCACACATGTTTAGACTACTAACAAAGCACAATAGTTAACATGTTTCTAAAATTATTCCAAATGATCATATCTTAGGTAAGAGATATTTTGCATTAACAAACAAGTATTATAACAATATCTTCCACATATATCTATAGTCAAGACTAAACATGCAAGCATATGATCATAGCATTCAAATTATAATTTTGTTAATGCACATTTTGCATGGGTTCTTTTAGAAATATTTCATAAGAAGAAAGAAATGATAAATGAACCTTTATAAGCTAATATAATTCCCTTAGTATCAGTAGAAGAAGTTCCCTCTTTTTTAAGCATGTTCATGGAAGAAGATTAACTAGTTCTGTGGTAATCATTTTCTAAGTGTTCTACTTGCATTTTGACAAAGTAATTCCTATTTATTTAACCTTAGACCTTACATAAATTTGTTGTATGAACTCAAGGTTCATCCTACCCAAAAAAATTTTTAAAGGACTTCTCCATTGTTTGGTCTTTCCTTGCTTTAAAGCTTGTATCCTCCTTCTCTCTCATGCCTCATCTTGCTTTCCTCCTTGGTATCTGCTAGATTGGCTTCTACAAATTCCTCTTTGTGGCTAGGTATTTCCAAAACCCTTACGAGCACATCTTAAGGCTTAAAGATCTTTAGCCTCACCTTCTTAAACCAAGGATTTGTATTAAGAAAAATTAGTTTATGTTGGTATAAACCATGATTCATTAATTCAAGTTAAACCACTTCTTAATTAACACCATTTTGGTCAACAAAATCTAGTGCCTAAAATTTAGGAATCTAACTAAGATATTTTAGATATAATTCAATATTTATTAATCTTTCTCAAATATGTTTTTCATAAGATGTTTCTATATATGTCACACACCTTTTTCATTCTTAATCTTCTTATTTGCACCCATCAATTGACTCCTAATTTTTAAGGATCTTATCTATTTCCTTATTATGCATTCATGGCTAGATAAAAATAATTATAAGAGATAAAACTAATATTATAATTAAAATTATAAGCTTATTTTGATGTATTAAGCTTAATCCTATTCAAACTTATATGATGTAACTTAAGTATTGTCATTCAGCCATGCTTTCTATTCTTAGATTTCAAATTTCAAGATTTAAAATATAATTTATTCATATTTAGAATACAAAAATATTTATTCAAAATTTTAAATTTTAATTCAAAAGAAAAAAAAACATTCCTTGGTCAAATAAATTACAATAATATGACTAAGAATATTTGTATAATAATAGCAATAATTGTATCAATGTTATAACATAGAATGCTTCTAAAAGGATAGGCTTAGCATTCACAGACTATCTCCACACATACATCATATCTTAGATTATTAAAATTTTGATTTCCATGTAACAAAGGTGGTGATTTCAATTGAAGTTTGGTAAATACTATAAGGAATTATTGTGTGATGTTATCCATATGTAAGTAAGAAGTCTTAGTTTAGAAAAACCATGGTTATACAATAGTGACCCGACCCAAAATGGAAGATCTAATACATGTACATTCGTGTATGAGGGAAAGAATATTATACCATACCTATGCTCCCTCAAAGAAAAGTTTTAACCCAAAAACTCTAAAAGAAAAAGACAATAAAAAGAAAAATTACTTAATACCATTTCAATAAGATCTAAAGGGATAAGGCTAATGGTAAAGTTATCTAAGTTGTGACAATTAAGCATATACCATTATATCCACCCACCATGCATAATTCAATCTTTATTGGAGGAATTTATCGATGCATTTCCCTATGAATTTCTAAACAAGTTCCAACCTTTGAGGGATATTCAACATATTATAGATCTCATTCTCGATACCTCATTGTCACATTTACCACATTATTGATTAAATCCATCATCTCATGTAGAACTTACTTGATAAGTAAATGGGCTCAATTAAAAAGGATCTATTAGGGAAAGTATTAGTCCATATGATGTCCCAATTCTATATCTTTTAAAGGATAAAACTTGGCACATGCATAGACAACCATGTCATTACTAAAATAATGATCAAATATAAGTTTCTAATTTCTAAGCTTGATGATATGTTGGGTCAAATGGATAGAACCACCATCTCTTCTTAAATAGATATGAAAAATGGATCTTATTTCTTAAAAGAACTCTTTTATTCATCACCTAGGTGGATTCTAATAAGAAATGAAGTGTAAACTTGGTTAGTAAATAATACCTGGGTAGTTGTACTTCTTCTATTAAAATGAGAGTGTCAGGCACCTTTCCATAAGCTTATCATGTCGGAACCATGTTCTATAAAGATCCCACTACAGCCATTCTAGACATCAATTGAGGAATCAGTCAAAGCTGGAGAGTGAACCGTCATGATGAGGAAACCTCTTCAATGGTACAAAAATAGATTACTTACAAAAGGCTTGATAAAATCGATCTCGTAATAAAAAAAAGAACAAATTAAATGTCATAAAAGTGTAGATTAAAAGCACTAAAATAATTTATTATGCATCACAAAAAACTAGAGCAATGAAGTAGTTGCACATAATATCTATCCAAAATACATAAGAAAACTAAATTGTAAAGAGTAGGTAAGGTAATGATAGTTATGATTCACAAATAAAGTCTAACAAAGGTAGAGAAAAAAATTCAAGTAAAATATAAAACAATGAAGTTAAAGAGAAATGACAAAGTGAAAAGAAAATGATGAAGTGAAAGGAACCTATTACACAATGATAATAGGAAGGCATTGTAGTAGAGTTGAAGGTAAACTAGCATAACATACCTTCACTTTGGGTCTCACACCTCTCATCCCAATACTAAAACCCAAACAAATCAATGCAATAGAGTTCTTGCTATAATCAACACTAAGACCCTAAAAAGGCACAATAGAATAGTGAACATTTCACTCATAAAAATCAACTTTCTTAAAGGATAAGTCTCTTCTTTTATAATAACCTAAGAAAATAAAAGAAAAATAGAAAAAAATAAAATTGCAATATCTATGGTCAAAAGAAATTTCCAAACAACATTTTGACAAACTATCCATTTTGGTTTCAAATTTTGTGGTTGAATCGATTACGAAACTTTCCAAAAACCTGCACCATTGATTAGATTGGCATAAGTTGTGAGTCAAATCTGGTTGACATGCCATGGGTTAGTTTGACAAGTCAGTTTATTTGTGAGTCATGAAAGCTATTCTACTAATGGGTCGAACTAGCAAGTCAACACAACATCGATAAATTCGTGTGCATTCGTAATTGAGACAAAACTGCATATTTCTATGCATTCACTGATCGCATGAAGTGTTCTACTAATGGGTTGGACTTGGAGTTCATTAAAGTGTTGGCCAATCCATTTTCATTAGTGAATCAAATTATAGTAGGTGTATTATGGGTTGGTTTGACTAGCCAGCATGACATCAACAAATTAGTGTGCATTCAATGGTTACACAAATTGCTCTACTGTTGGTTAGTCCAATGAGTTTATGTGAAGTTTGTTGACCCATTTTTGTTTGTGTGTCATGCAAATCCATAATCCATACGCCCAGAAGGCCCATTCATCGAACCATTTCAAATGAAATAAGTCTAAGTAAGTTCTTGTCATGTCAGGTTGGGCCAATTACATTAGCAAGGGTTGGCAAAGCCTATCAGAATGGGCTCAATGGGCCATTTTTTGTTCTTTATGGGTTCCTAATTATATATTGAGTATGAGGTACAAGTTTAGGGTTCGTTGTAACTTTGTAAAAAGAAAAACAGAGACATTTATTTTCCAGAAGTGCTAACACATTTTTAACTAGCTCTTGGGCATCTAAAATCCTAACGATAATTTGTGTCCTCACCAGTTATGATATAAAAATGATGGGAAATGTGTAGGAGAAACTCTTGCTGTGGGATTTGAGATAGAATGTAATGATCAATAGCATAATGATAATAGTGGGGATAAATCATAATCATAACTCGAATATCCAAATGTAACCCAAAAAACCGTAGATGATAACTTAGGTTGTGCAAGCATACTTAAGAAGAAACTACAATTTCTAAAAATTAATATGCCAAGCCAAAAATATTTCTCATCTATAACAAGTTTTTATATAGATTATAATACTAAACCAAAAATTAAAAACAAAATAACAAAAATATCTTACTTGATAAAAATATGCAAATATAATGATATATGTACTAAATTTTGAAAACAACATGGAAGTCTTATATATATAACATATTACAACTTCTAATAAAATAAAAATATGATAAACTAAATAAAAGATAAATAAGATCTATTAGATCAATTTAATTATTATCATAATGTAGCATATCCTACCTTAGGATGCAAGCTTATGGATTTACCAAAAGCACCAAAAAAATCCTTACATCCTTAGCTTGTCACTATACTTTAAATTGCTTTTTTACTTGTAGCCACAAACAACATTCATAACTTCAATAGCCTTGAACACTTGCGAAAGAGTTTTACTTGAGTATCATTTGAAAATAAATTTTAAAAAAAGTAGCATATCAAATTCAACTTCCTCCCCCCACCTAATGTGTCTTGTGGCCCCAAAAAAGAAATTGAAAACTTTACTTTAAATGCATGACGACTTATTCATAGGGCTTTATGGATTATCTCCAAGAAAGAATAATTTGCTTGAGATCATATTCCCAATTGCTAGTGGACCACAATTCTAAAAAATTACCACTCATAGCATTGTTTGGCTACTTTTAAGGAAAGTGTCATTTTCTATATGGTATTGTTTTATTGATTTTGTAGTGAAAATGAAAATATACAATTTTTAAGAAATCACCCACCATTGTCACTACCATTACTTGTAGCTTTTCTTTGGTGTTCAACACCTGTAACCTATGGCCACCATGAGCTCTACACCACTTGTCATCATAAGTTCATTGTGGTCTACTACTATCTGACTATCAGTGGTTAGAGTATAGAAACACAGGGAAGCAAATGATGGAGTTCTTGATGACAGTGAGTAGAGGAGGCTAAGGCAACTTGTAATAGTAGAAGTTACTTTGTTAATATTTTTTACAAAAGTGGAATAAAAAAAATAATACTCAACTTGAAAAGGATAAAGTGACTTTTCTTGCTTAATATAAACCAAAACAAAATTATGAAGTGTTTTACCTTATTTTTAGAAGATCTTGCAAAGTATATGCCTTTGAATCTTCCTTACTTTTTATTCTTTGTGGTTGGCGTATGCACTTTTTGCTAACTAATGAAGCATTCTTAATATTACATTTGTATGAACTAAATAAACTTTTTAGTTATAAATGTAAACTATTAATGGTTTACCTTACTATTATTTGACTTAGTTTGAGAATATTGTTGTTAATTGCATGCATTTCATACAAATTTAATAAAAAATAAAAAAAACTTAATTATAGAAGAGTTTTAATATTGTAACATAAATGATGATCACGATTTTAAATATATGTTATTATTTAAAAAACGTTTTTAATTTTTAATTTAGTTTTTAGAAAATTAATCTAATATTAGTTAACTTGTTTAATAATAATTAAAATTGATTTTAAATAAAAATGAAATTTAAACAATCAATAACGATGGATATTATGAACAACAGAAAATTAGTTTATTTAAATTTTCAACATTTTATTTTTAAGTTGCATTTATTGATATAATACTTTAATTGATATAAAATGTATAAACTGATATATATATATATATATACAATTTTCATATATTGTTTTAAATTGTTAGTTATTCTTATTATTTTTTAATCAAAATTAATTTAAAAATATTAAACTATATTAAATATCAAAAACTCCAATCGAAACTGGAATTAAAATCAACGTTAGTCAAAACTATGGAGTTCATCAAATTGATCCTTTTATAAAAGGATAGAAATCAAATAGAAATTAAAAGTTTACTTCAATTTGCTATCATGCAATTATTTATGCCACACACTTCGATTTACGATCCTGACCCATTTCACTAAGTCAAGTAGTCGCGTCGTTCACCGCGAATAACGCATGGAATCCAGCGCAAAATCAATTTTGACATCATGTCGTCAGAGCGGTTCATCTTTGTGATCCAAAGAAGCTTGTGTCAACCACACGTTTCTTTCCAAAGCACCACAATTAGGGCAACTAGAAATCTTGCTCAAACTCAAGGGAACACGAGGCGACATCTGAAGCGGAAAAGGTATGGCAGCCTACACCTGCATAGTGAGCACAATCGGATTTCGATTTGCCTCGTCAACCTCAGCGGACAGTATAAAACAGCGGCGGTCGATGTTCTATTCGTCGCAGGCGCCATACCGGCGGCGAGCTGCTTCTCTTGTAGTGCGGGCGGAGGGTAGAATCAACCCAGACATTCGGAAGAACGAGGAGAAGGTTGTCGATTCCGTTGTCATATCTGAGCTCTCGAAATCCCTCACTGCCTTCTGCCGGTAAATCCCCGTAACGAGCTTCTTTTTGCTTCCGTTCATTCTTTATTCTGCTCTTCTCTTCACTCTCCTGTTCTCGATGGCTGTTTAGTTGCTGGAGATCGGGGACGTTTCCTTTGTGCGACGGGAGCCATGTGAAGCACAACAAGGCCACGGATGACAACGTTGCTCCTTTGCTAGTAAAGAAATGAGGATTTCGGTGGAACGGATCTTTATAAAGGCATGATAATTTTTTCCGTCTTTTCCCTCTGTGTCAAACCTATTGCTGGTTCTGAAGAACAGTTCTCGCTACATCTGTCGTCGGTTTTCACCATTAAAATTTTATAATCGTCCAGGGTTTCGTATGGCTGATTTATCCTATAATCTAAGTTCTCGTATTTTTGGCATTACATGTTTATCGGATTCACTGTTGGTGTTCTTCGCTAACTTTCACTGCATTCATCTCTTACCAATCTTTTTCAACTTGATCCGATGGCTCTTATCAATCTGTCGTCATTGTTGTGACCTTTTATCTGAAGCTGGTATTATCAATCCTAATTGCTCTTATCAATCCAATAGCTGTTATCAGTTATAATAGCTAGTGTAACAATCAGAGAACGTGTTTAATGGTAGCTATTACTGATTAAAAGCTGGAATTGTTTGCTCAAAGGATTCTTGAAGTGGAGAATGAAAAAGTTAGGTTTTAGAATTCATGCTATGAAAAAGGAAATCGCTATTTGATAGTTACAATTGAAAAATGAATTGTTAGTTAAGAATGATGATGCTTTAATTAATATTTTTAATTTTTTTGTTATGTCATGAATAATTATAATTACAATTATTTAAGAATGATGATGCAAATGTAATGTATTAACATAAAGAGAGTGATGCTTAACTTCTTATTGGCATCTATAGTATATAACTCATGGTACTTATTATGGTGGTGGAGCTCAAAATATTTTAGATGATTGTTGCAATACTACAAATAACATTGACTATCTAATTGTAGACTTTTTTTTATTTATAGATTTATATTATTTAGGTTTTATAGGCAAGTATGTGTAGAAGGTTGTGTACTTCTAGTTGAATTTTATCAAATTGACTCAAATTAAATGTATTGTTAATCATTGGGGCATAAACAAGAACTACTTATTTTGGTAAAATTTTTGGACATTCTAAGCAAATCTTGGCTCATTTTAACCATGTTCAGGATTTTGAAGATTATTCTCACAAGTCTAGGACTTCAATCATTATAGATGTATTGGACGATCATCAAATTGCTCCATGTAATTGGCCCATGATGTTACTTGGTGAATCGGCTTATTCGGATATGATCCCAAATAAGCTATCTAGACTTACCAAGGTAGGCTAGGAATTGCTCAAGATATTTTTACGTGATCACTTTTGTGATCTAAAGATCCTCCCAAGTCGACCTAGTGTGAGCTACGCAAAGCAATTCTAGGATTGCCCCCAGGGTCCAAAATTTTGGTGATGCTTTTGCCTCCATCATTACATTACTTATTTAAAACCTTTAAGGTCTTTGATTAATATAGTTTTTTGATTTGAGTGTTTAACTAGCTTGTGTATTTCTTTCCAAGCAAATGGGTTTATTCTCTTAAGTGTTGTCATCTTTGAATATCCATGGTGAAGTTAAGGGCATTGTGTCTCCCTTTAGATCCTCCATTACTCTAATGGCATGATGTTAGCTTTTAGTGATGCATGCATGATTTCACACTTGCCTTGATTGAATGAGAGAATGGCTAGTAAGCCTAAAGATTTGTTGCGAAGGTCTCAAGAGTAACTAGGAAAGGTGTCCATTGAAGAAGTCTCAAACGATCTTGGGAAGGAGAATCTAGAATATCTAAGGAGTATTATAACATCAAAATAAAAAGAGAGGACCTTAAGGACGGTCTTAGGTCTTGAAGAACATATTCAACATTCAAGGTTCACTTTAAAGACTTCTAAAAAAACAATAAAAAAGTATGAGAACCATGAGATGATGACAAAGCTTAGTTCAAGAAGCCTTATTGCCTCAAACAAGATGGAACTTGTGATATAGGTCTCAAGGGCTTTTTGACATTTGAAGAGCCCAGAGTGATAAACATTAAGTGTAAGGGAAGTTTCAATTGTAGTTAATCATAGAGATTTAAAGGCATAGCATTGGCCCATTGCAATACCTAAGCAAAGGGTGAATTGAGTGTTTTATTATAATTTATCTTTTTTTTGAAAAATTTAAAATAAAAATTACAATCAAGTACTAAATGAAGTACAGTAAGGAGGTCGAATGGAAACTACTTGTTAGGTGGTTTATTACAAACCCCTCCATCTATAACCACCCCAAGCATTCTTACTTGAGCCTAAATTATGCATGTTTCTTTGCAATCGCTCATGGAGAAACCTCTTACAAATTATCTTTTAGAATTGAGCAAGGTCGAAGCCTAACATTGTCCAACGCAAAGCTTAGCACAATGTTCTTCTTACCCCCACATTACGATTTAGTACACTTTATGGAAGGCTTTATAGTAGAAACTTTCTCACTAAACTCTTAATAGATGGAGTAAAAATACAAGAATACTAAGATTGAGAGAAGATAAGATTAGCTCAAGAAATGAGTGATAATGAATGTTCTTGAATGCTTTCCTTCTAAGTATAATTTATAACCTATCAAATATTGTTGAATGAATTGTATTTATAGTCTTCTTTTGATGTGATGCATCTAGACTCTACTATAGCCATGTTAGAATTTCAATTAATCAGTTTTACCATTTCTTTATTTTGTTATTTGGTTATGTGTATGTATATATATGTTAAATACTTTACATCTTTAGTCACCTTAGGACATGTTTAATAGGTCTACAAGTGCATTTGGTTTGAGTTAAACATGGTCTGAAGAATTTTGTTTGCTTAAACTACTTGTGATCATAAAATTGTGAGGGCATTTTGAACTATTGCAATTACTCATTGTCATATTCAAAGAGTCATTACCATTTCTATCTGTGATACCTAGTATAACGTTTAAATAAATCCTTAAATTGCATGATTTGATTTAGAAGAAACTACCTAGTGTAGTCAAAGATCATAAAAAAGAGAGGTTAGCATAAACCATTTTTGGTGGTTAAAATATGATGGGAAATATTCTCTCAATTATATAAGTTTATTAATTTAAAATTTCAATATGTCATCCAATTGTATGAATTATTCATGGTAACATAAATTAGTAGTAATTGCTAAAAAGATGTCATATGTTCTAAAAGTAAGATGGAATTCAAATATTAAAATATATTTTTTTAGAAGTTCAATGATATAAATTTTGTAAAATTTAGATATGAATTAATTATAAAAGGAAAGGTCAATGTTATAAGAAAATATTCTTAAATTAATTTATATGATTTTCAAGAAAAGCATTATTAAAAATACCTAATATATTCAAAATATTATAAAACTTTATGATAAATAGTATATTTTATTATGAGTCTAATATAATTTTTATGAAATTTTGACATGAATTGATTAAAATGAATTGTCAAATGAAAAAAATAATTTTAAATTTGTTTATATAGTTTTTAGGGAATTAGAAATTATTAATAATACTTAATGTTATCAAAATATTATGAAGTTTTAATCACAAATTGTTACTTTTACTATGAGACCAAAAGCATTAATTTTATACAAATCAAACTTTCTGTAATTATAAAATTGGATATCAAGCTTATACATAATTACTATTAAGTTGATATTTGTACGATGTAAAATAGAAAAAAATATTAAAAGTGACAAATGATTTCAAAAACTTACAAAATTTTTAAGGCAAGTAGTTCATGAAGTAAGAAATTTTAGAATAACTAGAGAATTTTTACAAATCCTTTGGATAAAAGAAATTTGAGAAATTTGATTAGGTCAAAAATTTTAATTAAAACATAAACTAGTTTCTTTAATGTTTTTAATTACAAACGGGTGATAGACAAAGCAATGAAAAGTAGTTAGATAGGGTAGAGTAGAGCAAGAAATTTGAATTGTTATGGAGCATAAAATGGTTAGAAATATTTTGCATTAAATGGGTTGAATAGTTTCAATAAGAGGAAAAGGCATTCAAGAATTCTATAAAAAGAGATTTTTAGTTATGTGAGAAAAGATTTTGAGAAGATTTGATGAAGGCAATGCTAAGGGAGGGAGAATTTTTTAGGAAATTTTTGTGCTATTGTGGAAGAGTGAGAAAGCTTTGTAGCTTATAAGAAGGAAAAAAAAGTTAATTTTTTAAAAGACTTCTAAAGGGTGGTCATGCAATCAATTATCAATCTCATGTTATTGTGCCCACTACTTGAAAAGAATGGTAGGTGATTCATATATATAATATATCTAGTTAACGAATGTTTGAACAAAAATTGCTTATTTTGGAAAACGTTTTTTATTAGTTAATTTTTTATTAATATTTGATATGACGAATGTATGTTTTAAGACTTTGTTAAAAAATAAAAAAAATATTACATAATTACATACAAGTTCGATAAACATGTCATATTATTCTTACGTTGTTATATGTTTCTCTTACATACGAATTGATGCCAACATTTTGTTTAGTTATTACATTTGCTATTACCAATCTAAGTAAGGTGAATAGGTTATTTTGAAAAAAAAAGGAGATGAAATCTATAAAATGGATTTTGATCAAAACTCTGTTATGGATAGAATATGATTTTAAAAATGGGACTAAGTTATATTATCTAAAGAAATAGAAAGTGGTATTTTAAAGTTAGATAAAATCATTTATATTTAGTAGAGTTGGTATAAGAAAAAAGTGGAATTCAAAGGAAGTGATAATTGGCCTAGTCATTAAAACTCACAAAGTGATTCTATTGGCAAAGCTCTGATATAGTCGTAAAGAATCCACCTTATATAAGACAATTGACTTTCAAAATTCTATGGAAATGATCGAAATCTAGAAATCAATTAAAAAGATAAAAGATTCTATAAATGAAATGACCTTGTTACAAAGTAAATTAAATTAGAAAGAGAAACTAAAATGTTCTCAATGTTAAGTATCATTTCATGACATTTATGTGTTATCTTTTACATCACAATCCTTGTTCTTTAAATATTCATTTGTATGTTATTCACCCTAGCATGTGACATGGCCAAACTAGTATTATTTTACATTATACTATATAACATTACTTACTAAGCTTGTATTAATTGACTTAACTTATTTTAGTTTAAACATTTTAAGTCATATTAAAACACTTTAAGGAGATCAAGGAGAAGATGAGTAGAGATAATGACAAAGTGTCATAAAAATTTCTTTTATATTTTCTTATAAATCATGCATTAAGTTTATATTATGCTTATAATGAAATGATTAAGTTAATATTATTTTTCATTTAAGTCATTTGAACATTGGCTTTGTAATCTTGAAGTAAAATAAAATTTTTGATTTTTATATAGAAACTTACTCAATCTAATATTTTCAAAGTGAAAACTTTATATCAAAGGATTTTTTTTTCATAAATGAAAATTGTTTTTCTTAAATAAAAAAATATCTATGATTTCAAAGAAAGAAAACTCACCTTAAAGATGAGTTTTTCAATGTGATGGTTTTTCTTGTAGATATATAAAGACAAATAATTTCAAATTAAGTCAAATATTATTTTATCATATTTAAAATAAGACTAGCATGCCATAGTGTTAACAATAAAGAAGTTGAATTCCTAGGGAAGATAATCATAAGAAAATGGACAAACTTAAGATTCAAAATGTAGAATAACAAAAATCTACTTTGAAAACTTAAAAATGGATGAACATGAGATAACTTATAATTTAGCAAGTTTAACTTAAAATCTTAGGCATAAACAAGCTTAGCATGAAAACATAAGAGGTGGATAGACATAGGGTGAACAACATTACAAAGAGGAGAACTTAGATTGCATGGGTATGAATAGACATTACAGATTAAACACATGCATTTATTTTGATATGGATTGCAAGTTTCATAATTTCTACATGTCTTTTCAACTTAGAATACAAACCATGCATATAAACTATAAAAACAATATATAACTAAATTGTAGGAAATAAACTTCATGTATGATACATGAAAGGCCATGTATAGTACATAAGACAAAATTAGCTTAAAACAAATTAAAACTATAATATTCTAGTCTTTGTAGTGAGATATTATCCTAATCCTATCAAATTTTATCCTTAACTAATGGGTCTCTTCTTGTTTGGTCGTCCATCCAAAAACTAGTCTAACTCTAACATGCCTAGCCATGGAATTCTCATTGGATCCAAAATTAAGTTATCTTTGAATGGTGCCTCACATATGAATGCTTATGACTTATAAAGCTTAAGATTTTCCCTCCTATAATCATGATGGAAACTTTTATATTTGTACCACTAGAAGTCTTAAAGAGCTACACTTTGATTAGTACATTATGTAACACTTACACTCATGTATATTTGCTCTCGACCTTAATTAGGTGGTGTTATAGGCCCACCAATTTTTATTTGATTCATTCTTGTACCACGTAAGACTAAAGGAGGTATTATTCTAATACTACATTGTAGTATTCCAGCCTTCTTATTCTAATACCATATTATAAGAAGTTTAAAAATAAAAACACAAGAATAATCAAACTTATCACAAAAAATTAAGACTCAAACAGGTCTTAAGATAAACAATATTGTAAAAGGACAACTTAGATTATGTAAGCATGGGTAAACATTACACACATGCACTCATTTTGATATGGACTACAAGTTTCTTAATTATTATATGCCTTTACAATGTAGCATGCTAGCCATTCTTGTAAACTTTGAAAATAATAAATAACTAAATTATTAGAAATAAACTTCACATATGATACATGTAAGGCCATATACACATAAGGTAAAATTAGCTTAAAATAAACCAAAATCATATCATTCCATCCTTTATAGTAAGGTATTATTCCAATTTAATCAAATATTGTTCTTAATTAGGGGATTACTTCTTATTCACTCATCAAAAACACCACTCAATCTTCAAAATGCTTAATCATAGAGTTCTTATGGGATCCTTGCTTTAAATGATTCTAAAAAATATCTTATTATTTTAAAGCTTATAACTTTACTTATAAAGCTTATGATTTATGTTTCTATAATTGAGATGAGACTTATTTACCCTTATACCTCAGAAGTCTTACATTAGAGATACACTTTAATTAATGTATTTTGTTGCATTTTCACTCATGTCTATTTGCTCTTAGCCCTTATTGAGTGGTGTTACAAGCTTAATAGCTTTCCTTTGCTTTGTGCTTGAATCCATCAGACTAAATAAAATATTATTTTAATATTATATTTAAATTCCAACATTCTTAATGAGCTATTATCTTAATCTTATCATATTTTTTTTATCTAAGAGGTCCTTTCTTACTTAGTTACCTATCTCAGAACTATTCTAACTCTACCATACTTAATATAACAACCCAAAAGTAAAAGGAAGTAATTTTATTGAATTCAAATTTTGAGATGTTAAAAATAAAAATATTAAGAATTATGGAAGATCTTAAGAAAAAAAGAGTTATAAAATAATGATTTTGATCAAAATATGTTTTTAAAATTTTTATATTATTTTGTAATTTTCTAAGGATAATCAAAATTTTAAGGTATCATATAATATAATATCAAATGATCATACAATATAATTAAGTGAAAGAATAAATTAGGTAATCAAATTTATATGATAAGATTATGTTTTACAAATACAATTATGGTGACATATAATTATGATAAAGTGTAGTTAGTGCATTGCTACTATGGGTCAAAGAAGGGGTTACCATATGTCAAACTATTAAGTATCATATAATATAATCAAGTAAGAGAGAGAATGACCATGGGACAAGTGTGAACTTATATAAAAATTGATTGAGGATCATATAAGATAACTATGATATCATTTCAGGACAAAAATGCATATGAATAAATGATTAGTACATATAAAGCATTATCATATAGTATGAAAACAATAAACATATGAATATGATTGATTGACAAAGTTTGAAGAGATGAGTAATAATTGAACAAATTATGCAATACGATGAACATTAATGTAAAAGTTTAATCTAGTGTATAATAAAATATGTTGTATAATGTGGATCGTACATCTGATCAAGTGAGATATTAAGGTAAGATGGATATTTATAGGTATAACTTATCATCGTATAAGCATAATAAAATGTAAAACTCAACTATTGATCATCCAAGTACTATAGGACCATTGAACCAATATGCCAATGTGTATTTTGTTTGAAATTACAAAACTATTTGATCTTGTTTGTATAATAAAAGTATATTAGACCATATAATCATGCAAGAGAAAATGATATGGGTTATAATGTAAAAGTATCCAAAGAAATATAAAATATATTAATCATATAAAATAATAAATTAAATATATCAGTATGATAAAAGCATAAGAGCATAACATACAAGATCAACTTCGTGTATAACTTAGCAAAGAGATGTAGGAAATTGGTCATAGAAGTATTACAAAAAATATTGTATAATACAACATAAAGAGGATGCTTGAAAATGATTAATTGAATGGTGTCTAGCATAGTAACATACCATACATCACGTATAAGTTCTACTTAGAGGTGTATTAGTTCTATTTGATCTCAACGTCATACTAAGATTGGCTCACCCACTCTTCATTAATCTCTAGTATCACTACATTAATGGGGTGGTCAATTATGATCAACCCTTATTTATTATATATTTTAATTTATTTATTTTAGTTAGTTCATAAAGTTATTTATATCTATGATTTATTTTGAGTCATTTGAAACTATTATTGTTGTCGTCTACCATCATTGCTCCACTACATTCAGGTCATTCTATCAAATTAACCAATGTTAACTTGCTCTACTACTTAACTCTATGTCAATCAAAGTTGATTTGCAAACTCGCATTGACTCACCATCCATTAGCACTAACCTACGACTCATGTTGACTCACAAACCCACATCAAACATAAACTTATTTCGACACAAGCTAACCTATGTCGACTCGCTTTGACCCATGACTAGTTCATGAAGCATCTACCCTTCTTCCTACACTCCTCAATCACATCATACGTAGCCTCACCACTCACTGTCTATCACTCGAAATGTAGAATCCATCTAGGAATTGCCTATTGCATTAAATTTTGTAACTTTCTTTGCCCTTCTTTGGGAAACTTTCAAAGTATATTTTTGTAACTTTCTAAAGTATTTCTTTTAGAATTCCAAAAAATGGCTCTTTATACTATTAAGTGTTCTTTCATTTTCCTTGGCTAGTAAACTATCATTTTACCATAGAGATCTCTATAAATGACAATGACCACCATGCTATAAAGTATGAAATTTTGAATTTGCTTGATATGAGCATAACACCTATGATCAATTTGATGATATGATTTTAAAATTGTCCTAGGAAGTGAGTGAGAGGTTCAAAATGGGAGACCTTGACCCCATTATCCAACGTCCATAAGAGCACTGAATCATTAAAAAGTTCTTAACGCTACCACTCTTTATTTCATGTTTTGAAAAGAACTAATTATCATGTTCAATTCTCTAGTTTGTGTAAGGGAAGGTTTGATTTTTTTTATTTGATTTCTAAAAACTCAACTTATGTGTATCTTACCATTTTATTATCAACTTGAGTTACATTGGGTATAGGTTACTAAACCACTCTTCCTTTATGTTGAGATACCTCTTATTAAAGAATTATACAAGTGCTTAGCTTCTAGGAAGTTCTTACTTACCTGGTGATCCTTAGATTTTTTGATTCAAAATCTAAAGCACCTTAGTTAGGCCCTCGTATAGATGCATTGTTTGAACTTAAGCATTTCTTTATTATCTTAAGCCAAACATAAGTTTTAGCATATCATCTTACATCAACTCTATATCAGAGCATGGTTAGCTTTAAGAATTCACTTATTTTTAATTTATTAGCAAATAAGCTTTTTATAATTTTTTGTATTTTTTTGTTAATTACTAAAAGTTATTGTTAAAAAACTTATTTTTTAAATTTGATGTTATAACATTTTTATATTTGAATGTTCTCTTATTATTATATTTTGGTATTTGTTTTTCTTTCATGATCCTAATTAAGAACTTTATTAAGAGTCCAATAGCTTTTGAAATAAGTTTAGAAAACAATATAGAATTTCTAATTCTCGACCAGCACAACCACTGATGGTCCAAAAATACAACATAAAATTACAAAACTAATATATTCAATGTAAAAGCTGAGAGAAATCATAGAAACATGCATAAATCAATTAGAATAGTTTAGAGATAGTAGGTTGGATAGAACACACATATTAAGTAGTCTATGACAAGAGAATCTAAAGTGAAGGTATTGTCCTATGAAATTGGACCTAACCTATCAGAACATCGACCCAGGTGTTGATCTACTCAACATGCCCATGATAAAAGTAATAAAAGGGATGATGATCATCAGGTTATCATGGATAAAATAGAAGCCTTAATTTTTAATAAAGTTTAGACATAGAGCTTATCAAAATTAAAAAATAGGGGTAGACCATTATTTTAATTATTATGTGTGAGCATCAAAAGTACTAATTTGTAAAAATTAGACCCACATCACATGCAAGGTTATTTATTCACATATTAGAAAGATAATATATTGATAAAGATTGAGCATTAGCTTTATTATGGGAAGAAGTCAAGTTTTACCTACAAGCTAAATATGTACCTATATTTTATTTAGGTAAACTTTTAAATAAATGATAATGTTTATCCCAAGTTTCAAAGACTATTGATGAATACATTACTAAATTTTAAGAATATATACTCAAATATGGTGTTTGGGAGCTAGATCATGTTAGTACTCTTTCAATTTTGAACTAGGCTTAGAGTGTCTATTCAAGCTAAATTATACTTGAGAAATATTACAAGTTTGGAAAGGGAATATAAAATAGTTCTTCATGTGGAAAGATTTAGAGGATCAATTACCTATAAAAGAGAGGTTCTTACAACTACTTCTCATCATTAAGCTTATACCACTTCTTTCATCATTCTTACTACTTCTAGTCCATAAGAAACTCATGCCCTCTACTCATACCACTAACATATCCAATCTATCCTTCAAACAAAACCTCTATTAGTTTTGGAGTAGAGTGTTACCATTGTCACAAGAGGGGGCATGACACAATTTAAAATCCTAAAGGAGCCCTACACATAGACATAAAAGAAGTAAAAAAAAGAACTAAACATGAGGAAGGAAAGACTATGCAACCAAATAAGGATGTTAAAGAAAAATTACAAGTACTAGGTTGAAGTCTTATGAATCAATCTTGGTCAAATCAAATTCTCACATTTGTAATGCAAACTCTATGCAAAATAGGATCTAATCATGCATTGCTCGTCGTATATTTTCTTACAAAACCTCAAAATACTTACGAACAATTTAGATTTTAGAACATATGGATAAAGAATCAATCATTCCTACCTTTACTAGAAGCAATTAGAAGCCTTCTATTAATTGTGCTAGCATGAAGGCCCTTGCTTTCAAATTAAAAAGAACAAATTTTGGTCTATAGTATTAGAATAAAATAAATTTTACTAACATTTTTGTGGCTAGAAAATGTGCTAAAGATGTAGTTACACTTAAAAGAATCTCAATCTCAAGCAAGCCCAAATGACCAAATATGGGAGGAGTTAACTTAGGGCTAACAAAACTCTGTTAAGAGGACTCATAGTCCATTCCTAAATACTGCAAGCCTCTAATCAAGCTTGATAAACTCTAGTATCCATATATCTGAATATCATACAAGGTAGGAAACATCAACTCCTAAAACTAATACTACTATGATAGGAAATATTTTGAATTTACCACAATGTGGGATATCTTCATATAGTCTAAATCCACACTTCGTACTATAAAAACCCTATTAGCTCACATGGCCATAACATCATATCTAGTCAATACCAGTAGATGCTATAACAATTGTGTACATCCAATCATTATTCACTTTAAGGGTCAACCATTTCTATATGGCAAACTTCAAATGTTGGTTGGGCTAGTACTGTTATACCTGGTAAAATATTATAGGTTTAATCTTCAATAATTCAATTGTGGCTTGGATGATTTCAGATCGACAGTAGGATGAGCCAGGAGCTCAATTGGAGGCTATTGGAATTTCTGAAATTTTCTGGGGATTTTTCGGAGCACCGAGATTTTTTTTAAAAACCGGAATTTGGATTTTTCCTTTTACCGCTCGTGAACCGGACCGGAGCGGTTCAGCGAAGGTGGGGCGGTTCGCCGAGGTGCGTTTGCGCGTGCGTTTGGATAAGTCGCGGATAAGCGGATCGGACGGGCGAGATCAGCGGTGGAGATTAACCGGCTGATCGGGTGTTAAGCGGCGTTTTTGGAAGGTCAACCGGCGCTTAATGGGTCTTAACGGGTTATTACCGGTTTAAGCTGGGTATTTAACCTAAAAGTTTCGGCTGTTAGGGTTTCGAACGGCGGATAGAGGCGAAGTGTTCGCGGCGAACGGCGTTATTTTCCGGCAGCCTTCCAAGGGGCTTTTGGTAACCGGAGGTTCGCGGGACAGAGGCGAGCATTTTGGTACCGGTTTCGTTCGGCGAGGAGCTGCGGTTGATCGCGTGCGAGCTTCACCGTCGCCGGCGACGAGCAAAGGTAGGAAATTCAGTTTTAAATTAGTTAATTAGTAGAAATTAAAAGCATGGAATATTTTGCTTAATGAACACAAGCATGTGGATGAAAAATCGGACTTAGTTGAATGCTAATCTACGTCTTTTACAATTTTTGGATTTCTGGAAAATTTCCCATTTCGCCGAAAAAATTTAGTTAATGCTTAGGAACATGTTAGGGATTTGTATTATCAGTTTGCCATTGAATTAGTTAATTAATTGTTGGATTAATCTTACGGCAATGGCGTACGGGCGAACTCCTTCGGCGGAAATTTTAAATTAGTGGCATTATTGAAACATTAGGATAGTACGAACATCGAATTTTGTTTCTCCTTGTTCGCGTTCGCCGGAAATCGACGGAAGGAATTGGATTGGTCGGCGATTGCTTCAGTTAGGGTTCGCGGGCGTCGGACCGAGGAAGGAGAAGGGTTTAGATTAATTACGAACTTATTTAAGTAATTAATGGTATTTATATAATATTTATTAGTAATTATATTTATTTAAGCATCGACCGATTAACGGATTATTAAAGAATTTGGTTCGGCGGTGTCGCGGTTCAGCGCGAGGTTTCCGAACCGGCAGCGGAAACCGGTTCAGCGGGATTCGGCGCGGAGGAAAATTTAATTCGGAAATTAATCCGAATTTTCGGAAAAAAGATATATGTGGAATTTAAATTTTAAATTCGGAAATTTATTCTGAATTTCGGAAAATGGATAAAGGGCAGAAATTTATTTTGGAAATCAAAATTTCCTGAAGTGAGGAAGAGGTGATTTTTGGAAATCACGTAGCCAAGTTGAAATTGACTGTTGGAAATTACCCATAAATTCAGTGCAGCTGGATTAGTTGGAAGGAAGTGTGACACTTGGGTGCTACCAGAATGTCAGAATTTTGGTACAGTTTGTGTTGCTTGGATGGCAATAACATGGATTGAGTCAGTTTACTCAGTGTTGGCATATTTCATGGATTGGCATATTGGACCGGACTACTATAAGCCCTATATGATGTTTTAGGATAGTTGTGGTAGGTAACTGTGCGGTACAGACTTAACTTCACAGTATACATGTGGACTGGTATGCGCCTTGTTGTATCTGGACACATGTTGCCGAATCTTGGAGTTAGAGCTTGGCAATGACTGTAGGGGCGTGGCCTCTATGGAAATTGTTGGGAGAGGACTTCTTGTGACGGTGGCAGAGTCGATCTCTTCTGGTCCACGAGTGTAGGCCTGCGCGCCTGAGAGTGGCAGTGGCAGGGGTGACTCGCCGTGGCTAGTCAAGTGTGTAGGCCTGCGTGCCTGAGGGTGGCAGGGGTGTCTCACGTTGGCTAGAGATCTATGTGACTGGTTCTGTCTATAGTCTCCAGAAGATTGATTGACGAGAGACGCTGCGGTGTCGGGTGCTAGGCGTTGTGATGCGTGCACAGAGATGGGCGTGTCCCGCTGGCATGCTTTGCCTAGGCGCCATGCGTGCGCAGAGATGGGCGTGTCCCGCTGGCATGCTGCCTAGGAGCACAGAGGAGAGCTACTCTGGTGTGACTGGGGGTGACTGTGGTTGGTCAGAGTCTGGGACTGAGAGTGCCTTTCCACCCTACATTGTTATGCTGTATTCCTATACTCTTGCTATTATCCTTCTATTGCATGTGAGTTTTTACTAGCTGTCTTTCCTACTGGGCGTAGCTCACTCCTTTATTATCTATATTTTTCCAGTGGCTCGACAGCCTTGACGCCACCCAGATTAGGTGGGATCGTGGTCAGCAGGCTAGTGGAGGATATCTGATCTGTGATTTTCTGAGACATTTTGGTTAGTGTGATTGATACTATTGGATGTATTCAGGGAGACTGTTATTCTTATGTCATGTAATATGTGAGGGTGATTCTGACTTATGTATCTAGTTGGATGATATTGTATTTGTTGGACTTGGATCTTATTCTTGTGATGTAGTTTCCATTCACTGTTTTACTTTATTGTCTTGGTGGTATAGTGTGTGGAGTGCCATATTTTATCTGAAGATGTTATGTATTTTATTTTTGATGGTGAGGTCATTACATGACTATGGAACTTAACCGTGGGGATTCAGACTTCTATTAGATCGGTTCTCCTATCGGTATGGGTTAGGAGTATGGGGTCTAGTAGGAGTAACATTGCGCGAGTCCATCTGTTAATTCAGGAGTCATGAACCTGATTTGACGGTGTACCCGGGAGATGGGATCCACATTGTTAAGGAAAGTAGGTGTGTAATGATGTGTTATATCCTATGTTTTTCGTAGGCTACTCAGGTTGGTATGGGACGATCTGAGCTGTCTATATGTAAAAAAAAAAAAAAAAAAAAAAAAAATATGCCAAAAATCAGCTTAGGAAAAAAATGGGGTGTAACAAGAGTGGTATCAGAGCCCTAGATTATGATAGTGGGGCTAGACATGTATAGAAGTTCAACCCGAGGTGGGGAGAACTGTTGGTCATTTTATTATACTATGGTAGTCCGTATGCCAAATGCCAAATGATGACTCTAATGCCAGATTAGTTGCTTTGACAGTATGGCTGGTACCAGGAGACTTTCCGTTCGTGGAGCAGCTAGAGGCAGACCTGTATCTGCTACTTCTACCCCAGAGACGATCCCAGCATTGCCAGTTGAGCCAGCCGTGGATCGTTGGATCGATGCCTTTATGCGGCTGCGTCCGCGGAGTTTCAGTGGGTCGGCTGACCCACCGGTGGCAGATGACTGGATGGCTCATATGCTTGAGCTGTTTGATGCTTTGGGATGTCCATTCGACAGGAGGGTAGTACTTGCTGCTCTAGTATTGGAGGGAGAGGCTGCTACCTGGTGGAGAGGCCAGTGGCGCGCTGTGTTTGGGGAGGTCCAGAACAGCGAGATAGCTTGGGAGGACTTTGTTGAGGCATTCAGGGAGTGCTACATTCCGGCTTCTGCCATGTCTCAGTCCAGGAGGGACCTTATACACCTCAGGCAGGGCCAGATGTCAGTGAACGACTACTTATCGAGATTCACATATCTGGCGAGGTATGCCGCAGAGCTGGTACCATCTGAGGAGCGCAGATGTGAGATGTTCTTGGAGGGACTTTGTCCTATGCTGCAGCGTCAGTTGGTTGTGAGCCGATTTGCCAGATTTCGTGACTTAGTGGAGGCTGCGAGATCCGTTGAGCTTATTGACATCCGGATGGAGGCCCAGAGAGAGGCTCACAACAAGAGGAAGGAATTCAGAAATGCCCAACAGAACAAAAAGGAAAAGAGACACAGAGATCACCGTGGTACCCAGGAGGGCGTGGTCCAGCCACGGCCTATTTCCGAGAGGCCAGTGCAGCAGACAGGTACTCGGACTGGGGGGATTATTTGCTACCACTGTCAGCAGCCAGGACACAAAAGGTACGACTGCCCGCTATGGAAGAAACAGAGGATCACAGGACCGGTTGGTTCATCTGGGGGACAGCCCAGAGTATTTGCATTGACTCGGCAGCAGGCTTCAGAGTCACCAGAAGTGATCACAGGTATGCTTTATTTTGGCAACATACAGTGCGTGACTTTGTTTGATACTGATGCATCTCATTCTTTTGTTGCTGAGAGAATCTGGAATCAGATATCAGGATCCAAGGGTTATTTAAAAGAACCCTTACTGGTTAGGTTTCCTGATGGGAAAGAGATTCCCACTGTTCAGAAGACTGATGGGTTTATTCTGATTAGTGGACACGAGTTCGTGACAGAGTTGATATGTGTGCCGCTAACAGAGTTCGACATCATTTTGGGGATGGATTGGTTGTGCTACCATGTAGTGGTTCTGGATTGTTGCGAGAAGAAGGTTAGGATCAGGGTGCCTGGTTCGGATGATGTGATATACTTTGGTCTGAACAGGCAGGTTCCCCTGATCTCAGTTCTTCAGGCAGAGAGACTAGTGAGGAAGGGTTGTACTGGTTGGTTGGCTTATATGGCAGATAGCCAAGCCACCACTACCCTTATGTCAAATATTCCAGTGGTGAGAGACTTCCCTATGGTTTTTCCAGAGGAATTGCCTGGACTTCCACCAGCTAGGGAAGTGGAGTTTTCGATTGATTTGGAGGCAGGAGTAGCTCCTATTGTTAGAGCTTCCTACAGGATGGCTCCAGCCGAGCTAGCAGAGTTGAAGACTCAGTTGCAGGACTTATTAGACAAGGGACTCATACGCCCCAGTTGTTCACCTTGGGGTGCCCCTGTCTTATTCGTCAAGAAAAAAGATGGTAGTATGAGGCTGTGTGTGGATTATAGGGAATTGAATAAGGTTACGATTCGTAACCGGTACCCTTTACCACGTATTGATGATTTACTAGAACTGAATTTGAGGCAAAGGAGATGGTTGGAATTGATAAAAGACTATGAGCTGGTGATAAATTACTGCGAGGGTAAGGCTAATCCTGTTGCTGATGCTTTGAGCAGGCACGCAGTTATGCATACTATGTTAGTCACTGACTCTATACTAGACTTGGATTGGGATGTTGAAAGATGTCAGGAACAGTTGTCTGTTCAGAGACTGGTTCACAGACTCAGCTCGTTGACTATTCGAGCTGACTGGTTATCTGAGATGCGTGATCTTCAGCTTTGTGATGAAGAGCTGAAGGAGAAGTTTGAGTTGGCATCGCAGGGATTGGGAGGAGACTTTGCTCTCAGAAACGATATTTTGACTTTCAGGGGTCGCTGGTGATGTAAATCGTGTGAGAACAACGCACAAGAGGGGAGGGGTGAATTGTGCTTTTCACTAAAATTTAGATTTTGAAAAATCTTTCAATTAAAAACGTTTGTAAATAAATTGTGAAATAAAAACGAAAAGTGCAATAATAAGACAAGCAAACAAAAGACAAAGATTTTTAGGTGGTTCGGCCAAACCCGTGCCTACATCCACCCCCGATCAACCCGATCGGGCTTCCACTAACCACTCCCTTTTGCCGAAGCCGGTAGGGGTAAACCAAGTACAACCGGTGCTCCAACGAGACACCAAAAATCCGAACAAATCCGGCTACAATAATGCATACAATTTTTACAATAGCAATGCATACAAAAATCCTACACCTTTAATTTCTCAAAGCAAAGTGGCACAACTAAATGTTACCGAATGATGCAACGAAATGTGGAAGAAAGCTGTTGAAATTTTAGAAGAAGATTGAGCCCGTAGCTCCCACAAGTATGCCAACTGTTGCTCTCGGTTTTGGCCTTTTTCTTTAGTTCTTGAAGAAGTTTGCAAGTGGATTCATCAATCCTATAAATTGTAAAATGTCTTATATATATAGTCCACCAAAAAGCAATTCCAAACGGCTAGAAAAACGATAAAAAAGAAACCGGAAAATAGCCTGTTGCCGGAAGCCCGAAAAGGAAGAAGAAGAGCAGCAGCCGTCCGATCCCACTTCAAGAATGGATGGCTGGATGGACTTCTCGGCTTGATCATCTCTAGACCGTCTGATCCGGGCGGACTTGATCTGAACCATTGGATCCCACGCGCTGAACGAACGGCGCTGATTAAACAGCCGTTCGAAATTACTCTCGCCCGTTGGATCTGGGCGGGCTTGATCTGAACCATTGGATCCCACGCGCTGAACGAACGGCGTTGATTAAACAGCCGTTCGAAATTACTCTCGCCCGTTGGATCTGGGTGGGCTTGATCTGCGCCTTTGGATCCTGCCGAAGTTATAAGGTGGGATTTTTAGTCCCACACTGCAGAATGAAATTTGGCACACCGCTTAATAATACATTTGCGCCATTTAACCTGCGAGCCACTTTGGGGCTGGCTCCCCCCTTCCTTGACCGGGATTTCATCACCCGGTTCAGGTTGACTTAGCCATGCACTGTTCTTTGACCCTAGACCGCGCTGAAGTTAGACTTAGCCAAGCTCCTCTCGGCAGGCTTGGCTTAGCCAGGCACTGTTCCGTTGATCGTTGACCAGCGCAAGCCGAGCTGCTCTCGGCGGTCTTTGGGCGGGCTTTGCTCGCCCCTTTCGGGTCAACCAAATTTTTATTTTTCTTTTTTTTATTTCTAAAAAGGCCTGGACGGGCTGTTTTGACGCCGGGTCGACCCGCCCATGCTACAGTGCTTTTTCCCGAGACTTTTGCTGATTTAGGGTATTTTTGACGAATTTTTTAGCCACAAATTTGAATATAAGTGAATAAAAATAATTTTATATTCTTATAGTATTATAAGTTAATTAAGTGGCTATGAAAAGAAATTCGTAAAAAACGATTCCATAATAATATTAAAAAATCAAATACCCATGTCTATACATTTTGTCAAATATGCTTGGCCCAAAAATGAAAATTCATTATTAAATAATTTTATAATATTTTTAAATGTTAATACTACTAGTGTGCCACATAATCTCAAGGTTTTGACATATCAAATTCAAGAGAAATAAAAAGAAATTTAATTATAAAAAATCTTGCGCATGTCTTAAAAATTCCTTCAGTAATAAATAGCTTGGTTTTGTAATTATCACATCAAAGGGTACAACAATCTCCCCCTTGATGATTACAAAACCAAAGCTCAAAAACAAATAAAAAGACGAAGCATTAAAGTAACAATAAATAACAATCATGGATTATAATATAGCTCCCCCTGAATCCTAGCCTATACTCCCCCTAAATCCTAGCACATCACTCTCCCCCTTTTTGTAATCACTCAAAGGGGTTAATGACACCTAAACTCAAACGAAGTCTATGAAACACATCCGTAGGCAATGGTTTGGTAAAAATATCAGCCATTTGAGCGGAAGATGGGACAAATGACAGTTGAATTTCTTTCTTCTGCACATGCTCTTGGAGCTTGTTTCAATCCATAAAGAGCTTTCTTAAGTTTATATACATGATCTAACTTATCATGTATCTTAAATCCAGGAGGTTGCTCAACATAAACCTCTTCATTTATATATCCATTCAAAAATGCACTCTTAACATCCATTTGGTATAATTTAAACCCTTTGTGACATGCATAAGCAAGTAAAAGTCTAATAGCTTCAAGTCTTGCCACAGGAGCAAATGTCTCATCCACATCTACTCCTTCTATCTGACAATAGCCTTTTGCTACTAACCTAGCTTTATTTCTAATAACTTCACCATTCTCATCTACCTTGTTTTTGAAAACCCATTTTGTACCAATGATTTTTTTTAAAAGATGACTTTCCTAAGTGACAAAATCTTCTATGCCATAAAGTAGAATTACTGTTTTGTGAAGTAAGACACTCAAGTCCACTATTCTTGACCATGTGTAAAAATAAAACGTAAGTGTTATCTTTTCTACATCCTATAACAAGAGGAAGATTATCCTTGCTAATGATGCATTCATGTTTATTAAATAAAACTGTAAAATTCGAATCACATAATTGGCTAATACTAAGAAGATTGTACCTTAAATCTTGTACAAGAAGGACCTTTCTTATGGATGTATGTGAGTTGCCCACAGTTCCAATTCCAATCACTTTCTTCTTGGAGTTGTCACCAAGAGTAATTTCACCACCATCATAGCTCTTCAAGTGGATGAATAAAGATGCATCTCCAGTTATGTGTCTTGAGCATCCACTATCCAAGTACCACATGCCTTCCCCGGTCCTTGAAGGAAAGCATGCCTACACCACACAATTAAACGTTACATTTAGGGACCCAAACACTTTTGGGTCCACTTGTCTTAATTTGATCATTATGTAAGCTACTCTTTCTAACCCAAACAAAACTAGAAGATTTGTTATTTATAGAATTTCTAAATTTACAATAAGAAGAAATATGTCCAAACTTCATGCAATAATTACAAATAGCATTTTGTGCATAAGAGGAGGTAGTGGTTCTTGCATAATTTATTTTTTGAAAAGAAATCCTACAATGAGCATGCAAACTTTTCAAATTATTTAATTCCCTAACTAAGCATGTATTTTTGACAATAAAAGAAGCCTTCTCATCTCTTTCTTTCTTAATTTCTAGCAAATAATTGACATTCACTTCATTCAAATGTTCACACAAACCTAAATAATTTTCATGCTCTTCTTTTAATTTAAGATACTTAGATGCTAATTTTTTATATTTGGTACAAATGGCTATGTATTGCTCTTCATAATTTTCCATACAAGAAGATGAAGAAGAGGAGGAATAGGAACATACTTCATCATCTGATATTGCTTCTTGAATGTTGTCCTTTGCCATAAGACAAATCAAGCTCTCCTTCTTGTCTTCATTACTAGAAGAGGAGCTATCTGAATCATCCCATGAGATCTTCATAGCCTTCTTCTTCTTCTTTTGGTTTTGATATTTTTCTACTCTCTCTTTGTAGTGAGGGCAATTTGGCCTAGTATGCCCAGGCAATTTGCATTCATAACAAATTGTTTCTTCATGGGAAACAACTTTGCCCTTTTGCCTTTTATTCTTCTCAAATCTTTTTCCTGTATTTCTTTTGTTATATAAACGAGATAAGCTTTTAGAAATAAGTGCTACCTCACTTGAGATTGATACATCTGAATCTATGGAGGAATCGGCTACAAAAGCAATTGTCTCTTCCTTCTTCTTTTTCTTTTCTTTTTCTACCGCATGCTCTTCATTCTTTCTTCTTGCAAGCTCAATTTCATTTGTTAACAGCTCACCCAATAGTTCATCTAATGACATAGCTGAAATATTCTTTGCTGCTTTCAAGGCTGTCACAAGTGGATCATATTGTTGAGGAAGGACTCGTAGAATCTTCCTCACCTATTCACCAGTAGAAAACTCCTTGCCAAGGTTAGATAGACCATTAATAATATTTGTAAATCTAGTAAACATAGACTTAATGGTCTCATCCGAATTCATGCGAAATAACTCATATTCATGAACAAGCATATTGATTTTGGTCTCTTTAACTTGAGAAGTTCCTTCATAGGTAACTTCTAATTTTGACCAAATCTCATGCGCTGTTTTCAAATTCATAATTCGGTTATATTCCGAAGCACCTAACCCACAACACAAAATATTCATGGCCTGAGAGTTAAGTTGGACTTTATGTTTCTCCTCGGGAGTGAGTTCACCAAGTGGTTTTCTCACTTTTTCGCCATTGACCATTTTAATTGGAAAATCAAATGAATTTTCAACAATGTCCCAAATTTCTAAATCAACGGATTCTAAAAATAAACGCATCCTATTTTTCCAATAAAGATAAAATTCACCCTTGAACAAGGGTGGACGGTGTGACGATGCTCCCTCAGACAATATAGCATTGTCCTCAACACATGGAAGAGCCATGAGGATCTTGTCTTAGAAATTTCTTTCTCTTGACAAAACCTCGCTCTGATACCACTTGATGTAAATCGTGTGAGAACAACGCACAAGAAGGGAGGGGTGAATTGTGCTTTTCACTAAAATTTAGATTTTGAAAAATCTTTCAATTAAAAACGTTTGTAAATAAATTGTGAAATAAAAACGAAAAGTGCAATAATAAGACAAGCAAACAAAAGACAAAGATTTTTAGGTAGTTCGGCCAAACCCGTGCCTACATCCACCCCCGATCAACCCGATCGGGCTTCCACTAACCACTCCCTTTTGCCGAAGCCGGTAGGGGTAAACCAAGTACAACCGGTGCTCCAACGAGACACAAAAAATCCGAACAAATTCGGCTACAATAATGCATACAATTTTTACAATAGCAATGCATACAAAAATCCTACACCTTTAATTTCTCAAAGCAAAGTGGCACAACTAAATGTTACCAAATGATGCAACGAAATGTGGAAGAAAGTTGTTGAAATTTTAGAAGAAGATTGAGCCCGTAGCTCCCACAAGTATGCCAATTGTTGCTCTCGGTTTTGGCCTTTTTCTTTAGTTCTTGAAGAAGTTTGCAAGTGGATTCATCAATCCTATAAATTGTAAAATGTCCTATATATATAGTCCACCAAAAAGAAATTCCAAACGGCTAGAAAAACGGTAAAAAAGAAACCGGAAAATAGCCCGTTGCCGGAAGCCCGAAAAGGAAGAAGAAGAGCAGCAGCCGTCCGATCCCACTTCAAGAATGGACGGCTGGATGGACTTCTCGGCTTGATCATCTCTAGACCGTCTGATCCGGGCGGACTTGATCTGAACCATTGGATCCCACGCGCTGAACGAACGCGCTGATTAAACAGCCGTTCGAAATTACTCTCGCCCGTTGGATCTGGGCGGGCTTGATCTGAACCATTGGATCCCACGCGCTGAACGAACGGCGCTGATTAAACAGCCGTTCGAAATTACTCTCGCCCGTTGGATCTGGGCGGGCTTGATCTGCGCCTTTGGATCCTGCCGAAGTTATAAGGTGGGATTTTTAGTCCCACACTGCAGAATGAAATTTGGCACACCGCTTAATAATACATTTGCGCCGTTTAACCTGCGAGCCACTTTGGGGCTGGCTCCCCCCTTCCTTGACCGGGATTTCATCACCCGGTTCAGGTTGACTTAGCCATGCACTGTTCTTTGACCCTAGACCGCGCTGAAGTTAGACTTAGCCAAGCTCCTCTCGGCAGGCTTGGCTTAGCCAGGCACTGTTCCGTTGACCGTTGACCAGCGCAAGCCGAGCTGCTCTCGGCGGTCTTTGGGCGGGCTTTGCTCGCCCCTTTCGGGTCAACCAAATTTTTATTTTTCTTTTTTTTATTTCTAAAAAGGCCTGGACGGGCTGTTTTGACGCCAGGTCGACCCGCCCATGCTACAGTGCTTTTTCCCGCGACTTTTGCTGATTTAGGGTATTTTTGACGAATTTTTTAGCCACAAATTTGAATATAAGTGAATAAAAATAATTTTATATTCTTATAGTATTATAAGTAATTAAGTGGCTATGAAAAGAAATTCGTAAAAAACGATTCCATAATAATATTAAAAAATCAAATACCCATGTCTATACATTTTGTCAAATATGCTTGGCCCAAAAATGAAAATTCATTATTAAATAATTTTATAATATTTTTAAATGTTAATACTACTAGTGTGCCACATAATCTCAAGGTTTTGACATATCAAATTCAAGAGAAATAAAAAGAAATTTAATTATAAAAAATCTTGCGCATGTCTTAAAAATTCCTTCAGTAATAAATAGCTTGGTTTTGTAATTATCACATCAAATGGTACAACAGCTGGTGTGTGCCATCACATCAGGAGTTCAGGGAGAGGATCCTTTGACAGGCTCATTATGGAACTTTGGCTATGCACCCTGGAGAAGTCAAGATGTACAGGAATTTGAGGAGTGTTTTCTGGTGGAGAGGATTGGTGAAGTGGCTTACAGGTTGGCACTTCCTGAGCATCTGTCTGGGATTCACAATGTGTTTCATGTTTCAAATCTCAAGAGATATGTGCCAGATCCTTCTCATTGTATCGGTGATGATCTTCCTGGTTTGCAAGTGGCACCAGATTCTTCTTATGTGGAACTGTCAGTTCGCATCCTCGAGGAGAGCAGCAGGCAGCTGAGGAACAGGTCGTTTCCTATGGTCAAGGTTCTGTGGAATAGACATGACGAAAGGGAGGCAACCTGGGAGCTAGAGCAGGATGTTGCGGAAAAGTGGCCGGAACTTCTTGCTAAATTTCGAGGGTGAAATTCCTGATAAGGTGGGGAGATTGTTATACCCGGTAAAATATTATAGGTTTAATCTTCAATAATTCAATTGTGGCTTGGATGATTTCAGATCGACAGTAGGATGAGCCAGGAGCTCAATTGGAGGCTATTGGAATTTCTGAAATTTTCTGGGGATTTTTCGGAGCACCGAGATTTTTTTTAAAAACCGGAATTTGGATTTTTCCTTTTACCGCACGTGAACCGGACCAGAGCGGTTCAGCGAAGGCGGGGCGGTTCGCCGAGGTGCGTTTGCGCGTGCGTTTGGATAAGCCGCGGATAAGCGGATCGGACGGGCGAGATCAGCGGTGGAGATTAACCGGCTGATCGGGTGTTAAGCGGCGTTTTTGGAAGGTCAACCGGCGCTTAATGGGTCTTAACGGGTTATTACCGGTTTAAGCTGGGTATTTAACCTAAAAGTTTCGGCTGTTAGGGTTTCGAACGGCGGATAGAGGCGAAGTGTTCGCGGCGAACGGCGTTATTTTCCGGCAGCCTTCCAAGGGGCTTTTGGTAACCGGAGGTTCGCGGGACAGAGGCGAGCATTTTGGTACCGGTTTCGTTCGGCGAGGAGCTGCGGTTGATCGCGTGCGAGCTTCACCGTCGCCGGCGACGAGCAAAGGTAGGAAATTCAGTTTTAAATTAGTTAATTAGTAGAAATTAAAAGCATGGAATATTTTGCTTAATGAACACAAGCATGTGGATGAAAAATCGGACTTAGTTGAATGCTAATCTACGTCTTTTACAATTTTTGGATTTCTGGAAAATTTCCCATTTCGCCGAAAAAATTTAGTTAATGCTTAGGAACATGTTAGGGATTTGTATTATCAGTTTGCCATTGAATTAGTTAATTAATTGTTGGATTAATCTTACGGCAATGGCGTACGGGCGAACTCCTTCGGCGGAAATTTTAAATTAGTGGCATTATTGAAACATTAGGATAGTACGAACATCGAATTTTGTTTCTCCTTGTTCGCGTTCGCCGGAAATCGACGGAAGGAATTGGATTGGTCGGCGATTGCTTCAGTTAGGGTTCGCGGGCGTCGGACCGAGGAAGGAGAAGGGTTTAGATTAATTACGAATTTATTTAAGTAATTAATGGTATTTATATAATATTTATTAGTAATTATATTTATTTAAGCATCGACCGATTAACGGATTATTAAAGAATTTGGTTCGGCGGTGTCGCGGTTCAGCGCGAGGTTTCCGAACCGGCAGCGGAAACCAGTTCAGCGGGATTCAGCGCGGACGAACGGCGCTGAGGAAAATTTAATTCGGAAATTAATCCGAATTTTCGGAAAAAAGATATATGTGGAATTTAAATTTTAAATTCGGAAATTTATTTCGAATTTCGAAAAATGGATAAAGGGCAGAAATTTATTTTGGAAATCAAAATTTCCTGAAGTGAGGAAGAGGTGATTTTTGGAAATCACGTAGCCAAGTTGAAATTGACTGTTGGAAATTACCCATAAATTCAGTGCAGCTGGATTAGTTGGAAGGAAGTGTGACACTTGGGTGCTACCAGAATAGTCAGAATTTTGGTACAGTTTGTGTTGCTTGGATGGCAATGACATGGATTGAGTCAGTTTACTCAGTGTTGGCATATTTCATGGATTGGCATATTGGACCGGACTACTATAAGCCCTATATGATGTTTTAGGATAGTTGTGGTAGGTAACTGTGCGGTACAGACTTAACTTCACAGTATACATGTGGACTGGTATGCGTCTTGTTGTATCTGGACACATGTTGCCGAATCTTGGAGTTAGAGCTTGGCAATGACTGTAGGGGCGTGGCCTCTATGGAAATTGTTGGGAGAGGACTTCTTGTGACGGTGGCAGAGTCGATCTCTTCTGGTCCACGAGTGTAGGCCTGCGCGCCTGAGAGTGGCAGTGGCAGGGGTGACTCGCCGTGGCTAGTCAAGTGTGTAGGCCTGCGTGCCTGAGGGTGGCAGGGGTGTCTCACGTTGGCTAGAGATCTATGTGACTGGTTCTGTCTATAGTCTCCAGAAGATTGATTGACGAGAGACGCTGCGGTGTCGGGTGCTAGGCGTTGTGATGCGTGCACAGAGATGGGCGTGTCCCGCTGGCATGCTTTGCCTAGGCGCCATGCGTGCGCAGAGATGGGCGTGTCCCGCTGGCATGCTGCCTAGGAGCACAGAGGAGAGCTACTCTGGTGTGACTGGGGGTGACTGTGGTTGGTCAGAGTCTGGGACTGAGAGTGCCTTTCCACCCTACATTGTTATGCTGTATTCCTATACTCTTGCTATTATCCTTCTATTGCATGTGAGTTTTTACTAGCTGTCTTTCCTACTGGGCGTAGCTCACTCCTTTATTATCTATATTTTTCCAGTGGCTCGACAGCCTTGACGCCACCCAGATTAGGTGGGATCGTGGTCAGCAGGCTAGTGGAGGATATCTGATCTGTGATTTTCTGAGACATTTTGGTTAGTGTGATTGATACTATTGGATGTATTCAGGGAGACTGTTATTCTTATGTCATGTAATATGTGAGGGTGATTCTGACTTATGTATCTAGTTGGATGATATTGTATTTGTTGGACTTGGATCTTATTCTTGTGATGTAGTTTCCATTCACTGTTTTACTTTATTGTCTTGGTGGTATAGTGTGTGGAGTGCCATATTTTATCTGAGGATGTTATGTATTTTATTTTTGATGGTGAGGTCATTACATGACTATGGAACTTAACCGTGGGGATTCAGACTTCTATTAGATCGGTTCTCCTACCGGTATGGGTTAGGAGTATGGGGTCTAGTAGGAGTAACATTGCGCGAGTCCATCTGTTAATTCAGGAGTCATGAACCTGATTTGACGGTGTACCCGGGAGATGGGATCCATATTGTTAAGGAAAGTAGGTGTGTAATGATGTGTTATATCCTATGTTTTTCGTAAGCTACTCAGGTTGGTATGGAACGATCTGAGCTGTCTATATGTTAAAAAAAAAAGAAAAAAAAAAAAAAAAATGGGCTGTAACAAGTACATCACTAACTAACACATCTTACTTGCAATACTACTATAACAATGCACATTTTCAATTCTTCTGCATATGATTGATAGAATTCTCATAACAACAATCAGAGTATCACTATAACATCATATGATTGGACGAGTCTACCCAACCTTTGTGTTTATTATTTATCAAATGATAGCATCATACTCTAATGAAAGAACTACTTCATACACTAATCCCATATTGTATGTACCCATTGTTCACTTAGTTGTGTGGTTGTACCATAGCACTTTTAATAAAAAACTCTTTGGCCTAATGTGATCAATGAAACCAACTTCGGTTCAATCAAAATCTCCATCAAAGGCCCCTTACAAGCAAGAAAAAAATATGGTTCTAGATAAATCACATGGACTCATTCGATTCTTCTTTGTCCAATAAGCCTTCTTATTAGATTAATGTGTTCTCTAGCTTTAGTGTTGGTGCTTCAATTAGTGCACATTTGGAAAGGGTAGAATCAAGCTTAGAACTGGTTCTAAAATGAGCTAAATTGGCAACTATAATATATATATATATATATTAAAAAAATAATAATCAAATTTTCTTAAAAACTCTTTGTCATTTCTTGTTCAATATGTCATGGGTATAATTGTTCATCTAGATCCTTGACTTCATATATAAGACCATACTACTCTGGTGGTTCATTGTTCAAATAAAATACTTTGGTTTATTCTTTCTCATCTTCTCTAACTCATGCTAATAATAAAAAAAATTTTACATTCTTCTCATTCAATATTTGACATATGTGGGTATTTTCATGATTTAGCTAATTATATTATATTATTATTATTCAATACTAACTTTTATTATTAATATTAAAATAAGGACCAATATTTTCTCATATGTGCACATTATTTCAAGTGAGTCATGAGCAAAACTCACAAACTGAGGTTTCTCTCCATAAGTCCTCTTTATGGAGGAACACTTACATAGCTATCTATGCTTTAAATTTAAGAACCCAAACATTCTTGGATTCAAGATTGGTAGTGTGTAATTGATGTTATTTTACAAATGCATTTTTAACATAAGTCCCTTTAGGAATTCATTCATTTTTGTTTATATTCAAGTTAATGGACTTCATAATTAGACAACCTAAGAAGATATGTTCATGCTTATGGCAGTAATTACACTCAACTTTGGCTGTATTTTTTGAAGTAAATGGTGCATGCGAATATATGTTGTTCTTTTCCACAAGATTATGCATTATGGCATGATGATACATCTGCAAATAAGCATGAGCATTAGACAAAACATTTGAGTATGTGTGAACAAATCAAGCTTTCAAATCATACAATTTCTTGTAACAACAAAGTGAAACAAATTAGTCATTTCTTCATTTTAGTGTTTTCTTTTCTTAATTGATCAATTTCATATTTCATGACATCAATGCAAGAGTTTCTTATAAATGGTAATTTTTCAAATTCACCAAATTTATCATGTAAGTTTCTCAAGATAGAAGTATGCAAGAGTACTTCATTCTAAAACCAATCATTCTTTTCATTGAGCTCAACAATGATTTTTTAAAGAAGAAAAATGTTTCTTCTATTTGTTAAATTTTAGTTTTAAAATACCATACATGTGGCATCCACAAGCTCATAGAAACTAATAAATAAGTCATCATCATAATCAATAGATGAACATTATCATAGTAAGACTCACTTAATATGAATTTGCCTTCTAGACTTAGCTTTGAAATGTACTGAGTTAGCTTTTTAATCTTCATTTGTTCCTTCTCTTGGTTGTTCAGCTTATTATCATCATTAGATGCTTGAGATTCCAACCAACATTGCCTCAAAACAAGTTGAGAAAGTGTTGATCATTATACCACTTTTTGAGACAAAGCACAAAATAAGTACTACATACTCAATTGAATCATTATTCTTGATTTATCACTCTTACTTGAGGAATAACACAATGATAGATTAAGAAAAACCATAAATCATAACCAACTTTTTGAATAAACTTTTTTAAAGTATTTTTTTCAAATAGAATAGCATTCACCCACAACTTTTTGGAACTTCTTTCCTTGATGTAAGCTTGCTCTAACAACATTTGAAATGAACTTAGTAACCCAAAAGTTAGTAGGAGAATTATGCCATTTTAATTTTTTTTTAAATTCAATTCTTAACTTCTTCAAACCAAAGGTTAAGATACACTATAGATTTAAGTTAAACTTTAAGAATGCTTCTTGTTATTTTTATATGAACTAAAACCATTAAGAAAAATAACTTCGATTCTTAAAAACTTTTCTAAGCTTTTGAAGCACTTTATAATTAGTTATAATGGAAGTAGCAATTTGTAAGCATAAACAATAAAGCATGCTAGAATTTGAAGTGGTTCAGCTACCAACACTTGGCCTACATCTACCTGATTGACCCAACTAAGATTTCAATAGCAAATGCCTTTTTCCCAACTAGTGGATAAGCCATAACCCTCATAACTCTTTTTTGAACCTAAGAATCATAGGTCACAATTGGCTACACATATCCCAATTACTTAATTCAAAGATCAATAGCAAAAACAATAAGATATATATATATATACCATTTCAAAGTAATTAATAGAAATATCTATACGATAATCATCAAGGCAATGTGTCAGAATAACTAAATATGTTAGGAGAGATATTACAAATGATACATGAAAGAAGATCAACATTGCACCCATCAAATTGGGTAGCCAAAGTATGCTATTTTTATTTAATTTTGTTAATTAAAATGCCAATAAAATTTGAGTAATAAAATTAGATTATTGTTAATTATGTTTGATGAGAATCATATCGTATAATGATAGAATATAGTATAATATATAAGAAAAGAAACTTGTTTAAAGGCTTGATTGTGAATATCGTATAATACAATATGAGTTAATCATATAATACAATCAAACAATAGAGGCAATTAAGATGTAGGTGTGAATAGACTTTGACAGAAGATTGTGGTGATATAATATGACTTGGTTGTCATATAACTACAATAATGTCATGAATATCAAAGGTTAGACTAATATAATAAGTTAGTGAAGACTTTTTGTAATTATATAACATAATAATCAAGCAATGTATAGAGTGTCCTAGTATAAGAAAAAGAGAACTATAAATGAGAGCAAAACATCACTAGTGATTGTGCCAGGCTAATAGTCCCAGCATATTAGGACATTACTTTAGATAAATAAAGTAATATATCATAATCATTCAACAAAGATATGCCTTGATTCAAGGATTATTTGGTTAGCTATCTATTAAGATACTTTAAGGCTAGACAATTTGTCACCTTCTAGTTATGACTTACCTAAGGGGGTCTAATTGAGGAAGCCAAGGAAGATATGTTAAGAGCAAGGAAGCAAAGGGAGAATTTCCAAGCTTGGCTCAAAAAGAGTTGAAAGTCACTTTTTGGTGTATACCTCTACTCAATTATGGAGGTTGGATATTCCCTTGTTTTGTACATTAATTTAAAAGCATGTTATTTAATAAAATGATGCAATTTATTAGCATGCTTATAAAATGTTGTAATTTAGTCATGATTTTCTTATTTTTGTGTGCAAAATGTTTAAACTAAATTTTAAAATGTTTTTAAAGAAATTGGAGTATATGTTCATATAAAGGAAAGTTGATAATTAAATGAAGCTGAATTGCATGTTTTGATTTATTTATAAGAGCAAGAAGTTTAAATAAAATCTGATCTTATGCTTGAGTTTAGTACCACCATCATGCATTTATGTGGACATTTGAAAAGGATAAAGTGATGACTTTTTTGTTGCAATGTTGAATTTATTCTAAAAAGATTATTTTAATGTTGATGTAATGAAATTACATTTTAGCTTTTTATAAGTAGCAAGCCATGAGATCTTATATGTATATTCATATTTAAAATTTGAACCTTCATGATACTTTTTCTTTTTGCTGTCATGATCTAAAATTGCAAAGAATGTTTGGACGTATGTTAAGCAATGATGAAGCATGATATTAATGACATAATTAAAGCTTATGTTTTGATGATATTATTCTAAATCTTGATAGTTTTCTATTTATGATGGAAAAATAAAGATTTATCATAAGAAATTACTACTTAACTGAAATGTTATAAGACATAATGATGATTAATTTAGCTTAAAACTAAGTGATAGTATTTTTTAGTTCATAATATTAAACATCAGCCAGAACTTATGGCACACTATCACTTGAAAAACTAAAACTTAGTTATGATTTTTGCTAATAAGATGGGCTTGAAACATCAAGCTAAACTAATAGGCTGGGTGTAAGGCTTAGCCATAAGCTCAAAATATGAGAAGAAACCTTGGAAAGGACCATAGATGGCCTCTAATATGAATAATTAAGTTTTAGGTCTCAGTTAAGTGCAACATGGGCTTGTGCGAGTAGGTAAAGGAAAATGAGAAAAAGCCTAAGGTTAACTAATAGGCTTAGTTCTCTTAGAATAAGCTTTTAGAATTAATGGATTGACAAAGAGAACTTAGGGTTTGGAACTTGAATGCTATGAATTTAAACTTTAAATGACTTTAGTTTGAAATTTGAACCTTATATAAGCTTAAGTACTCAATAACTATAGTCAAGATTGGAAGTAAGCTATGATTTGAATGGACCTTCTATAAGGTTAAAGATAACTTAAGAATTAAGCATATAATAAGATTAAATAATTCATAAGGACCACAAATTTTGCATGAGGAAAACCTAAAGAATATGAACATCAAGCAGTTCATGAGTCCTTAAGCTCACTTGGTATAATTTCATGATTTGACAAGGGTATCCATTAGACCTTGGATAAGAGTTGGTTGAAATAGAGAGCTCCTTTTAGCCTTAAGAGTGGTCCTAAGCTCGATCGATAAGATAAATGTTCTCTTGAATTTTGGTTAAACCCTAACCTAACATGGTTTGATTGTCAAGCTTAGAGAGTAAAAAGTAGTTGGCCAAATACTTTGATTGGTGCATAAGACTGGTTACTCCTAAAAGAAAAAAATGCTACAAAATGTTGGGTAAGATAAAGTTGGTATGAGATCCCAGATTAAAGTTACTTAGGTTAATGTGGTCAAGGATAGAGTCAGGACAATCCTAGGCATACTCGATGTAGTCCCTCTAAGGTGGGGAGCATTAAGATATATGATTTTGCAAGTTGGATAAATTAATAGACATTTTAGTTCTTGCCCTAGGTAATTAAGTATGATATTTCCTTCTTGATATAGAGATTAGGACCCATAGTGTTATCTTAAGAGACATGATGGATATAGACTAGGTCCAAGGAGAGCTCGACCTAGATCGACCAAATAAGGCAATGATGCCCCAAGTCTAGGTCCTACTTGTGCCAATTATAGCCATTTTTAAAGGCTTTTATGTGGTTTAGACCACAAATTTTTTTGAGCTTGGTAGATTTAATCATAGTAGATGAATTTTTAGTGCACATTTATGAGCTATTTGATATGTTCGACTACCTAATTGAGTAAATGGTTACAACAACAACCTTGGTCATTAATAGAGAGGTAGCTACATGGTGGCATGATAAGCTCTAGTCCACGTTTAAAGATGTTTTGAATAGTGAGATTCCTTGCATCCAATTGTGGTAATGTTTAGTGATTATTTTCTGTCAAAGATGGCCAAGGCCTAGATCCATAGAGAGCTAACTCGTTTGATCATAAAATTGATGTCTATAATGGATTATGTTATAAGATTCACTATATCTCACATGATATGCATCAAAGTTGGTGAATTCAGGGGAGCATTATTGTGAGCATTTTGTAGAGTGACTTGAGCTTTCTTTATGGAGACACCTAGTGCTTACTTGATTGACACAATATCATGACTTAGTTAAGGCTACCAAGTTGATTGAGTAGGTGAAGCACTAGATGGAGGCTCATTAGGAGTCCAGTATGAAAATAAAGAACTTAGATAATCCAAAATAATAAGAGGAACAACAAATTTTATGGTAATTAATGATAGAAAAAGTCAAATGAAGATAGTTAATCCACTCTAATTGCTACTCAACCATTGAGTGGCCTACAAAGTAGTCAAGAGATCATGATTTATATGGCAAAGAAAATGGAGGAGCCTATGGGTTTAAACAAAATGTTTGCTATAACTAATTGATGATAAGGCATATTAAGAAAAATTGTCTTGATAAATAAAAGACTACTTAGAGTAGAATGATCTTTTTTTATAATGTCATATTTATATTACTTATTAATACTGATGCTTCACATTCCTTTTTTTTAAGATTACTTAAGAGAAAACTAATAGGGATAAAGGCTAGTTATCATCACCTTTATTGGTGAAACTTCCTTTTAGCTTTGATGTGAATCAAATTAGGAGTTCGAATTGATGTAGTATACTTGGCTAAGGTTTTAAGGCAAAGCTCATTTCAGTACCTATTATTGAGTTTGACATTATTATAGACATGGACTAGATGACCCAATATGATATACTAATTGATTAATGGGAGAAGAAGGTTCGAATAAAGATACCAAAAATGGTTGGTTATTCTATTTTTGAACTAATTGAAAAATACTTATAATTTTAGTTATTTAGGATTAGAGTCAGTATGTTGTTGCTATATAGCCTGGTAGCTTTTGAAACTAATTCATAGACTTAGCTATTAACCTTGTAGAACACATTGATTATGAGGGATTATCCTAATCTCTTCCAAGATGATTTATGAAAATTTCCACCAAAGCAAGAGATTGAGTACTCGATTGATTTGGACCCAACAATTACTCTAATTGCTAAGATACCACACTATATTGCTCTAGCTGAATTGAAAGAACTCAATATTCAATTATTGGATTTTATGAGTAAGAGCTAGGCTAGGCATAGACCTTCTCCTTGGGGAGCCCCTATGCTTTTTGTTAAAAAGAAATATGGTAACTTATGTATATGTGTGGATTATTAAGAGCAGAATAAGGTATCAATTAAGAATTTGTATCCCTTGTCAGGAAGATATGATATATTTGATCAATTATAGGGCACTTCATCTTTTTACAAGAATGGCCTTTGATCAAGATACCATCAAATACTAATTTATGAAAATAATATCCCTAAAATGGCATTTAAGACATGATACATGCATTTTGAGTTTACAATATTTCCTATTGGGTTATTTGATGCACTTATAGTATTTAAGGATCTAATTAACCTCATCATTCTACCCTTCTTGGATTGATTTATCATAATGTTTATAAATTACATCTTGGTATGCTCCAAAAGTAAGGAGGAGCATGCATGGCATCTTTAGATAACATTAGAACTGCTTAAGAGTAAGCAGTTGCATGCAAAATTCTTGAAGTATTCCTTTTGGAATGATCAAGCAGCTTTCCTTGATCATATTGTTAATCATAAGAGATTTTTTGTTGATCCCAATAAGGCCAAAGACATTTTTGATTAGAGAACACCTATTATAGTAACTGAGATCCATATTTTCTTTGGCCTCGCTAGCTATTATGGAAAATTTGTGCAAATCTATCTAGGATCATAGCACCCCTTACTATGGTAACAAGGGAGGTTATGGATTTTACTTGTCTAACTAGTGTCAATAGAGTTTTGTTGAGCTAAGGAATTAATTGATTTTGACTCAAATTTTATTTTGTTAGAGTAAGGTTGTCAAGCCCCCACCGACATCTAATACCACTATATAACAAAGTTATCATCAGAGTCGCCAAATACAGCATTTAAGTGAGGACAAATAAACAAACCAAAGGTGGGGACCTGACGGTAAGACAAACACTAACTCAAAATCCAAAGTATATATATATAAAGACATGTTTTTTTTTAAACATTTAATCACACTAAAATTATCCCTCTCACACATCTCTTGGAAAGGGCTCTCCTGTAACAGCATCATTCCCAGTTCTCGGTGCAGTGATTTCATGACCTGTGATGTAAGCACTAAATGAGATTTTATAAAATCTCAGTAGATAAATCCACATAGTGAACCCAAGAAAATAACAAGGTATAACAAATACCATTAACAGTAAAGATGAATGTCATACATACATATAAGAAAAAGCCAAATGAAAACCATAAAGAATGCAAGTTCCTTATATAGTGTGTTATTACGAGGCCCAATTCCCTTTGACGCATTATCCTCTGGATCCAATCATCAATGACTGTCCTATAGCCGGCATCCAACCAAGCACATAACACTAGGCAGATATCTAATCCGAAGATCGATACCCTGCGATCCAACACGCTGAGCCTAGTGCCACCAGGCAGGTATGGTACCATACCCTGCGATCCAACACGCTGAGCCTGGTGTAATCATCATGGAGTCATAGCACATAACACTAGGCAGATATCTGATCCGAAGATCGATACCCTGCGATCCCACACGCTGAGCCTAGTGGTGAGGATAATGTTCTCTGGGAATCCATTTTTATATATTTGTCATTTCCCAAACATCAACTCATGCCATATCAAAAGACGTTTCATGCCATATTATTTCGTCTCTTTCTTTAGCATATTGTACCATATTATTTCTTTCCTTTTTAGTTGTCATGCAAATGAAAGAAACATCAACATATAGAACAACCAAATACCATGTAACTGAAAGAAAATCATGTAAAGCAAATACATAGTAATGTGCTACATCACAGGGTTAGGAATCTATCTACCTCAATTTGCTGTCCCAACTATCTTACTCACTTCTGCTTCTTCTTGATGTCCTACAAGCCCATAAAATACAAAAATAATTAATTTAAATATACTTATTAGTCAAAAATCGCTTTCTAAAAGCTTTCCCAAACACACCCCAAAATAATCCCAAAAATGGGCTTACGCGGCACTGAACCGCCGCTGGACCGCGCGCGTACGCTCGGCGCTAGACCGCCCTCGCAGAAAAGCTTTCTAAAAGCTTTTCCAAACGGCATTTTTTTCCCAAAATTTTCTTTCGCGGTGCTGGACCGCCCGCTTCCAGCGCGCTGGACCGCGCGTGCTCGGCGCCCTGGACCGCGCACTCGACGTGCTGGACCGCGCGCTCGGCATCCGGTTCAGCGTAACCCGGTCCAAGCCTGGACCGGTTCACGCCGCCCCCTCTCTCTCTCTCTCGCGTTCGGCGAAACCGAAACCTTTCGCCGGCGAAATTCGAGACCTCCGGCGTCTCCCGTCGGCCAAATCAACCCCTCTCGATCTCCGTCGCTTACTGAAAAAAAAAACCCTTACACAATGACGACAAAGAAATTCGCGTTTTCCTTACCTTACGGAACCCTCGCCGACTTTCACCGTCGCGTGCCGAAATTCCTCGAAGAGTACTGTGGCTACTGTCGGAATCTCTTCCTTAAGAAAACTCTCGCCGCAGTAACGTTTGTTGCAGAACCTCGCACTCAGGAATCTCTCCTTGCAGCTGCATGCAGTCGAATTTTCGCAACATAATTCACCGGATTATATAAACGCTGCTGCAGATATGTGTCAAACTCTCCCGAAGCAACGGCCAGGTGTCTCGTAAAATAGCTCTTTTGCATAAAACCCCCTATAAATTTTATATTTGCAAATATATCCTCCGCCAATCAGATTTGAACTAAGCCGACATTTAAAATTTACAGATCTATCCTCTACGTTACAAATTTATCCCAAATCTTCAAAAATTCATAATTTATTCATTAGAGCTCCGAAAATTACAAATTAAACATCGTTGGATTCGTCTCACAGAGCTCTTTCTATAAAAAATATAAAAATACAAATAAGAGAAAATTAGGGTTGTTACAAAGGTAAGTCATATAAAGATTTTTTTGATGCATCACACATTGGCTTGGAAGCTATTTTTATGTACGATGGATGGGTGGTGGACTATGCATTTAGATAATCATGTGAGCATGAACATAATTTCCTAACTCATGATTTGACGTTAGCCGCTGTCATATTTTCCCTCAAGACTAAGCAACACTACTAGTATAAAGCTAAGGTTGAGCTATTCTCTAATCACAAACTCCTTAAGTATATTTTTTCTCAAAGACAGCTTTATCTATGATAGAGATGTTTGTTATAGCATATTAAAAACTATGATTTATACATTAAATATTGTAAGGGCAATTCAAACAAAATAGTTGATTCCATGAGTAGAAGTGTAACTCTTAGAACTATGACTTTTGAGAGGTTAGAGAGAGATATAGAGGCTATATTGATATTAGTAAAAATCAAGCTCAATTAGTAGTATAAGATTTGGTATAATTGGTTAGTTCTCTTAATATCTAGGTTGATTAGAGATGGTATCTTTTTCTTATTATTGTAAATAATGTGTTCTTCAACACTAGGAGTTTAGTGATAGCCTATTAAGAGAAGCTCATGATAACACTTTGGCAACGTATCTTGTGAAAGATAATTTGTATAGAAATCTCAAGGTCATCATCTAGTGGTGAGTTTTATAGGATTATGTGATTCACTATGTTCAAAGCTATTTGATTTGTGAAAGGGTTAAAGTTGAACATCAAAAGCCTTGTGAAATACTATCAAATTTGGCTACATGAAAGATAAAGGATGAGATTTTTCGTAAGTGGCTAGTGTTATTTTTTTTTATTTTTAGAATGAAATTTAAATTAAGGAAAAGAGAATGTTATAACTGTCAAATTCGTTAGCTAATGTATATTATTTTTATTTGATTTTATTAATTAAATTCTTATAAAAGTTTAGTTATAAAGTTAGATTACTACTATTTATATTTGATGAGAATCATATGGTAAAATAATAGAAGATCATATGATATAATGAAGAAAGAAACCTATTTGAAGGGTTAGCTATAAATACCATTTAGTACAATATCAATTAATCATAATATATTATCAAACAATAGAGGTAATTAGTATATAGATTTGAATAAGCTATGAAAGATGATGTGGTTGTACAAGCACAACTTTGTTATTGTATAAGTATGATTATGTCATGAATGTCAAAGGTTAAATAAGTTTGATAAGATAATGAAGAGGTTCTTCTACCATATAGCAATCACATCACATCATGTTATGTAATCTAGTACAAGAGAGAAATATAAATAAGTATTGCTAGTAATTGTACTATGTTAATTATATCATCATATAAGGATGCCAATGTAGAAAGTAGTGAGTTGGTCAAAGTAGTACTATGATTGTATAAGAACAAAGTCAAAGTTGATACAAGTATGATAATAAGATAAAGAAAATATTCCAAGTTTTGTAAGCAGTATTAGATGAGTTGATGATCATACAATACAATTAGAAATATTTTGTGCTTATGATCTATTAAGAGTGGCATCACATAAGAGAATTATCATATCATGATAGGTGATTATGGAAATAGAGTGTTGTACAAGTATGAATACGATATCATACAATTATAATAAGAGTCTTTGTTAGTCAATGAAAGTGAATAGAGCCCATCATACTGTATGATATAGGTATATACTAGTACGATTTAAAGATGTTAAATAAACCAAGATTCATATTTTAGTTCTATTTGATCCAAACCATTTAATTAAAGTGTCATAGATCTAAGGGTTTGAAACAACTTGGATAAATTTGATTAAGGAAAAAGAAGTTGAAGATTAAATCAAACCTTTGAATTACTGAATTGTAAGAAAAAGGTAAGTCATATAACTTAATTGATCTAAAAAGATATCCCTTGATTCAAGGATTATTTGGTTAGTTATAAAAGTTATTAAGATGCATTAGGGTTGGATGTTTTATCACCATCAAGCTATGACTTAAGGAGGTCTAATCGAGGAAGCCATTGAAGATGAGCCAAAAGAAACAAAGATAAAGGAGAATTTCCAAGCTTGGTTCTTCTATTTTGCATATAAATTTTGAAGAATGCTAGGTGATTAAAATAAGAAATTTGTTAACAAGCTTATAATGAAATTTCAACTAAGAATATATGTTATGTTTGTTCTTTATGATAGAGTTTTCCATCTTAAAGTTTAGTCACAATTTTTCTATTTTGGTGAGTAAAATTCATGACCTAAATTCTCAAATGTTCTTAAAGGAAGTGGATTATATGTTCATGCCAAATAAATTACAAAATTGAATGAAGTTGAATAGCATATGTGGTGAATTATTTCAAAGGTTAGCAAGTTTTAATAAACTTGGATCTTGTCCTTGAGTTTATTTCCAACATCATGTGTTTATGTGAATTTTAGAAATGGTTAAAATGAGATGTGCTTTAGTTGCAATGTTGAATTTATTTTAAATGGATTCCTTGAATGTTGATGTCATGAAATAACACTTTAGCTTTTTATATATAAGAAGCCATGAGATATTATATGCATATTCATATTTAAAATTTGAATCTTCATGGCACTACTAGGTTTTCCAACATGATAAAAATCTAAAATTGCAAGGAATATTGTGGATGTAGCAACCATGATCAAGCATGATATTGATGACATAATTTAAATTATTTAGATAATATTATTGTAATTCTTGAATATTTATTATCTATGTTGGAATAATCAATATTTATCATGAGAAAGTACTAGTTAACTAAAATTCAATGAAGGTATAATGATCATGAATCTAGCTTAAAACTTAATAAGTACATTTGGGTGACACCATAAAATATCACCTAGAATTTGTGGCACATTCTTACTTGAAAAACCAAAACATGGCCATGCTTTTTGTTTTTAAGATGGGCTCAAATCCTTGGGTTAGACCAAGGTGCTTTTTGTAAGGCTAAAGCATTGGCTCAAGATGTAAGGAGAGACTTTGGGAAGGATTTTAGATGGGTTCCAAAGCTAATAAAGCTCTTGAGTTTCCTTGTGAGGAGTCTTAAGATGCAAGAGCAAGCTTTTGAAGAAGGATAAAAGATGTTTAGATCTCGATTATGCATAGAAAAAGGGTTGGGTTTAGTGTAGTTGGTAAAAGAATTAAGAAAAAGCATTAAGTTAACTAATAGGCTTGATTGGCTAAAACTAGTTTTATAGCATTATTAGATTGATAGAGCCTAGGATTTGAAAATTGAATGTTAAGAATTTATAATTTAAATATATTAGATTTGAAATTTGAGTGTTCAAGATTTAAAATTTGAGTATCTAAGATTAGAAATTTAAATACCTAAGGTTTGAAATTTGAATCTTTAATAAGGTTAAGTACCCAAGTAGATCTAATCAGGGTTGGAAGTAATCTGACTTGAATGGTCATTTGATGAGATTAAAAATATCTTAGAAATTAAACATATAATAGATTAAATAATTCCTGATGACCATAGCTTTTTCATAAAGAAATCTTGAAGATAGAAATTAGGGTTAGATTAAGGATATAAAGAACCTGGTGATTTAATAAGGCACTTAGTTAGACCTTAGGTTATCATTGGTTGAGATAGAAAGATTAGTTTTGTCCTTAAAAGTGTTGTTAGGATCAACCAATAAGCTAAATATTCTCTTGCAGTTTGGTTAAACCCTAACAAGCTTTGTTTGACATTTAAGATCATGAATAGTCATAAATTAGACTCTTAGATCATGAATCAACATCCTCAAAAGATGGTTTAAGAGGTGTATGTGGCTCAAGGAAAGCCATTGAAAATGGTGGAGTAACTCAAGTTAGCGTATGAGATAAAAGAGTTACTAGTGAAACTCATATGAATCAAGATTAGAGAATATAGAGGTATAACATTAATGGTTTGAGTCATATATTTAAAACATGAGAAAGTACACAAATGATAGCTTGGATAAGCTAAAAGATTCTAGTGAAACTCCTAGATTTTGAAAATGTTAAAAACTTAACACAAACATAAAAAACTAGATAATAGAGGATTATCTTAAATAAGATGATTAGGATTTGATAAAAACCTTAGGTTAACATAGATAACTAAGTAGGATTCTATAAAAACCCTAGATGGCTAAGCTAATGGATTAGGGTTTTGACCCTAAGAGACCATTTAGATGTTAAATAAGAGTTATTCAATTATCCTTAGATAAATTCAAATAAAATCCTATAAATTATTATAAGAAAATCGATTTGATGATGACATAGATTAGGATGTATTGGACTACGATTGATAAACCCCTCAACCAATGATAGGTAAGTCAAATATACCAAACAATTGGACTCCCATAAAGTATGAAGGTTGTATGCCTCTTTATTTAGAATATCATGACAGGATTATGGGTGTGCCTAAGATGTAGTGGTGGACTAGCATGCATTATTTAGGAATCCTTGATCCTTATAAAGTGGTCCATTTAATTTGTACAATCTTAATATCTAGATAGTCTAATCATTTGTGAAGGATTCTAGGATGCTTCAGTGTCATTGTAGGACATTATAAGAGATCACAAATGTGTTAAAGCACTTGTTAGAGTGCTACATGATTGATGAGCTCTACTATAGCCTTATGGGATAACCTTATGTGACTAGACTTTCTTATAGGAGAGTGTTAAGTTATATGATGAGATATAAGTGTTAGACTTACACCATGGATCTCATGGACTTGGAGGGATTTCTAGATTATCTATGGGTCACTATAAATTGTATGGGTTGATTATGATTTCTTTGAGATATGCTAAGCTCTAATGGGTATAAGTCAAGTTCATTGGTTATGGTTTTATGCTTTGGATCAACATGATATACTATCATACTTTGTTAATTTGTTTATTATATTGATGATTTTACTTTGTTATTATACTATTGTATATAAGTTTTTTTAGTAGAACTTGAGAATTTCCAATTGACCCTAGTGCACCCTTCCCCTATATCATTTATAAAATGTAGCAAGTTAATAGCTAATATAATAATTAGAATGGGGAGTCAATGTTAGTAACTTATTAAATTATTATTCAAATAGCATATTATGATTTCATAGTTATAGTTTTATTTATTTTCTATGTTATTCATTCTATTACACACTAGACTATATCAAACATTCCATGTTAAATGTGGATTTCTACAATTTTTTTACATTTTGTATACTTGGTTTTTCTATGTCTTTTGGATCATGTCAAAATTATTTACATATTATGGATTGTGTGGATATGTATCTATGTTAATTATAAGAGCTTTCATGTATATGTTAGTGTACTTTGGTAAGTTACTTAGCTAGGATGAACTTAGTTCTAAATCAACTAGTTGACTAGTTGAGATGTAGGCATGGTTCATTTTAGGTTGCATGCCTCAAGTTTGATGATTAGATTAGGAGATCATGATTCTTAATTTAAATATTAAGCTTGTGGAGTGAAAAGTAACTAACCAAATGCTCTAACTAGTGCATATGTCTAATTGCTCTTACGAGAAAAATGATGCTACAAAAAATTAGGTTTGCCAATCAATAAGAAATAAAGCCTAAATGATAATGTAATAAAAGACAAATGTTTCAACTATAAGGAATGAAGAACTTAATAACTAAAAATAAATTAATTAAGTGTCTTTCAAGAATGCGTTCTTCCTTTCTTTTATTCTTAATACTATATTATTTATATGTTTTAAAGTTTTAGAATAAAGAAGGTACAATGTTTAGATTTATTTTCCGAAATATGCACAATATATCATATTACTACATCAAAACCATCTTATTAGGATGATGAAAATAAAACCAAGGTCATCCTTATAATCCAACAATATGTTTGATGCTATTTGTCTTATAATGACTTACACAAGCTTAAGAAAAATCCTTCATATTGTACAACACTAATCCTTAATGCAAAACTTGAGTTTTATATATATCATATTGTAAGATCACGTGGATCCTACAAGTATATTATTGTTCTTTTTTATAGCTTAAATAGATTTTACATGTTTGATATTGGATCACCATCATACATTAATTATGTTTTAAAGTTTTAGAATAAGAAAAGTACAATAATTAGATTTATTTTCTCAAATATGCAATAATGTATCATATTACTATATCAAAACCATATTATTAAGATGATAAAAATAAAACTAAGATTATCCTGATAATTCAATAATATGTTTAATGCTATTTGTCTTAGAATGACTTATACAAGCTTAAAAAAAGCCTCATATTGTATAGCACTAATCCTTAATGCAAAACTTGAGTTTTATATATATCATATTATATGATCACATAGATCCTACAAGTACTTTGTTATTCTTGTTTATGACTTAAATAGATTTTACATATTTGATATTAGATCACCATCATACATTAATTATTTTCACCAAGAGTCAAGATCTCAAAAAAGTAATTTATGATGTGATTGTTTAAGTTGTTGTATGGTCATATAATAATTTTTTTAAATAAGACTCAAAAAAATATGTATGCATATGATAAACCTATCTTAGAAGTATAATAGCTTTTATTAAGTTTGTTATAAGTCTCCCAAAAGTCTGATATTAATATTGTTATCATATGCTAATGCTTCTAATAATATTTAGGCCAAATAAAAAAATCTTTGTACTCATACGACATTTATATCATGTTTCGTACAATATTATGAATCCATTTATAACTAAAGTAACCGTAGTTATCTATGATAAGGAATGGATTGTATAGATATAATATTTTACTTCTTATTATATGATGTAGTTATTATACAAGCAAAAAAAGAAATCTTGGAGATCATATAAGGACTACAATGCATATGTTCAAGCTACAATGACATGATAAGGTCATACCAACATGATATATTAATCATGCATGTACGATGAGAACTAGATTTATATAAATTATAGGCTTTGATAAGAAATATAACGCTTATTAATACAAAAGAAACTTCAAACTTATTTGATGCTAATGGAAACTTGACTCTCAAATAATAAATAATACACACACAAGACTAATACCTTGTATGATCAAGTTTGCAATTGTAATCCCAAGATCAAATGACAATTGCATCAGTATGATGCACACATCATACCTATACTATGCAATGATAGACTCAAATCATCCCATACTTTAAGACAATAATTAGACTATATATGATAATAGGGCATCATATCATATAATCATTAAGCTATAGGGACATAGCTTATCTTAAGCATTAGTTTACCAATTTAAACCCCTAAATTTCATCTAGCAATATTTATGATAATTGTGCATAGATCTTAATAAACTTCTAGATTATTTAATATGCACAAAGAAAGGATTTAACAATAATGCAATAGATAAGTAAGATAGAATCTAATCTTAATGTGCCATCAAAGCCTAAAGGATGGTTTAATATTATTAATTATAGTAATGATGTAACTGAATGCCTACAAGTGGTTTAGTCATACCTCAAGGAGTAAACCTAGCTAGTTTAAAGATCTAAAAGTAATGCTCTTCCCACTTTATTCCATTCCAATATCTTTGCACCTTCCTCCATTTCAACATTAATTACATTAACTAGATCATCATACAAACACTTCAAGTATTTATTAATAATCTTTCATTTTGTTTTGTGATCATCATCCTCAATGGAACAACACAAAGTGCATTCCTAAGTGGAAAAATAAAAGATGAAGTGGTTTTGTGTTCATCATCCTCAAGGGAGCAACAAAAAGTGCATTACTTAGTGGAAAATTCAAAGGTAAAGTTTGCGTAGAAAAATCTCAAGGATTTGAAGATTACAATCATGCAAATCATTTATTAAAGCTTTAGATATAGTTTAAAATAAGCTCCAAAAGCATGGTATAGATATTTAAGAAAATACCTAATTAAGACATATTATAAAAAGAGAAATTTTTATAATACATTATTAATAAATAAAAAACATAGAACTAGTAAGCATTCAAATTTATTTAAATGGCATAATATTTGGCTCAACAAATAATAATATTTGGAGGAAACTTCAAAAATCATGATTGCAAAACTCAAATGAGTATGAGAAGAGATTACATTTCTTTTTATAATCTCAAGATAAATAAAATATTAATGAAATTTTTATTTGTCAAACCAAGTATTTATATGAGTTGCTTAAAAGTTTTGGAATGAAAAACCTTAAAGAAATTTTAACACCCATGAGACAATTTAAAAAATTTTATAAGGATGGAAATTAGAAATCAATAGTTATACATTATTTCATAGAATTATTGGACCTTTACCATATCTAATCAAAAGAAGACCTAGCATAGTTTTAGTGTATGCTTATATGATAGATTTCAATTCAATACTAATGAATCACACTTAAAAACTATTAGAAGAATTTTTAGGTATTTAATTGGAATGAAATCATTAAGAAATTGATCTCCAAAAGGATATATTGATGAAAATTGTGTGGATTGCAAAATTAATAGAAAAAGAATGTCAAGTACATATTATTTCTTTGGAAACATGCTAATTTCATGGTCTTGTAAAAACTAAAGCAAAATACTATCTATATCCAATATTGAATACGTACTTATCAGTGGATATGTAACATGCCTATTATGGCTTAAGAGAAGATTAAAAACCTTTGTTTATATTCAAAAACTATTTTAATTAAATGAGTCAATACATGTGACATTGGCTCAGTAAAAAATAAACACAAGACCACTAGTAAAGGTGAAGTAGTTATTCAATTTTGTACATACCATAATTTATTTAGTGAATATTTTATAAAGATTTTGAGAAAGATAAGTTATGCAAGATTAGAAAAGAATTAAGAATTCTAATTCCCTTGCATTAGATTATGTTTTTAATGAAGTCAAAAAGTTGGATAATTGTAATAGACAAACAATGGGAGAATAATATTAAGGCACTTATTACCAAATTTTCTAAAAGCAAATAATCAATAAAAGATATTTAAAAGCAACTTGTCGACCACAAGAAGTGAATGAATTGTGATTGATTAAAAACTTTTTGTTTTAAGGAGAGTAATGCAAAATAAAATAGTCTAGGAAATTATATTTTTGAAGAAAAATCTTTCCTTGAACATTCAATACAATTATTGTTGAAAAAGAACCAAGTAAAATAAGTAAGAGCAAGTAGAGAAAGTACACATCAATCTCACATAGTTATCAACAAAACGTGGTCAACATCCACCCCTATTTGACTCAACGAGGCTTCACTACTACTGTCTTTTTCCAATAACCAAGTAGACCACAAACCTTCACAATACTTTAATCACACTATGATCAAACACTTGCTTCATTAAGCTTACAAAGCATAAGCCAATCATAATCACACTATAAAAATATCTCAATAATGAATGGCAAGTGTTGTACAGTGCAATAACAACAAAAATTTGTAAGTTAGCTTGCAACCAAGCTAATCTATAACTGGCACATTATTTATATGCAAGTGAAGATGTTACCAATCTGAGAACTAGTTGAAGAAAATTACTGATAAGAGTATAGTGTACCAAGAAGTATAATAATTCTTGTAATAATACGTTCTTATGTCAAGCATGTGAAGCTTCTCTTTAGAAGATATAGAATTAGAATCATTAATTAACGTTTAGCTTAAAGCACTCTTATTTATACTCTAAATCAATCTCAAGACATTTTGAGTAAGTCCAATGGCTTTATTTATTTTCCCAAAATACAAAAACTAGCCTTTATACCATTTGGTGATGTATTGTACTAGTGCAATGTTGATATCATACATAAGCAAGAGTCATTAATTGAGTTTGCCCCAACAATGCCTTAGTATGACTAATATATTTAGTTACTACATGGTTATCATACAAGCATGATAATTGATGTCATATTGTACAATTTATAACTTAAGCTTTTAGACTAATGTAGTGATGATCAATAGAATCGTACAAGTACATTCAATTCACTCCTTATTCTTAAATTGATCACACAACTGTGATACATGAATTGCCATCATATGGTAATTATTTTTACCAAGTTCTAAGCTCTCAAGAGTTTTCTATATGATGCCATCATATAAGTATGTTGGAACTCAATTAAGAAAAAGTAATATAGAGTCATGCCACATAAACATTATGCTCATATAATACATGATATCATATTTGTATGATAATGTTATACCATTTTTATTGTAAGTCTCTCAAGTTATCTCTACAATGAGATGAAACATATAGGAATGATAAATTGCTTCATAGTAATGATTTCACATTTATGAACTACACATAGTAGAGCTTGATGATCGTATTTGGATAAAGAATAGTTTGATGAAGATATAGTTAATCATTCTTAGTTAAATAGTTGATCATATTAGTATAATGAATGAAACTTGTATGATTGGAAACACTAAAGTTTATATATATATATATATATATATATATATGAAAATTCTAAGAGGAAATAAATATAAAACATATACAAAAAATAGTATTTCTAAGTATGATGTTGGTAATAACTCAACTCTCAAAATATGAATTGGAATCATACGATTCCAATACATTATAAGACCAATTTTACACTTCATATTCTTAATTCAAAAGACTATTTCATTAGTACAATGAGGCCATCCTACCTATGTGAGTCCATGGTAGTTATGAATACTTCTAGTAATACAATTTGAACTTGATCGTGCAAGTATGATATTTGTCATCATATTGTACAACCATAAGAGAACAAAATTAATGCTTATTTCAAACTTAATTTCTTTAACTTAGAACACATAAATTTCACCTAGAGTAGTCTAAATGAATATTACTCGAGTTTTAATTTAATGTTAGATGGATAATGACACAAGCACTAAGGATTTTACTTGAATGAATGCATACCAAAGAATGAAATACAATGTTAGCATGTCAGAAAAAAAATTTATTGCATTCAATATTATAATCAATAAAAAAATAAAAATAACCCATGATGCATACCACACAATCAAAAGTCAAGTTCTTTATGGGGTCTTCCACTATTTGAAGCTATTAGGCTTTCAGATTCATGTGAGAATATGGATCAATCTCTAATTCATTTTTCTTGTAACACATTTGAGCTTATGTATTCCTAAAATTCCAACTTAAATAGATGTTCAATACCTTAATACATGGTATTGATATCATCAAACTGCCATGAGGGCCATGTGGTCAACAATCTCACCCTTTAAATGATTATAAACTTCAATTAAAGAGGACATCAAAATAACTTCAATACATTTGTGAAAAATAAGAAACATAAAGCTTATTTAGTGATAAGATGTTACAACATAAACTATTTTAAAATAAGCATATAATAGCTCTTCCTTAATTCAAGCTATCTCCATAATACTAGGTCTTTCTCCCCTTTTTGTAATCACTCAATGAATTAATGATTATAAGAGATATCTTAATTCAATTAAAAACATCAATTGGTAAAGGTTTAGTAGGTATTTGTTTGTTGATTAATTACATAAGGGAGCAAAATCATGTGTTACAACTTTGTTATTCACTTGCTCCAAAATAAAGTGAAACATTATATCAATGTACTTAATGGGTGAATGACGAATAACATTCTATATAAGGCATATTGCACTAGTATTGACATAGAATATTGGAGTTTCACCTAGTTGAACTCCAAACTCTAGTAGTTGTTGTCTAATCCAAAGCATTTATGCTACATAACTACCAATTATAATGTATTTAAATTAAATCATAGATAGAGCTAAATAATTTTGTTTCATACTTACACAAGAAATGAGTGAGTGTACAAGGAATTGGCACATGTTAGAAGTACTTTTTTTTTTTTTCTTCTAATAAAATTAACATTTGAATATGCAATGATATCAATTTCCAACTCACTCTTAGGGTGCCATAATCATAAGGAAGATGTCCCAAGAAAATACATAAAGATATGTTTATCTTCTTACACTTGAGATTCTTTAAGACACGTTTGAAATGTAGCACATAAATAAACATTAAACATAATATCTAGTCAACTTGCAATAATGTATAACAAAGATCTTATCATACTTTTATACAATTTAACATCCATAGATTTTCATTTTTCATCTTTGTCTAAGGATGTAGATGTGGACAATGGGTTAACTCTTAGTTTTGACATTTTAAAACCAAACTTTCTTAAGTAATTTAATGGTAGTTTGGGAAATGAAGATTCCATTCTCATGTTGTTTTACTTTTAGCACAAAGGGAAGGATCAACTCATCCATCAAACTCATTTCATATTCTTTCTTCTATAAATATAAAATATCTTTACAAATCTTATTGTTAGTTGTTTTGAATACAATATCATACACATAAATTTTAGAAACTAGGTGATTGTCTTTTATATGTTTCATAAATAATTTACTACCTACCTTTCTTCTCCTAAGACCACTAATAACTAAAAAGGTACACAAGCTCTCTTATTATGATTTTGGTGCTTTTTCAAATCATATCGAGCTTTCTTTAATTTATATACATGTTCAAGCTTAACATTATCAAAGATCATGGAGGTTTATCTCTTCTTTTATGTATCTATTCCAAAATGTACTTTTCACATCCATTTGGTATAGCATGAAGTTCTTATGACATGTATATGTAAGTAAAATTCTAATGGCTTCTAACTTGGTTATAGATGTAATGGTCTATTCAATATAAATTCCTTCAATTTAACTATAACCCATCAATACAAAGCCTACAATGTTATTGTTCATAATGTTGTGAAATCAAATTAATGATTGTAGCATATATCATAGTAAAATTAGTAAGTGCTACTCTAGAAACTATTGTATCCTTGAGATTGATGATTATAAAACCAAACTTTTGGTTACTAATGGATGCTTAGAGTGTTGTATATTTGAATTATTTGATGCTAAAACTAAGAAATGTTAAATTGGAGTAAGGCACACGCAACTTGAAGTGAAATGAAATTTGAAGACTTTTGGTCATGGACGGCTCAACTTTCAAATCATGGATGAAAAAAGCTCTTTGTAGTGTAGCTAAGCCACTAGAGCTAATCATTTTCTACCTTGGGTTAAAATAGTTGTATCACTTAGTAATTACACTACTTGTTTGATGATAATAAAACTGTTGTCATTTTTATTTGTTCTTTTCATTAGTGTTGATTTTAAATCATGTATCTTAAAAAAATTAGGCTAATCATGTAGAAAGAATGATCATATGACTCAAGAAGCTTAACAAAAATATTTGGGTGTTAACCATAACTAGTACTAAGCGAAGCACAAGCTTGATAAACAAGAGGAGAAGATCTTTGTTGAGACATTTTATTTTAGTAATTATAATATCAAATCCTTTAACATTTTACTTGAAGCACTTATGATATTTGTAAGGCATGCATCTTGATATATATATATATATATATATATATATATATATATATATATATATATATATATAATTTTTCAAAAAAATTATTTATTGCATAAAGTATAAAGAGTGCTTTATAAAATTTATGAAAACATAATGGTAAGAAAGTTCCATGGTTACCATAATAGAACAAAGTGACCAACATACCAGATGATTAAAAAAGATCTAGCATCATACATATATGAGATAACACAAAGCTATTCATTCTAATGTACATGTTTGATGTGAATGTTGTTCTACCTCATATCAAAACAAATAACTACAATCTAAAGTAATGCAAAATTCTCATTAATGAAGTACAATGTGGAAATTAATAGAGTATGAAGAAGAGCCTAATTGAATAGTAATGAAACATTTGCACTTTAATGTGGCGAAAGGTGTTTTAACTAGTATGTAAGCCTTATCTAGGATCCACTGTGGATGTAGGCCTTATGTTTATGGTTTAACCACTTGAAATCCTTGTTTGTTTAATTTATAGAATACTCACAAAGATTATTTTGTAAACAATAAAATGCTTTTTTTAAATTTTGAACTATGGAGAATTAACATAAGATTTTTTGGTAAAACTTATTTTCTAAAGAATTTAAAAAACAATAATTTAAACACCCCCTATCTTGTAAGTTAGTAAGTTTTTTAAAGATTAAGTAAGAATGTTACCAAATATAACATAAGCTTATGAGATGAGGGTGCTTAAGTGTTGTAAAAAATTGTAGAAACATAGTTGACATGGGTGAGAGAATTTTTAGATAGATGAAAAAGGTATTAATAATTTGAAATATTAAATATAAGAATTACAAACTTGAGATTTGTTCATTTAATTGCCTAATAATAAATTACTAATATAATATAAGAATAAATGACTTGGACTACATTCTCCAGGCCATTAAGAACAAAGATTTGAAGATGATGTATTACTTTATTAAAGCTCATACAAGAATTGATGGTGCAAGTGCTACAACACATGAGTAGTTTGCTATTGAGTTGTTTGATGTTTCACACCCTCTTACTACTATTGCTACTCAACAAGGAACATATAATGCATCACCATCTACTATTAAAGAGTCCACCTTCAGTGTTTCATATGATAATTAATAGTTTCTCTCAAGGATAAATGCTTTGGAAATTCACATCAAAGAACAATTTTTTTCAAGCTTAAGGAGAGATTCTCAGACATGGAAACTCAAATCCAAAACCAATTTGAGTTGTTTTCCATATCTATTTCTATTAAAAATAGTAAAATAGAATTGTTATCTAAGAAACAATGATTGACAATAATTTACACATTTTTTATAATTATTGCATTTAAATATTTCTATTTTTTTTATGTAATTATAGCTCTTTTTTCCATATATATACTTAATGTTGTGTGTAATCCTTTGAATGATTACAAAAGTGGGAAAAACTAGTATGTTACAAATTAGACATTTAAGGGGAAGGATCTAGGATTTAAAAATTTTAGGGGTGCTCAAAAATAGAATTCATTATGTGTTAAATGAATCTATCAAAGGGGAGTTATTTGATGAAGCTAATGGTGCATACTCTTTTAACTTTGTTTTTACTAATATGGTACAACTATGTAATTTTCTATATTATTTCATATTTAACTACATTGGTAACATGTTGTTGTTTTTGAAACATCTAGTACTTATAGTTAATTATTTCAATTTGATGTTTATTGCTTGTTATTGAGTTTTTTCTTATAAAATTACTATTCTAGATTTGGTTTTATAATCATCGAGAGTAAGATTGTTGATCTCCTAAGCTTGATAGATTACAATGATTGTTAGTAAAAGATGAAAATGATGGTTTTGGAGCAGCAAAGTACACACATATTTGAGTGACCATTACTCAAAGGATTGGCTCAAATTGTTGAATTAAGAGCCATGTGGAAAAGTTCCTTATGGCATAGCTAAACCTTTTGGAGCTCCTCCTTTTGTAGATTTCATGACAGAATGTTAAACCTTTCCCTTTATATGGTGGATCTTAAGATTGCATCTAAATATCTTCACCAATGCATGCATGTATGTTAAATAACTTCATCTTCTGTCATGACACGTTTCAGTCACATGAATATTAACTAATATTATTACAAATCATGCTAGACTAAAACAAAACTAAGTAATTGGAGAAACTCATTTTACACTAAATTGATCATCTTATTGATTGTATGATCATGCAATACTATGAAACTTATCATATTTGTATGACTCACTTTGTATCTTTTTGTTATAAGTATAACTTAGAATGGTATACACGTTATATAAGTATGATGCATTCTTCATACAAATATAATGGTTTAGGTTAAAACTAAAAAGTATGAACTCGGACATACAAGGTATCAGCAATGTACAAAATTTCAGTATGTTCTAGTTTGGAAGTTATCACTTAACATTATGCATATACAAAGTGTATTTCATACTTGAATGATAGTATTTGCACTTAAAACATTTAAGTCAAATGTAATCTTAATTGCATCATATAGATGCATTTTATGTGTTGTACTAGCATGATTCATAAATGCAACATACTATTAGAACTATCAAATCTTCTTACATATATGTTGTACTTACTATAAAATTATGAAGGTTTTTTAATCAACTTGATCTATGAGTCTAATGGCACACATTTCTATATTGGTTAAGAAAAACCCAATAGCAACGTGGAAATTATCATACATATATGATCCTATTACGAAATATGTATGATTGATAAACATAGTAAAAGGCCTACTTGTATAAAACTCTTACTAATGTGTGTTAAGCAACATTCATACAAAACTATACTCTATCATACTCATAAAAGGCATTTTAAATAAGTAGACTATGAGTAACCACCATATTGTACACATACAGTCCATTTACTAGGCTTATACAATCTCTTAAATAGTCATGTTAATTAAGAAGTATAATTATATCATACTCATACAATCCCTGTGATTGTCATGTATGAAGTATTTACAATCCAAGACCAGAAGTTAAGAATAGATAACAAATGACAATCATGCCAAATGATGTTTCTAATGGTACTCATAAAATATTTTTTATGGAAGTGAAAGTCAATAGTCAGGTAGCTCTTTGCTAAGCGATTAGTTATATTTATTTATCACCTTGATATGATTCAATGATCTTATATGAATTATCTTCAAAACTCATAATGACTAGTTTAATCACTTTAGGAATATAATTTTAGCTATTATATTTACTATATTTGATCATCAGTGATTGAGAGATATAAGTAAGAGAGTATTTAGGGCAGAATGGCTAACGGTTCAATGAAAAACATATTAAATGGCTAATGGTTGAAAGCTTAAATGGTTGATTGCTACATCTTTTGCCTGAGATAACTTCATTTTGTTTTAATCTACATTAGTAAGATACTTCTTATCATATTTAGCAATTATGCTACTTCTATGCTAAGGGATTAAGGTGTTGATTTGTTATACAAAGAATTTTTTTGTACTTGAATTATTTTTCACTAGTTGTAATTATTTTTAGTTATTACTTTGTTAGGTTAGTATTGGCCATGTGTTTGAAGGTTAGGTGAGCTATCTTTGTTCAATGTTGATTAGTACTTATGTGAGGATTTGTAACATACCCATTATGTCACAAAAGGTATTTTGAATAACATGAAAGCCTTGTCTAGGTTTAGGGGTGGACATGGGTTTGTGTTTATGGTCAGCCACTTGAAATCTTTGTCTTCCTTATTTGTTTAATACTTATGAAAATTTGTTTATAGAACAACTAAAAGTTTATTACAATATTGGATTATTATCAAAACATTTTTGGCAAAATATATTTTCTAAATAATTTTAAAAGGAAAAATTCACACCCTGCTCCCTCATCTTGTGGGCTGGCAAGTTCTCTCAAGAATAAGTAAAAACATTACCAAATATAACTTGAGGTTATAAGATGAAGGTGTTTAGATGATGTAGAAAAGCTAAAACCACCTTGATGAGAAAAGTGCAATGTTAAATGCCTTGTAAATGCCTTACATGAACTTGGATGATTACAAATTGATTTTAGTTTGTAACTCACTTAATTACTTATTTAGATATGCAGTATGTAATAAGAAGGCTCTTAAAAGGTCCAAAAGTGATTTGGGAAGAGAAACAACTTATTCTTAAGGTTTGAAGGTATATTTATAAGCAATGGTTCCCATCACATTCCCTAAAGCACCTCAAATGGCTCTTCTAATGCTATGTTAAAATTGTAATTTTTGGTCAAACTAGTCATTAAATGTAGCACATGTGGTAGGTCAGTGTAAGCTAACACAAAGCACATGCATTTGCACTAGTAGCATAGGGTATGTAGCATCACAAGCATGCATGCAAGAGTGTAGTGTAGATGTGGTTCATTTTTTTTTTTACCATTTGTTAGGATGCATACTTTGCAAATTTTAGATGATACCATCCACTAATAATTAACTTTGACAAAATCATTTGATGCATTTTTTATGGTTGTGTGAAATTTGTGAATTTTATAGGTTGAGTCAATTTAAGCTTATGATTCACTTATTAAATTACAACTGAATATCTCTCTCAATTCATGATGTTAATTTAATCATTATGTCAAGTCATAGATTAAAGGTGTAGTCAATAAGTTTCACAAGCTTTGCATGACTTACATAAATGGTAATAATTTCATTTGTTAAAATATTATGTGTAATTTACCATATGATAAAAACCTAGGATTAATGTATATGAGTGTAAATTTGTGCATTCAAGCACTTGATAATTAAGGTAAACATCAAACCAACCTTTAGCATATGTTTTTAGGAAATTGGAAAGGCATTCACAAAATTCCTTGACATATGTGCACCGTTGGAGTTACTTCTACATGCTTCATGTCCTTGAAGCTTTGTATAATAATTTTATCACTTTCAATGCCACTCCATGGTGGGTGATCCCAAGTCAACTTATCATAGATATAACCTATAAACCACACTAAGTAGACATATAAGATCACCAAAATAAGAACTTAAATGGTTTGTTATCATTAAAATCAAATAATGCCTTTGGGCTTATGGTATTCAACAATATCAGATGATGCAAGACAGAACAGACACATATTTTCTTAATGATCAAATGTGGAGCAAACTATGAATTCTAGCCAATTATGGAAGTAAGTTTAGCTTATAAGAAACTTGGCAAACTTTTTTGGTGATTTGAAAAGACTTAATGTACTTGGACCATAAAATTTTAGCCTTATCAAACCTAAAAACACCTTTTAAGGGAGTCACTTTAAGAAATATGTGCTCAACTTCTTCAAATTCAACACTTATATGCTTCATAGTAAAATATTTCTTTTCAAAATTTTGAGTAAACTAAATTATTTCTCTAATTATTTTCACTATTTATTGGCTTTGTTAACAAAATTTAACCCAATTTATTACCTTGTAGCTTTCATAGGTGTTCAAGTTGTTTTTTTTATGATTCCATTAATCTCCTTAAAAATCCAACAAGCAAACTCTCATTACCTTTTAGTTTGAGGATGAAATATTATGCTAAATCTTAGTTACATGCCAAAAGCTTAATACACATTTATCCAAGATTGTGTTAAAAATTTAGTATCCTTGATACAAATGATAACTTTTGGTTCAACAAGAAGTCTTATAGTTTGATGCATAAAAAACTAAACCAATTTATCTACATAGTAGGTTATTCTAATTGCTAGAAAGTATGTTGTTTTAGTTAACCCATAAATGACTTGCCACAAAAATAATGACTTGTAAGTGTCAAAGACAATCCAACAACAAAATCCATAGCAATACATTCTAATTTCCATTTTGGAATTGGTAAGGGCAATAATAAGACATTGGACTTTTGTTGCTTACCTTTTATTTGCTAATAAATTAAATACTTTCAAACTCAACCTGTAACATCAAATTTTAGTCTAAGCTACCAATATTTTTGTTTCAACTCTTGGTATATATTATTTCCTTTGGGATGGATATTATTTTTTGAGTTGTTAGCTCTGATAATAGTAATAGCCATAGTTGTTGATGTGACAAAATACACACAATGCCTTGAAATTACAACACATCAGTTTCATTTAAGATAAAATTAGATATTCATTCTTTCCCTTTGTATCAACTTTTAATGTTTTTATTCTTGGAGTTAATCTTTTGCATTAGATTCAAGCCAATTAGGCCTTATAAAACATTGGTATATTAATTCCATATTTTTTAAACATCTTTTTCAAATTTTAATTTATTAACTTTAAAAGTTATTTACTTTTTCACAAACTAGGCCACAGTTGTATAAACACTAGCCTTTTTTTACTTTTCACAACAACAACAGCATTAGAGTTTCTTATAAGATTAAATAATTTTCAAAAAGTAATCTTTAATGAGTTTTAGCTATCTCTATTGCCTCAAATTTAGCTCTTTCTAAGCAAAAATGAGCTTCTAGGTGTTAATGATTCGTTAAAACTTTATAGTTCACTCCATAAAATTAATGTCTCTAAATTTTCAAAAACAAATATAATAAATTTAATTCTAAATCATTGACTAGATAGTTTCTTTCAATCAACTTCAATTGCAAACTTGCATAAGCAATGACCCTGACAAATTACATCAACACACAACCTAGTCCATGGAGTGATGCATCATTATGAATTTTGGTGTCCAGCTATTCCTTTTAGTAGATTTAGGACTAAAGATTATACAAATTTTTTCTTCAATTTCAATAAAATATTTTCACTATTAGAATTTTGCCCAAATTTCACTACTTTTAGTGTCAATTTCTTTATGGCAATGCTATATGAGAGATAACTTCTATTATTTTTCTATAATATCCAACTAGACTAAAAAAACTTTAAATTTTAAAAATAGTAGTTTTTTTAGATGAATCTGCAATAGTAATAATCTTTTGTTCACCTTGAAATTTCAAAACAATAAACAAATGATTTACAAGCTATTTAAGAAACTTGGAATATGTGGATACATCATCAACAAACATGATACAAAACTAACCTACATGCTTCATAAAGATTATGTTCATCAAATCCATAAAAGATACAACTATATCTGTGAGACCAAAAAGTAGTAGTAATAACTCATAATGTCTAAAGCAAGTTTTGGAGGTTATTTTAACAATATTTTTTTCTTTTAGATGCAATTAATGGTACCATAATATAAAATCTATTTTAGATAATACTATAGCACCTTGCAATTAATTGAATAGATCATCTATGCTCAATAGAAGATATTTATTTTTTATTGTATTTTTGTTGATTTCTTCATAGTCTATACACATATAGAGATTACCATCTTTCTTCTTTATAAAAAAGAATGGATGCTTCAAAAGAAAACAAATTGAAAAAATGAAGCACTTATCTAGTAATTCTTGTAATTCTTGTATTTACTCTCTTACATCTAGAGCTTGATAAGTGCAACTTTGTAAGAATCCTTCATTCTAAGCTTTACTCTTAATAACAATCATAGTTGAAGTTCAATCTCCTATTCGAAATTAGACTTAGAAAATCTTCCAAAACATATTAAGAAATTCACAAACCATTAGTACATCATGTATTACACAACAAAAAAATCTTTTATTACCATTATTTAGCAATTTATGTGCCTTTAATACAAAAATTTGAGGTATGCCACTCCCATTTCAATAGTGAATTATTTTTCCTCTATCTAGAGCTTCTAATTTTACCTTATTTTTAATAAAATCTATATCCATCTTATGCTTACAAAATAAATCCTTGCCTAGCACCATTTAGAATTTTGATAATGTAAATATGAGCAAATTAGCAAAGCATTTCTTATCTCTAATATCTATTTCTTTTTTACCTCATTATCATTAAAAAATTTTATTAATAAAGAATTATTCATTTACTTTAAAATCAGTAAATAATTCATTAAGCATATGAGGGAAAAATGAATGAAAGGCTTGATAATCAAACAAGATAATAATTGTTAACTAATGAAAATGTATAGTACCTATGATAAAGAGTGTCATATTGTGTGATAGAATAAATCTTTGGCTAGTAACCTTTCCTTAAAGTTTGGCCTCTACTATATTAGCTAAAACTACGATAGTTGCACTTCCTCTACCCCTACTAAGACTTGCTCTACCAACTCCATGGTTGAAACTTTGGCATGTGGAGACTATCTTTAACCCTATCTAATGAAAACCTTTGCCATATGGCCTAATTCTTCATAATTGAAACATTTTTAACAAAATTTCCCTTAGTATTGACACTAAATTGTCTTTCCATTATATTCTATGTCAAATCTACTACTTACTACACCTCTGTCTTTCTTGTTGTGCCCAAATCTACTAAATCTTTTTCACATTCCTTTTTGAAAACTCTTCTTAAAATAGATTGTGCTTTTAATTTCCAAAAATACCTCTTTGTACTTTGTACTTTCTAATCCTTAGGAGTTGCTAACTCTTTCTCAAATAATCTTTTATTTTCAAATAAATTTACATAATTAGTGATCCTAAAAGAAATTAAAGCAGCCCTAATAGAAGCTTTTATACTACGATGACACATAAAGAATTGTTGCACCTCTTGGATATCATACTTGGTTCATAACGAGCCAAAAAAGAGAAGTTTTTCTCATAATTAGTAACTAACATGTCTCTGTATGTCAATATAGCAAGATCCTTGCTCATCCTAACTCTTATGGACAAGGGTACATACCACTTTTCAAAATATTTTATAAATTCTCATGAAGACATTTCTTATACTTACCATTCTCTGAATTGGATGTAATGATAGACTCCTAGCACACTTATATAGCATCATTAAGAACATCAAGGGCTAGTGACACTCTTTTATCATATAGACAATCCAAACCATCAAATACTCTATTGATCTCTTTAAGCCAACTATCAATAATCAAGGGATAATATCCTCTTGTGAAGTGGAGGATAATTAGTAACTAATATGTCTTAGGAGGAACCAACTTTTGGAATTCATCAATAAGTTTTTCCACTTGGAAGCCTTCCTTAAGGTTTCTTATAGACTTTGTGGAAGAGAAAGACAATTGTATAGAGATAGCGTGATCATGTGATTCCTTTTAGTTATCCTTCTTCTTATCTAGTTCAAGTTTCATCTCTTTCTAACTTCCTCTCTACAATTCTTCCCTCTTTAAAGTTCATGTAAAATATGTAGATGCTAAAAAATGTTAATAAAGGATAGTTATTAACTATATATAATTATGCCATATATGATTTGTAGTCAAAATGGCTCTAGTTATTAACCTTAAACTTTAATACCACCTATCACACACACATAACCATTCCTTTTTATGACCTAATAACAATATAAGTAGTACAAAATAATGGGGTATAACGAAAGTATTAATAGTAGGATGCAAACTAAAAATTTAGGCAATAGTGATGATGAAAACACATTTTTAAACCCAATTTTTAGCAAAATAATAAACAAACATAAACTATAGTAATGTACATGCATACCCTAAATACTATCCAAATACACTACACATTTGTACAAGTATAGATACAATATTGAGCATTAAAACATACCAATCAAAATTTTTTATAAAGCATGATACAAAATTCTCTTGATCTCAAGGACTAATGTCATATGACTAGGTTTCCCTAGCTCTTTGGGCATCTATGTCTTGATTTATGATGCACATGATGAGCATAACAAGTTTAAATGGATAAACCAATTGTACAAGGAATAAATCAAGAGAAAACATAATAATGAATAACTTATAAATAACAAAGGAGTAAGAAATAAATATATATGACATTTGAGAAGTACCCATACAAACATGTCATTAACACATACATATAAGTCATGCTCATTTTATGTACTTTTTTTATCGTTTCTCATCGCGTTGGGTAAACCAAGGAAACCACTTTATACTCACACAATTTTGAAACATATTGTAGGATATATCATTTAAACTATTATAGATAGACCTTAATGATCTTTTATTTCTTTATATTCTTTTCATCCTTCTAAGTTCATATACAAGTACTTAAAGAAAATAAATTTAATAAACAAATGCATACGTATCATTTCATATGCACATAAATAGATGGTTTTAATAACATGCTATGTAAGATCATAACATGTGCACATAATCATATGATGTTATGCTACTATTCTCTTATCAATGTATTTCAAAGATATATAATAATAACATAATTATATCATAGTTTTCCTACTTTATTCATATGGTATGGTTTCTTAGCTATTTTCATGTGCCTTTAGTTTTCTACATAAGTAGTTGGTGCGCATTTCATCACTAAAAAACTTAATTTTAAATGCATAATATATTAATAATTACTCAATTTGATCAAGGATAAAATCCAAACTCTTTCTTTAAAGTTCCTTTATTCAACATACCATACATATCGATGTATGTATGATATGGTTTTAACTACCTTTACTTCACTAATTTTAATTCAAACATAAAACAAACTTCAAGATAAGCATAAATTGGTAAGTATTCAAGAATTAAAAGCATGCCAAGCACTTTTAATAAATTTCAAATCAAACTTGCTTCATTTTAACTCAATTAAAGCTCTTAAATTTTACATGTCCCTTACATTGATCATAAGGCATCTAGAGTAAGACATCTTGCAAAAATCAAAAGGAAACTTGAATAATGGCTTACCTTATATAACCACTTCATGTTATAGCTATCTAAAAATATTTTTAAAGTATTCTTGTGTCTTTATTATTATTTGATCCTATTATAATTACTTGATCTCTTTATGGGCTCACTTAGAAACTATGTTTCTTGCCACCAAAGCTCCTTGAAAGATTACATGATTCCATTAGATTGTTCTCTTAGTATAAAAGAAAGTAGAAGTTAGCTCTTACATTGATATTATCCTAAAGATCAAGCGAAAGACTTGGATTCTCCTTCTCTTCATCTTCTTTAAGGTTCCTAACTTATTAATATAGCCTTGATCTCCTTCTTTGATTTGCTTCAACAACTTACACAACATTTTCATTACTCAGCAAGCCACTTAAGAATATAAACTGAAGCAAAAGTCACTTAAGAAAGTTTCATGCAAGGCTAACCATACTCTGATTTACACTCTAGTAACCCTTAAAAGTAGTGTTAATGGTAGCACTGATAAGCTTTTTTTCACTTGTATTTGGATAATGAAGATTTTTTCTCTTTGTTTTGCTTTAAGGGAGATATCTTTTGGACTCACCATAAATGATAAGGTTTCATCAATTTTTTTAAGAATTTTAAATACCTTTTCAATCTTTGTTATAATAAGTATTTTGTCCAATTAAAACTTTTCTAGAAAAAGTTTTTGATGTAATTTTTAGTATTTTTCTCATATGTTTTCTATTTTGTTGCAGTGATCTCAATACCTTTGAATTCTACTAATAGAAATAATATTGTTAGTTATGTTATAATATATTTAGTTGGATAATAATTTTCTTTTTATTGCTAATTTTTAGACTTATACTCAAGCCTCCTAGTATTTTATTCTTTTGGTTTTGTCCTTTTTCATTCATTCTTTTTTTATAATAATTATAAATGCATTAGTTTACTTTAAAGATTGAATAAGAAAAGAGATAATGTGGTAAAAATAAGATATTATAGACCTACAATGTACTTCTATAATATCTATATCTCGTTGAAAAGTATTCTCAAACTCACTACTTGTCTTCAAAATTCTGTGGTATATTTCTATACCATTTGTCATTGTAAGTGTTTTTTATTATACTACTTTCTTCACCTTTTTTTATATAATCTAAGGGATAAAATTTTTCTTAGATTAATATTTTAAATTATTTTCAAATCACTTCTATAACTATATCATTTCTTAGGTAAGCATTCCACCAGACTAATGCATGGCTCATCATCTAGTTAGTCTAACCAAGTATCTAATTTTTCTACATTCATCATTGCATCATAAATTAATAAATCAAGCATAATATCTATCTTGAAAGGATGTTGCTAGTTCTTTTGCATAAAAAAGTGAGATTGTTGTTATCCTTATTTCTTTCTTCAGTTATCTTGGGATTCTACTTAATCCAACATTCCTTTGATTAAGAGTATTTACTTTTGGCAAATTTTCTTTTGGATCCATCATAAGAAGAGATTGAGATTTTATCATCATCTCAATTAATACTTGTATTTATTGGGTTAATAAAGCTACATGTGTCTCCAAGCTTGATGATGAAATAGTTGACACAATCCTTATGAGTGAAATCTCTTCAATCTTTTGATTCTCTTTTGCAACTTACACTTCAACTATCTTCCTCTTTGCACTTACCATCGATGTCAAATCAAAGCTCTCTATTATAAAAAATAATATGATCTATCTATGAGATATTTTCATACTGAGTCCTCAATTATAAACCTATATCTTAAAGTAGCAATAGTGGAAGTGAAAGCATGAAAATGATAAAGAATAGAGGAAATAAGAGGAGAAAAAAGGTTTTGTCATTTGGAGATTAATTTTTCTAAGTGGTTTCTCTTAAAGGGGTTCATAAAGTTTTCATTCCTAGAATTTTGAATAGCTTCATACATCCTTCTCATCATTTAGTATAAAAGTTTGCATAAAATATTTTATTATAAAATAAAAAAAATGTGATTTTAGAAAAATATATAAAAATTTCCCAAATTCTACATGCCTTGCCTAAATGCACGTACTCTTACACCACCATGTGTATGGCCATGCCAAAGAACTATTCATGTGAATGGTAATATTCTCAAGCACGAATAGCTTACGTGTGCATGTTGCCCACGACAATGTGGTAGGTGGCTGATAGGGAGCACATGTAATGCACGTGCTCTTGTCCTATGAGATTGTGAGTACCAATGGACTTGGGCATTCAACACATTGCAGCCATCTGTGTGTGTGCTCATGACTTTGTGTATAGTGCTTTGCTACCACACTACAACATGCATTATGACATGTCTACAATGATCCTCTATATGTGGCTCTTGCTACTTCTTATTGCTTGAATGTCTTTTATCATTTTGTCACCTCCCCTAATTGTTTTCACAAGTTCGGTTCTAGCATGTCATGAACACTAGCACCTCTACTCATAGTGTCTAGCTAATGTGCACTTTGGCATCCCTACTATGAGCCTCCATATATAACCTAGCATATAGCACCTACTGCTTTGTGTTATGTCAATATTTTTCATTATTTTATCTTCTCTTTTGATTTTTTTAATAATTTTATATTTAATAAGCCTAAAAGTGATTTCTTGAACAGCTAAGGTGAACCAATTTAGCATCAACTAGGTGATCAATTGATAAAGGATGTAGTTCATTTTGAACTTCACACTATGACCCTAATGATCAAATTGATAGATCTAATGAACAGTTTGAATGTCAAGCCTAAGAAATGAAAAGTGGTTAGCCAAGTACATTAACTAGTGCATGGGTTTTGTTACAAAAATATTTGGTTCTTAAAAGTTAAGTGTGGCATACATAATCTCTCAAAACATGTCTTAAGAGCTTGTTTTAATCCATATACTACTTTCTTCAATCTATATATATATACTCTAGTTTATCATGGACCTCAAAATGTCAAGATTATTCTTTATAAACTTCCTTATTTATGAATCCATTTAGAAAAAATACTCTTCACATCCAAATATAGATTAAATCCTTTATTACATGCATAAGATAGTAATATCTAAGCAACTTCTTGTTAAGCAATGGGTGCAAATGTCTCTTAAACATCTACCCTACTTTTTAATCATAGCCTTTAGCAACTAATCCAACCTTATTTTCAACTTCTATACTATTCTTATCTAACTTATTCTTGAATATCAATTTTGTTCCTATAATTAAATGTTTTGAGTAGCCTTGGGGCTCCTTCCATACTTTATTTCTCTCAAATTGGCTAACCTCATTCATTACTAACAACCAAAATTCTTCATGCAATGTTTCTTCAACCAATTTAGGTTCAAGAATGATACAAAAGTTGAATGGTTGAGTTTGGATCTAGATTAAACTTCCTTTTTTGCTTCTCCTAAAATTTGATCTTTAGAGTAATCCTTTTAAAATTTTCACTCTCTAGGGACTTTAATTTTTATTGAGTCTTTAACTACTTATTTATCTTATTGGGTATACTATATCTTCAATAATCAACTTCTTAAATTCCTTATGATCATCTTTCATGGTTCCTACATCATGCTTAAGTAGAGTGACTCATCAATGGTTACATAAGTTGATTCTTCTACCAATTGAGTGTTCTTATTAAATATTCTATACAATCTACCATTAGCAAAGTATCCTACAAATATTACTTCATCTAAGTTTTTATCAAATTTTCCTTATTCACTTTATCAATGTTAAGCATTTAACACTTATAACCAATAATATATAAATGAGTTATCTTAGGCTTCTTAGATTAAAACAATTTGTAAAGTGCAACACTCAATATTGGTTAGGAAAAAACATGGTTAATGACAAAACAATTCATATTAAGTGCTTTGACCTAAAAGTATTTAGGTAAATTATAAACATTAACCAAGCCATGTCTACATAGTGAGTAAAATGCATGAGTGATACCATACTTGCTATAACATTAAATGAAAGGTGCTTTTTAAATTCTCCACCATGATCACTCTTAATTGAATCCATTATCACTCCATGTTCATTTTGTATTCTAATGATCAAGACAACAAAATTCTCAAAGGCATAATTATTTTTCTAAGAAATAGAACAAAAGTATGTTTAAAGTAATCATATGCTATTATAAATACATGTTTATTCTTTCCTAAAAAAAGGATGAATGGGTCCAAATAGATCAATATGAGGTATCTTTAAAGGTCAACTATTAGAAATATCTTTTTTTTGTTTGAGGGGGTCTTTGGTTCATTTGCTCATTTAGCATGGACCACAAATGTGATCATTAACCCATTACAAATAAGGTAAACCTCTAAACTAAGTTATATCTAATTACTTTCTTCAAGGATGAACTACCAGCATGACAAAACCTTCTATTCTAAAGGTTGGCATCATTATCTTGAGTGAAAAAGCTTTTTATCCCACTCGCTTCTATACTCTTCAAATCTAGCTTATATGCATTGCTTCTCATTGAGGCTATGACTAGAGGTTATTCATTTTTACTAATTACACGAAATTTAATATCAAATTTAACTTTAAAACCTAAGTCATATAATTGGCTAATATTTAACAAGTTATATTCAAACATTCTATTAGTAGGACCTTGGCAATAAGTGCAGAGGAATTACCAACGATTCTAATGTCGATGACCATCTTATTGAAACTAACCCCAAGGGTGATTTCATCATCAAATACCAAGTTTTGGGTGAACAAAATTGAATTCATGCTTTCATGTCTTGAACATTCACTATCCAAGTATCAGAAGCACTCCTCAATCCTGTTAAAGAGACATGCTTGCACAAAAAAAATCTAAGTACTATTCTTGGGGAACCAAACCAATTTGTGTCCAAAATTGCGAAGGTAGTCCAAGTAGATGGAGACAATTTCTTCTTGGATATCCAAACATATCTAAAAAATCTAGAATGCACATTTGTTCTAATTCTAAAAAATTTTATTGTGTCCCAAGTCTCATGTAATAATTGCATCAAAAGTTGCTTTGACAAGATGATACTTTGGCATGAATAAATGAAGTTCTTTTATGATATATATTATGATGATGATAAGTAAAATAACATAAATGTAGCTTCTTAAATTCATTTAATTTTTTCATAACTAAAGTACATTGAGAAATAGAATTAGCAAGATCATATCTAGTCTTTTGCAAGTCAACTAAAGATCATTCATTTGTTTCATTAAGGTATTCACATAAACCAAGATAGTCAACATGTTCCTTTTTCAATTTCTTCTACTTTACTAACAAATTTTCATAAATTTGACACACAATTAGAAGTTATTCTTTTAATTCTTTCAAGGTGGTTGGTGTTCCACCCTTGTGTTTGATGAGTCAAGCATAAATGTGTATATTTTATTTGGGCTTGATTTTAAGTAAAATTGTTAATAATTAATTAAATCAAGTCATGTATTTTAGATGTCTAAAATAATGGTCTCTAAGGGCCTTGAGATCATGGCATACTTCAAGGAAATTTGAGACATGTACAAGATTTTTTATAATTGAATTTCTTTTTATTTCTCTTGAATTTGATATGTCCAAACTTTGAGATTATGAGGCACACTAGAGTATTAACATTTAAAAATATTATAAATTTATTTAATACTGAATTTTGATTTTTGGGCCAAGCATATTTGACAAAATGTATAGACATTGGTATTTGATTTTTTAATATTATTTTGGAATTGTTTTTCATGAATTTCTTTTTATAGATATTTAAATAACTTATAATACTATAAGAATATAAAATTATTTTTATACACTTATATTCAAATTTTTGGCACAAAAATTCGTCAAAAATACCCTAAAACAGCTGAAGTCTCGGGAAAATGCACTGTAGCAATGGGCGGGTCGACCCGACGCGAAAACAGCCCGTCCAGGTCTTTTAGAAATTAAAAATTTAATTTAAAAATAAAAATTTGGTTGACAAGAAAAGGGCGAGCCAAGCCCGCCGAGAGGAGCTCGGCTAGCGCTGGTCAACGGTCAAATAAACAGTGCCTGGCTAAGCCAAGCCCGCCCAAAGCCCGCCGAGAGGAGCTCGGCTAGGTCAAACTGCAGCGCGGTCAACGGTCAATGAACAATGCTTGGCTAAGTCAACCCGAACCAGGTGATGAAGTCCCGGTCAAGGAAGGGGGGAGCCAGCCCCGCAAAGGCTCGAAAGCTACAGGGTGCAAATTCTATATAAAGCAATGCGCCAATTTCATTTCTGCAGTGTGGGACTAAAAATCCCACCTTATAACTTCGGCAGGATCCAAAGGCGCAGATCAAGCCCGCCCAGATCCAACGGGCGAGAATTGTTTCGAACGGCTGCTTCGCAAGGTTAATCGCCGCCGTTCGTTCACCGCGCGGATCCAACGCTCCAGATCAAAATCGAACGGCCGTTTAATCGGCGCCGTTCATTCAGCGTCCGGATCCTACGCACGGGATTAAATCGCGTAAACGGTAATCGCGAGATTTAATCCGTGCCGTTCGATTATGCGCCCGGATCCAACGCTCTGGATTAAGCCCGAACGGTAAAATGCGTAAATCAATCTGCGCCGTTCGTTTTTGGGCCCGGATTGGACGGTGGCTGCTTTCCGTCCGTTGCCCAAACGGCTAATTAATTTTTGGAGCCGTTGGGGGTGTTTTTAGAGCTCAAATTTGAGCTCTATAAATAAGGAAAATTGATGTATTTTTCAGTTTAACCTTTGCTAAATTTTCCAAAGATTTCAGATCTCAAAATTCGAGCACTCAAGCAAAAACGGTGCATCCAAGCTCAAAAAGCAAAGCGGCAAGAAGGCTATTGGAATTAAAGGTTTTTCAATTATTTCTCAATTTCTATCCCTCTAATTTGTCGATTGTGTGTGCCTCCTCTTTTCTCCGATCTCTTCTAAGTTCTTTTTTGCCAATCGTTGTATTTTTCGTTTTGGGGCAAGGGCATCCCGGCAGTAGTGCTAAAGCCCCGGGTTTGAGTTGAGCCCGATAAAAACTCAAGTAGGTTTGGGATTAGCCATAGTAAAAATCCCAAGTAGGTTTGAGGTGAACCGTAGGAAAAACCTCACTTGTAATCGGTGCATTTAGTGGATTTTTCCCAACACCGGTTGGGGGTGGACGTAGACTCGGTTTTGAGTCGAACCACTTAAAAATTTGTGTGTTCAACTCTCTTTACTCTTGCTTAAAGGTTTTTAAGTTTAATTTCGAAATTCATAAAATTTTTAAATACACAATTCACCCCCCCTCTTGTGGGATTTCCTTAGCACAAAACACTTCAGTTGGACATAACTCATCATTTAAGGAAGAACCTTTATCATCATGTCCATAGACCATGAGACACATTAACCCTTTATTCTTCTCATCCTCGCTTGAACATGATCTCTCTAAATCACTTAAAGATACCTTCATTGACTTTTTGTGTTATTTTTATACTTCTCCAACCCTTCTAGCACCCTTGGACCTTAAGATGGATGTGTCCTAACTATCTACACTAATGTCAAACTATCTTCCCCTTTAGCTTTGGCTTTGCACCACAATCTCGATTCCTTTGCCTTTATTTTTTCCTACACTATAGTGCTTAAGTAGTTGTGTTAATCCTTTAGTACTTAAAGCTACCTCATCTTCACTAAAGGTGTTGGCTTTTGATGATACTTCAATCTTCAAGTCAATAGCTCCTTCTTTCTTCTTTGATTTGTTCTTTTCTATAACAATCTTCTTTTTTTCCTTTTTATCTCCATATCATTGGTCATCAATTCTCTTATATGGTTAGCAAGGGAGAGAGTTGAGAGGTGTCTTCCTCACAAGTTCACATTTATAAATATATTTTCTAAACTTGTGAAACTATTTGTAATGTTTGTGAAATGTGTAAACATGGTTTTATCCATTTTGCTAGAAGATGCCCTAAACAAGTTATATGTGAGCATGTTTATTTTATTTTCCTTCACCTTAGAGGTTCTCTCATAGGTTACCTCAAGCTTATTCTAAATTTTATATGCAATTTCTAAATTCATGAATCTATTATACTCTATGGCATTTAATCAACAATGCAAAATATTTATAAAATAAGCATTTAGCTCAATTTTATATTTTTTTCTCTAGAATTCAACTCAAAAATTTAATTTTGGAACACAACATTATTTACAAATTTTGTAGAATAATTAAAGGGACACTAAAGAATGACCCAAAAATTTGAATCAACTAAGAACAAGTAACTCTCTATTCTACTCTTCTAATACAAGTAATACTTTAGAAAAAATCAAATTCCATTACATTGCTAATTGGACTTGTTAAAGAAACTGTCATTCAATTATTTGGGTAGTATGACCTTCAAGGGAAGAAACAAGGTCTCTATTTATCAACCTTTTATTGAAAAAATAATTAAAAAGGTTGACAGCTAGAATTTCAAATGGGTATCAAAAGGATGAAGGTTGATCCTTATTAAAAGTGCCTTGAACTCCATCCTTACCACACTTGTTGATAATTCATGATCCACTTAAGAGTGTGGTGAAAATGCATAGAGATGGCAATGGCAAATTTCTTTTAGAGTAGTTCTAGAAATACTAATAAGCATCATTAGACCTCATGGAAGAATACTGCCTTTCCAATTTAGGAGAAAGGACTGTTAGAAAGAAAATTACAACAAGAGTCATCGTATTTATGTGCAAAGTCTAGTGCTCATATCATTTCTCTAATTCCTTGTAGGCTTGTTTCTTGAGAGCTCAGCATGCTATCTATTTAGAAAATCTTTTCCTAAAAACAATGGATGAAAAATCTTCAACATGATCTAGAAAGTTAAAATTGTATAATTTCCCTCAATATGAGGTATTGCAATCTAAAAGCATGTAGGAATCATTTGTTCCTTACTAGTTTCTAAGAAGTTTTGCACTAAAAAAGTATATGAGTGGCTTCAAGAAGTACATCCCATTGGGACATAATTAACAAATTTCTAGAACAAACATATCCATTTCAAAATATCATTCTTATATTACAATTATCTAACCAAACATTACCCTTTTCCACTTCTTAAAGAAATTTTGATTACTTCTTACCTCTAGATATCCACATGTGAGCATGAAGATGATCTATCCATTTTTCAATGGACTTTCTTGTTTATAAAGAGTCTAGAACTAGTTTGAATAGAAGCTAGGGGTATGTCCCAACAATAGTTGGGAGTAGTTTAGCATAATTCATGGGTGGTAGAAGTTGAAAGTCCTTACCAACTTGGCAATATTACATTGATACTTTCTACAGTAATATGTTTGGAGGACTAAAAAGCTTGGACTTTAGGTTTCTTTGAAGGTAAAAAAAATCCTCTTCACAGTTGATTAATCTTGTCACTTCCCATCTATTCAAGATCTTTCAAACATTTCCTCTTGAAGCTAACTACAAGGAAGATGTTATTCTTTATAACTTAGGCTTCACTTTTTTCCTTCCAACCACAAAGATCTCTTAACAACCAATTGATGGGAATTAGTCAGTCCATTCATGCAATAGGTAAAACAACAATGCAAGGTATCACAAATCAAGAACTATTTTTGTCATCACCAATTGAAATTTCTTATTCATGCCTTGTATCTTTCTTATAAATCTAAATCTTATCAAATAATAATCATATTGATTCTATCGAAAATCGATTTTACGATATAAACGCTCACCCAATCATCATACTAGTCTATTCTCTTCAACATACACATTATTTATAATGAATCCCCCATGAAAAGCTTGGTCAGCTTCCTTTAATCATTGGTCACAAGATATGTTAAACCATTTCATACATCAAATGCTCCACTTATTAGATCTTCTATTATGTAGTACATTGCTACATATTTTATAGTTAGATACCTTTTATTGTTCTCAATTAAATGTCTTTGTTTCATGTCCATGTTCTCTAATTTCCCATTGATTATGTCCACACATGGTGCAACCCTCCCTTTTAAGATCATATCATCATTATTACCCATAATATCAAATCAAACTAACACACGATGATTAATGGCTTATCTATATTGATCTTGCTCAAACAATCTCATTGATATTATTCGTTGGTTCATATTCAAGTCGGTCCATTGTACCACATGACTGTGTGGCCAACTACTAGTCGACCAAGTGCATTGCATCAATCTCTTGCATCACTTATCAAACAACTCAAATGTCCTCATTGGATTAATCTAATCCTATGAAATATTCATTTCATATCAAACAAGTTTAAATCCTTATTTGGCCCATTTATATTTGGGTATCCTTTATACAATATGACTCTTGATCATGTATTATATAATCTCAAATTGATCAATAACAAGCTATAAGCACATCTATTTCTCTACATCTAGGGGCTATGGCTATTATGGACAGTAAAACTATCATCCCACACACTACATTTATGGAATTATAGTCAATTGAAGAAATGTATTCTCAGATGGCATGGATTTGGTAACTCTCTTCTAGCAATGCATTGATCAACATGGTTATAGAATCCTATCCTTCTAATGTGACAACATGATGTAAAACTTTCTTCTCTATGGAGTAAAATTTAAAAAAAAAACACTTGCTAAATAAATCATAAAAAGCAAAAAAAAAAAGCAATACTCACTAACAAGTAATGGAGGATGGTGCCAAGATGAACCTTCACCCAAAGGTTCTAAGGCTTCAATGATATTATGAGCTATTTATAAATCTTTTTCTTGAAAATTTTTGCTCATCAATTCAACCTACTCTGATACCAAGTATAAGTAAAACCTTTCCACAAGAGGGAGTGAATTGTATTTATAAAATTGAACAAGTAAACATAGTGCAATTATTGAGGTCTTATAATTATATTATTTATACTAATTTTTTCTTTAAAAACTCATATTTATCTTTGAAGGTGGATGTATGAAATTACAAAAAGTAAAAGACAAATGTTTTATGTGGTTCAACAAATACATAACCCTATCTCCACTCCAAGTATAAGAGACCAAGCTTATTAAAATTAGTCACTTTTTGTCCAAAACTAGTTAGTGAAACACTCTCACAAACATAATCTATAAGGATAAACAAGTAGCCCAAAAGACCCAAGAAAAGGTTACTAACAATAATCACAACACAACAGCAAATATAACGAAATAAATGAAGCAAAAATAAGACAAAATATAGTTTCGTGACAAAAATAACTTATACAATAAAAACTAATAATTAGTGCAAATTTGAAGGGCACACTAAGTATAAATACAAAAGTCATTACCAATAAAATGCTAAATAAAATGTAGAAAGATTAAAAGTGCAATTGCTACAAGGAATGAGTCCAAGAAATTTGAAATGATGAAACTTTTGCAACACAATAGAAATGATGAAAGTTATCCCTTAAATTGATTATTTTTATATTAGGTTCATCTCTCATGGTTTAATCCTTTATTTATTAGCAAAGGGTACTCAAAATGTAAGCTATAATGGTGTTAATGGCTAAACAATAGCTATAATCCATTTCCTGAAAAAATTAAACTAGCCATTATAGGTTTTCGACATACTCATATTGTATAATCGATTAGATCATATTGTATAAAGACATAAAAATGAATTATTTAGATGACAAATGAATATTAATGTAATTCCTAAAATTCTTAAGTTTAGATGTAATAAGAGTAAATTCATTTGTAAGGCTTGATAGTATCATATGATGGATAAATATCATATTATACAAAGCTTTTGGGTTCTCTCCTTTCAATCTTAAGACCATGATTATATTGTATAATGATAATTAACATATCATATAAAATTTTATGTATTTCTCTTTTCTCTCACTATCTTAAGCCAAAAACTAATCTAATTGTATGATGATACTTATTTTATTGTATAAATATATTTATATTATTACTTAGAGTTTTCTCTCACTATCTATCTAATAATGCCTTAATAATACAAACTCATTATATTATACAATATGAAGAATCATATCATATAATGAGTTACAACTTTGATAAACATACTCAATCAGATTGTTCTATTTTTTTTCATACACTTATACTAATCATATTATATATAATAAGTATATCTTATTATACAATAAGGGTAATTTATCCAATTTGATAATTCATGTTTTCCTTTACATACTTATTTTGGTTAAGACTTTATTGATGTGCTAAACCAAGAAAGGTATCACATACCACTTTATGAAAATGCAATTGTATATGAAACATGGATTGAGATGAAAATTAAAGTTGATTTGAATAAGAGTTTGATCCTATATTAAAGATAGAATAAGTTGTAGTATTTTAATCATACCAAAAGTAAATATGAAGCACTCAAAATGGCTACCACACTATCAAGAGTAGGATTCTTCCATAGATTGATCACTTGTATAAAACATATGCTTGATGAAATTCAATGATGATACATAATGCCAACACATCTTGAATGATCATCATATTTTATTTTTTTTTAAATATCAAACTCAAAGAATACATTTATAAATATTATCATATTAACTTGTTATTATCAAACTTATACATGGGGCCAAAAGGTTAACAATGTATACTATTATTAATGGAGAACTTAGATTTATAGTGAGCTTTTATGCTTCATTATTTGCTTACATTTTTCACATTGCTATGTATTCTTATAATCATGATTTTATCATCATTAAAAAAGAAAGATTATTAATACTATTGATAAATATAAATATTTAATGATAACAAAATTATCATATTATCTAATATTTTATAATAAATCATTTTCTTAAGTATCTTAAGAAAAGTTTAGATAATGAATCAACAAAGTTGAAACTAGATTGAAAAGAAAACATTTGTTGGATAATCACGAACAAAAGATAAAAGATGCTCAAATACAAGCACTTGAATCCCTTTAACATTGGGTCCAATATAATGTGATAACTATCTTAACAAATTATTTTAAATTATTTTTATTTTTGTTAAAATGTTAAAACGTATAATTTAATTCTTATGACATTAAGATCATTGAATTCACTTTGCATATTTACTCCACTAAAAAATACTTAAAATTCACTCTACAATGTGTTGCATTATACATGTCATAAGAGTAATAACCTATGACAAGCATTTAAAATAGTAATGAAATAATACAAACATTTTAAACATATAAGATTAAGAATGATACATACTTTCAAACTTAAATATTTCACATAAATCATACAATATGTAAGATCCACATACCATGCTTAGATACTCTAAGTGCTACTTGAATCCATCTAAAATAAAGAATTATATATGATACATAACAAATAACCAAAATCCTACATCAAAATTATCAGAACTATCACAACTACCAATACTACGAAAACTTGATCTTCAGTTAAACAATTAATGCAAAGGAGGCTACTACATAAATATAAAGATCTTTAATGATCTTCAAAACTTTTTTTTGACAAAATATCCACAAAACCATTAACAAAATTTAGCTACTAATGGGCTGTGACATGTCAATTTTCTGCCTTAAGTTGAAAACTCTATAGCTTATATATAAGCTACAGTTGTTCTTCTTTCGGGGATCAAAACTCCTTCAGTTTCTGAGGTAGGTTGTAAAAATCAGATAGGTACTCCAAAGCCTCGCCATTTCCATTGCACACCTTCAACAGCGAGGTGACCTCTCCTGTGGCGACCGTACCCCATTTTTCACATTCATCCATGAATTGAAGAAGCTTGGAGTAGAAGGAATCATAGTTCATGAGGAGGAACGGAACTGGAAGCTCAGAACCAATCCTTTTCAACTGTATCAATGCCAGAATCTCAAACACCTCATCTAAGGTTCCGATGCCGCCGGGAAAGGCAACAACGGCCGTCATGTCCGAAGGCTCATTCCTTGCAACAGCATTCGCCAAGCCATACTTACGTGCAGATATAAACCTGTTTCTTTCGAACTACAAGAGCTCAAGAAGCTTTTATGGTTGGCAAAGGCTTTGAATAGTGGGTTTTACGGTTACCTGCACGTAAGATACTTTTCAGAAGGGAGGTAAGGATGCTGGTTTGAGCTGACCCCTTCACTTGCCTCCATCGCTATCTTAAGTCCACCAACTGGCATTCTTGCTTCCAAAGCACCTTTAATGGCAGCATCCATAAGACCAGGACCAGCTCCTGTCCATGTGGTGCATTCGAGTAGTTTGGCAACCTGAAAGATGTGTAATCCACGTAGCGTTTATTTTAAAAGGACAAGACCAAACCCAAAGTTTTTGTACCCAAATTGGTGTAAAATGAGACTGCCAAGCAGATTAAATAAGAACATGTATGAAGAGGGAAGTAATCTAAAATAAACACAAAACAACATCTAGGAACAAAATTACTTAAACCGGATCTTCCCTGCATTTCCCTAATGATATGGGCATATTGTGATCCTAATCAATTAATTTGATCTGATTTCTAGGAAAATATATTATCCAAGCGAATAAAAAAAATGGTAACAGCTAAAGAAATAAGATTGAAAGAAATACTATCAAAACTTTTTCATTCATCAATCGAGCTAAACTTTAAAATAGCAGAGCCTTCAAGGTAATCTACAATTGGATGGTAACCAATTCTCACTCTTCTACACATCAATTTTGCATCCATTGACACTGACGTTCATAAATACAAACTTAAGGACATTAGTATTTCTCCCATGACAAGTTGCATAATGAACATTTTTCTTTGCTAAACCTTTTTTATGAAAAACTTTCATGAAGACAAGATTGAGAATCATTGTTTTATGATCAATATAGCAACCTAGCTATCTAATACTTGAGTTGGGCAACTTAGTTTAGACGAATTGAAATATCACATTATGCTGCTATCCATGATCTTGGATTGCATCACTTAACTTGCTTCATATAAAGGAAATTATAAAACTTATTTGGATCAAGCAATTATAAAGAAAGTATGACAAGATCTAAAAGATGGTCGAAGACATACTACTAACACCTCCACATAACATTTGCAAGTAATCATACCTTTAAATGGCTTATAAATCTCATTATTAATTACGATAATTACAGCATCTTCTTTTTGTATTTATAGTCCTAAAAAAATATGAATTTCATAGATACGCTACTTGCATATAATAATAGAACCTACAACTAAATTAGAGCTCTATCATTCATATTATGAGTAGTCATTTAATCAAAGACTCCTTATAATCATCAGGATTCCTTATAATTAGGAGGAATTTAAGTTAATCTATCTTTCATATTATGAAATCTAAGTATAAAAAGAGTAAATCATTAAGACTCCTTATAATTAAGGGGAATTTAAGTTACCTAGTCATTTAATATGCTTACACTTAGATTAGCTCTTAAGATAAGCTACTCAAATAGACTCATTTAATTCACTTGAAATTGAAATCGTATGATTAATAATTTCTTTTATTGAATAAAAGTTCTCACAACAACAAGAACAGACTCATAATTTCAAAAAAATATACATTAAGTAAAGAATCATAACTTGTTAAATCAGGTCGACCTAAGTAGCATAAATAATTGTTATAACGCACTGCATGATTCTCGATTGCAATGATCTATGTTTTACTTAAAAATAGGTATCATTATGTGGTCAAAAATAATATTTTGAAAAATTATTATTGTAGTTTTTTGATATATTAGGCCAGTTTTAATGATAAAAAAGAAAGTTAAAAGATAACTATTTCAACTTATGGATTTTCAACATAAACAATATAATAATTGCATTATTTTAGTATTAGGATAATTTCAAGAAAATTGAGAAGAAAGTTTATAATAAGAAAAAAAGTATATCTTAACATATTCTTAAGCCAACATTCCATCATTAATACAATAATTTATATATTTCTCCTTAATTATAAATTATGAATGAAAGTATATGTTTAACATAAAGTTTGTGGAATAATAATTAGTAAGAAATACATAAGATTATAAAAGGAAATTTTACACTTTTCAATTTTTTCATATTTTATGTAAGTAGTACATTTATTTTATATAAAATACATCATGAAATTATATTATTGTTAGTTTTTTGTTAAAGTGAATTCACCTGATAAATTGATGTAATTCATTGTCATATATTATGTTTTATAAGAGTACATATGCTAGGAGGGTAAGATAAACTTTAGTTGTTGCATGGCTGAGGTACAACATAAGTTCCATTTCAATAAATGGGACTAATTATATTAAAATACTATATCCATAAGCAAACTCTGAGTAGTACTGCAATAATAATAACTAATGAAATGTTATGCCAATAAAGTAATTCCTTTATTCAATAAAATGTGTAATATAAGTTGTGGGTAGATTTGAATAATCAATCCTTGAAAAAAAGAGTATAAAAATTAATAGCTCCAAAAAATAGAATTGTGTGGGAATGAAATATTATTTAGACCTTAAAAGGTAGTGTTTTTACCCATCAAACTAGTTTCAATTTAAATTATTGTCTTTATCTTAGATTGATAAATTAGAATAATTCAACTATAAAATATTTGACTTTGAAATATAAAAATGGGACCTCTAAAAGTTTGACCTCATAAACAACTTAGCAACATAACATGGTAATTTTAATAGGTCGTCTATGCATGTAAACAATAGCTTGGCATAATAAAGAAATTTTGAATCAAATAATTTTTCTTGAAATCCATTTTAGATATATGATCTTATATCTATCCTACATAGAATTTGAACTAAACTAACCATTACATGACAATATCTTAAGAGCATTTCATCAATTACATCATCTATGATGTGCACGTAGTTTACCATGTAATTGTTTAGTTAAACAATCATATCAAGTGAATGGAACAATTCCCAATAACATAAAATTTCTTTTAGTGCTATGCAACCTTAATGATACTAAATCAAAAGAAAATTCATGTCAACTTTTGCAACATAATTTCCAAAAAGCCAAGAGGTATGGGTATAAATGGTCATCTACAACAAAAACAAAACTTTTTTCTTACCTTAGAAGAATGTGATGTAGCAAAACAGGAATAGAGCTGTAGGATGAACTGAAATTTTTTTTACATTAAATAGAATAGGAAGTATATTAAGAGGACTTAAGTGATAAAGAATGAAGTTAATAAAATAGAGAAGAAAACCAAAATTCACTTACCAAACTAAATTTAAGAGTATGCCACCAAACCAACTCAAACACTCAAGCTACCAAATAATACACTTTTTTTAGTCTCAATCAATTCACATTTCATCCATTCAAAAGATGTCATTTAAATAAAAGATTATAAATAATTATTTAATACAAAAATAATCTTTTAATCTATTTCTTAAAGATTTTCATACTCATATAATTCTTTAATTCAAAAATATGCATTATACTTATTTTTTAAAAACTTTCACCTCTATCTTTGAATATTTTACACACTTATATTAATATACCATCAAATATGTGCCACCTATCATAAGTCACCTATCATAAATCACTTATCATCACTTTGACTTCATATCTTCAAATATCAAATTACGCTAAGAGTTTTATTTTAGATTAAAAAAAATTAAGCTAATATATTTCATAACTAATTCTCTTTATCATGATTTATATGATAGACTTATAATAAACATATTTTTTTTATCTTATTTTGCATCAAGATGAGCATAAAGTCTTTAATCATTAACTTATTATCTTTAAAAGATACCATACTATAAAGTGGTTTAACTTATTTAAAGATGTGGAATAGGATAAAAAAGTGATACTTATCAACACTTCAAAAGAATGCCCATTAAAAGAGAAAACAAAAATAGGTTTTAATCTCTTAACAAGTATATAACAAAGAACAAAGTTTAATATAAAAAATTTAAAATATAATATATAAAAAATTCAACAAGTGAGTATAAAGACAGTTTTCAAAACTAAAATAAATCCCAATGCCATTTTTTATTCAACAATTTCTTCAGAATATAAGAAAGCACTCTAAAGTTGGACATAGCATGAAAAATTTAAATACAAATTATAACTGCTATAAATGTGTGACCTACACAAAACATTAAAAAACTAATCCACAAGAATCTACATGAACATATAAGAATTACTAAATAAAACAGAACTTACATCCCTCGCAAATTCTATTGCTTGTAAAAAATGTGGATGGTCATCATTTAACCTTGAAGATCCAAAGTAAACAACTCCCCTTCCAAGTCTTTGAATCAGTTCATAGCAGTTTTGCATCTCTTTCCTCACCTATAGTCAACGCAGCAGAGGAAAATTAGAGATGCCCAGAACATTCCCTCCCCACCTCTTCCAAAAACAAAAAAGTTCCAAGCCAACGAAAAAACAATGGTTCATTAATAATTGCCAACATTTTACTGAACTAGACTGCAAGTAATACCTCAAACGTAACAATAAAAAAATAGAATAAAAACCAAATTATCAGGACGATCAAAGAACCAAGGACATTTGAAATAACATTAACGAGATTCAATAATTTAAAATAGGACAAGACACCTTAAAATTTTGATAGAACACCAACAGATGCAACACGAGCCATGTTACTTTGAGGGAACATGTGTTTTAGGCTAGATATATCATCATAAGCGTTTAGTTAAACTATGTGAGGCTGACTTAATGATTCTTCCAAATCAATCATACCTAAAAAAGCTTCAGCAGTGTGAATAATCTCCAGCTGTGCAAAATACATCCGTTACAATGCTCAAAAAAATGAACAAAGTATTCCATTGATGAATGGCTCATAAAAGCTAAAACATGGACGTGTGTGGAGAATAGGTCTTTCAGTATAATGGACCTATAGCTGTAAAAATCAAAGTTGTTAAGAAGAACATCAGAAGCATTAGCAAAATAAAACCATCACATAATATAGACCATGTATTCATTATTGTACACTGCTAATCCAAGTTTAGCCTGGTACACTTCCGATAACAAGCTAAATATTCTTTTCCAAGTCCACAATATGCAGACCTTAAAATTTTCCATATACATAAACCTATCAAAGACTCGGCAACCTTTCCAATTGATTCTTAGCAGCTTTTTCTTCATTGTCATCATTATCAACATCACCATCAACCGCAAATTATTTGGCATAGGTAACATTCATATGGTTTCCTTTTCTCCATCCTATTCCTCCACATCCTTTTTCCAATTGATTCTTCTACAAGCTCTACTCTCCATTTTACATGCCTAAACATTTAAATTCTGACTTCTACATTCTTGTCCTAAATAGTTGTTAACCTCCCATGGAATCATGGACAGCTTTTACATACCTTGTTTCATTGGAGATGAATGTCAGGGAACAATATGCATAAATAAAATGAAAATCTTACTGGACACAGTCACGTTACATCTAAAAAAATAGTTAAAAAATGATTAACATTTTAAAGACACATGCAATATATATCTAGGGCATGACAACACCCATAGGAATGGTTCAAAGACATGACAATCAACTATTTTTATGACACACCAAGCACCAGAAGTGTTTTAATTTTTTTTATTGCATCCCACTCCTTCCACTTTTGGCCACAACCACCTATTCAACTCCTATTCGCAAGCAATAAACTTCACTCCATTCCTAATTGAAACCAAATCGTTGCATCTCAATTCTCACTTTTGGCAAGTCAAGAGCTTACATCTTGCCTCCAACAGCCAACATAAGCCCAAACAGAATTGGCAGATTGATCCTTTATTTCAGAGTTTTACTCACTCTCGATATTTGTTCCAAGTAGACTAAACTAGGGTCAACTAGTTTCCTCGATGATGATTCCCCGAAAAACAAGTGCCTAAGAGAAATACTGAAATCAAAGCACAGTATCAACGAAATAAGAGCTCCGTTCGAGTTATTGGGTGAAAATACTAGAAAATGGGAGAGAGCTCATGATCCCCCTTAGAGAGGACATCATGCATAGATGCCATTAGAAATTTGGAGTGTCGTACAATTTTTATGACATTTTTGTAATTTTTCTATATTTTAATAGTATTTGCCAATTGTATATTTATCTACTTGTATCGGTTTTTTTAGTAATGCTTAAGACAAGGTGTATTGAGATGTCAGGAGATTCAAATGACTAAAAGTATGTATGTTATATTGGGTTCTTTAGGGTATGTTCTCAGCTGTCTTAGATGCATTCAACTACTATCTAGTGTTTTCCTAAATGTCCTAGGTTTTTCTAGACCACCACCAACCGCTTAAGCAATCTGGCGATGATTTAACAAGGTTTATTTGAGATATTATCCTAAATAATTTTGTTACACTACATGAGATGGGCCAAGAAATAGTTGAGGAGGTTCCTACTAGACTACACGATACAATCTAGGAAAAAGACGAGGTGATTCCTATTGGACTGCCTTATGTAATTTCTAGATTGCACAAGACATTCCAAGCTAGTTTTACACCCTATATGCCCCTATTCTTCCTCTTTAAGGATTTATTTATGCCTCTATAAAGGGAAAGTTTTGGAATCTTTTAGCTTCTAAAAAACCTAAGGAAGAAATGTAAAGAAAGCCCATGATTTGTCCTTATCCATGAGTAGCACATAAGATATTGCAATGTGATGAACAAAACTTTGTGTGTGACAGTCGACATGACATTCATAGATGTTGGTGGGTGACCATTGTGCCACCAAATTTACCTCTCCCTTCTCTATAAGCTTATGTTCCTCCTTGCAATTCATCCCCTCACCCTCTACATCTACCTTCAATCTCCATTACTTGTGCTTAACCCTAAGCATGCCCCGCTTCATACTGAATTCTCATAAAATAAGTTCAAGGAACTTATTGTGGTTTTATTCACTATTGCTAAACATCACATTTGAAAGCTTACGTTGAAGATTTGAATCTCAATGAAGCTATTTCACACCTCCCACAAACCAAAAACTCGTGCTTACTTTTTTTTACAAGCTAGAATGAATACATACACTATATTTCCTTGCATTTTTCCACCTCAAACGAGTTCAATTGATATGATATTTGTGGAATTCAAAATTAGCATATTAACCACAACTTTTAAGTTCAAACTTCATGTTGATGAGGTTATCTCCTTGTGATTTTGTCAGCATGAAGCCAATCTTTCAACCAGCTCACAAATTTTGCTGACCTCATCATTGAACCCATTTCTCCTACCAAAGCGTCTTTTTCATTAGATGAAACTTTACAGATATCCATAAAAATAACACTTTTATCTTTTAAGCTTCCAGAGTTTTGGCATCATAGTTTTGACTCCTTTTTTACCCCAGAATTTTGAATTGCATCTCCTATTTTCCAGTCCCACCACCACCAGCAATTGAGCTCAGACAGCATCATCAGCATTGCACCCTGAAACTCAGACATTCATTACAGCTTTATCTTTTCCATTTAAGAAGATTTTTTGAGAAGTAAATGTATCTATTGCATTCAAGGTGCATCCCTTTTTTATGGAAAATTTAAGAGAGTTATAGCAAGGTGTTCATGAATTTGTATCAGCAATAGACCTTATGAGATGAAACAGAACCTAACATATATGACAAAAGCTATTCTTTCGTTAGGAATCACGTGATAGTTGTATCCTTAATGTCAACATAAGAGCTACAGTTGGCACGAGATATACTACCCATGCTATTAGTAAATAGGGATTTCAATTATTGCATGACTATGCATGAATGCCAAAAGGTTTTACTGCCAAAGAGCTTAGAGGTTTTACTGCCCATGCATGGCAACGAGGTGATAATTTGACCTTGACTTTGTCTTTAAAGGCTAATTAGCACAAAATCCAAGCATTCACCTTATCCATGACAAAGAGGTAGTTTTGTGAACTCTATGACTTCTCATTGTGCCATGAGAATGAGGTGAAATTTTTTTCAACTACATCCTTAAGAAAACTAATAAGAAATATTAAACCTAACTTGATAAGCAATGTAGAAGTGTGCATGCATGCTCTCACATGCCATGTTCCATGGATGTGGCAACTAGATGTTTTCTAGGACATAGTTGTCCCTTTGAAAGAGCTCAATTTATTTTGGGATTTGTATTGCATGTGCTAAGACCATAAAGGAGGTCAACCGTGTTGCCTCTACCCTCACTCCAAAAGTGGCAATTTTAGACAATGCCATAGAATCTTAAGCATTACACAATTCAAATGATTTATCATTAAAAAATGAACATAGATTGCACCATTTTTGGTGAAATCCCGTATTTCGAAAATGATGTGATACATCACAACGTCACCATTTAGCATATGTGGCTACCTTAGATTTGTCCACTAGTTAGAAAAAAAATGTTTTCATGACCAAGTTATTATCACAATCGTTTCATGATTATAAATGAGCAAAAAAAGAGATCATGAAAGAGCAAAAGATATAGAGAAATTGAGTTAATCACAACTTATGAACTAGAGTTCAGACAAAAACATACTAATTGTTAAAAAAACAATACCAAACTACTTTTACAAGGCAAATGACATGCTCTTTATAGTTTATCATAGTTTAATAACATTTCTAATTTTATTTGAATTGTAATAAATCGTATATAAGGCATTCTTATCATTTTTTGTACACTTCTTTATGTTTAAATCATTTTCTTAAATAGAAACATTTTTCTCATTTTGTTAATTAAAATTTTGTATCACGACAATTTAAACACTTTATTGAATGAGAATACATGACTGGTACTTTGGGAATTGTGATTTTTTTGTGAAAAGTTTTGGTACATGCATAGACTAGCAAACAAAAGGAAGGCATAAGCTATCCTCTTGCCCCGATTACAATCAAGTCCTAAACTCATCTTCCTCCACTCACACCTTTCGTTCTTTCTCTTCACCTTTCCTCTTTACCTTCCACAATTCTCTCTAGAACATTTGATATTAGAGCACAATTGGGATCTAGCTAGAGTTTTGCTCATGTCTCCATTAACTTGATATCAAATTTGCGTTCTTTGTTTCCTTCTCCATCATCTACACATTCATTAAATGCTTTCTTCGAATCCATGAGGGTATAAAAGGAGTTACATTAAGCATAAGTGAACAAATGTTGTAAAGATGCATCGTCAGTACAAAAAAGCCTAATACACCTTTTTAGGTCCCCAATAGGATAGGGAAGGACATTGCATCACTTCTATTTAACAAGTACAAATTTGAGAACATCCAATCATACACCATTGGTGCATGAAATCACAATGAATAGTGGAAAGGATAATGAAGATTGAGACATGGAATACAAGTATCTTAACCATTTAATGCCTATATTGAATTTGGTCTTCCTCAATGGTTTGCTTAGCTCTATTATACTTGGACATTATGCCCATCTCAATAGGAAGTGATTTTGATCGAGAGAATTGTTGACAAAGTTTTTAGGAAGGGAGGAAATGGCAATATTTATTGGTGCTAAGGAAGATTGAGTTAATAAGAGTGAGCTAAGGTTAAATTATATTCTATGGGGTGGTGTGAGAAAGTAAGAGAGCATGAGACAAAAGCTTTTATATGTAAAACACATTGAATTTGTAAAACCACAATGCTTGAAGCACAAGCAGAATGGATACATTATAAGTGATGATTACAAAAGAGACCTATAGGAGGTAACCTAAGTCCTTAACAAAACAATTAGGACATAGAAATCTAAAGGAGTGATAGATCTCTTTAAGAGGTGCTTTGAAAGGTAAGGGTTATTATTATACTCTATTCTTTAATGGAGGGAAAGATTCTTGTTGAGGGGTTACATTTGTGCCTATGAAAAAGGAGTAACGGTTATGTTTGCATTCATGAAAAAGCAGTGAGAGTTGAGTTTGAACCTTAAAAAAATTCAAAGAGGTTGAGTATCTCAGAAAGATGTCGAGTTTAAACCATAGAAAAAACTCCAGATAAATTGAGTTTAAACTTTAAAAAACTCAAAAGAGAAAGTTACTTAATCTTCAAGAAAAGACACAAGTTGCAATGGTTTCTCCACTAGTTGTGACCAAAAAGTGAAAGCCATAGTACTATATTCAAGCTTGTAGGCTCAAGAGTGCATGCAAGCTCATTAAGGAGTCAAACTACTTAAAAAATATATAGTGAACTTTATTTCTTGTATTTTACTTTATTATGGTTGGATGCTTTGTAATTGCTCTAATTTTAACAAAATAAAAAATTATACTTATTGACACACTTTGAGAAAAAGAATTTTATAAATCTATAATTGTCCAAGTCACTCCCTTTCCTGAATGTGCTTGCTCTATATGAGGTGTATCAATTTGGTTTAATCAAAACCAATATCTTATATTAGATCATACCATGAGACCTAATAAGTAATATCAGAGAAAGAATCTCTAATTGAAAGATTTAGCTTTCAATTAAGGTTTAACAACAAAGAGTAGATCAAATAACATTATATTTAATTATCTTGCAAAAGTATGTTTTGAAAAACACTATTCTTGTCTTCCAAAATTCTTTTTATAATTATAGATCATCCTCTTTTATTTTTAAGGGGAATGTTTTATTACAAGAAAATTTGTCCTCAAGTCTTTTATACAAAATACAAAATTAAATGTATAGCCTTTAATTGAAAAGTCCCATGAAATATCTTGATTAATATGTTTCATATTGATGAAAAATTATTGAAAATAACAATAAAATACCAAAAGAAAGCATGTGCTATGTTGTGTTATTATTAATGATATTTGTCTAAAAATTAGTGATCTAAATAGATTTTTTGTGACAATATACAAGTTAGAACAACCATTTGAAGAAAAGACTTGAATCAAAGAGAAGAAAAAAACTAAGAAAAAAGATGAATAAAAAAGGAGAAAAGCTCTTTCAATCACAATTGATTCAATCAACTAGTTTAAACTTACATATGATGATAATGGCTTCAATGTAACATCTAAAATTCCATCCTATTGTGATTGACCAAACTCCTTTGATAAACTTATAGAAAAACATAACAAGCCTAATCAAAAGTATGTTAGTCTTAAAAAGATTTGTTATATGCACGAAATTCAAATCCATGAACTTCAAAGTACTTGTGAAGGGTAACATACAATGTTATAATGAATCCTTCTCTAGTGATTTACATGAGAAATTAGATGAATGCAACAAAAATGCTTAGCAACTTATCTCTAAAATTAATGCTGTATGTTTAGAAAATTGCATACTTAAGGATGTAAATATTGAGCGGAAAAATAAATTGAATGATTTTACTTTTCTAGAGAATGAGCTAAAAAGCTTAAACGAGAATTTTTCTTACTTGGTGCATACGAAAGTTCTCATTCTCAAAAAGCAGTAAATACACAACCATAGATGAGCATTTTCAAGCCAATTTGTTATCATCTACTTGTACAAGAATGCATGCTTTTACTTTACATGCTTCATCAAAATCATAACAATTATTGCTTAGAAAGTGGACATATATCAATAGATTGTATGATTAGGAAATCTTTTGCTTAAAATGTATAAACATATATATAGATACCTAGAGGAAGCATTTTTAGACCGAAAAATTATTAAAAAATTATAATTAACACACACTACCTTTACTGATGAACTCAAGTTTTGGTTTCCAAAACTTAAACTTAGGAAGGAGTATTGGTGTGTCTCCATGTAAATGACCCATGGAGACATATCTTGATCTTGTGAGACTTATAAGTTATTCTTTTGCTTATTATGGTCAAAATCTGATTTTTTAATGACATTAGTAATTTACTCAAGCTAATTGGACATAATATTATATTTTGGTCTTTAGTTCTATAAACAACATATAATATATCTTTGCTTATTAATACAATTAAGTTATTAGAAAACATAAGTTTAGTTTCCAATTAAGATTGATTATAAAAAACTATATGAAATTAATAAGGATTCAAAACCTAGATTATGGACGAATATGTTAATGATTATAAAATATTATTAAGATATACATCAAATTCTTACTAAAGAAAATTTTAGGATTGCATAAAATTTTTAAATTTAATTGATTGTATCAATTTCCAAAAGAAGATTATTAATTTAAAATTTCGAATTGCTAAATATCTAAAAATTAGATTTATTATTCTTAAATCATTAATATGCTAGGTTCAAATTGCATGGTTTAACTAAATGAAAAAGTGATAATTTAATTAATGTCACTATGACTTAAATCCTAAATTGAACTTATGATATCTTAGGCTTAAAATCAATGGGAAATCATCTCCTACACAATAAAAACAAAATTTAAAACTTTAATATGCTTTAGAGAATCAATTTTTAGGAGAAAGTTATATGTGCTAAGAATCAAGATTAATGTTGAGTTAATCAATGTAAAATTATTGAAGACATCACATAAGTTAGCAAGTTCGTAATGATCATAATTTACTTATCTATGATCAAAAATTGAGCGATGAAGGACAATAATTAAGTTTCTAACTTGTGTAAGAATTCTTTACATTGAATTATCTTTTAAGTAATTATATGGTCATTTTAAAAATTAAGAATTCATTAGAATTCAATTTTCAAAATTTTTAGCTTTACAAGAATTCTAAATTCATTTCTTATTGGATAACTTAGAGCCAATAAATTTCATCCACAAAAATTTGCTTAATCCAAAAATTCAAAATGCTCGTTTCATGGAAAAAGTTAATATTAACAACTTGAAATTCTTACGTGAAGATTAAACTAAGTTATTTTGAAATTTCATAGTACTTATATTAGGAAAATCACACAAAGTAGTATTAGAAATCATACAAAGCAACATGTTAAGCTTTGTTCCCAACAGATCAAAAAGCTTTCTTTTCATCACAAAAGCTTTAATCAAGTGGTCCTTTTGCATTTCACAAAGGTACCGAACAACCAAATGTGGAATGGTTGTTCTTTCTTTGTACGGTAGAAAAAAATTAAAAAAAAGAATATGAAAAAACACAATCCAAAAGATAAGAAGCAAGGTAAAAAAAGACAAATTTATGTGAATCAATATAAAAACACCTACATCCATAGCCGCACTAACTTTGTAGCAATCCACTAAAAGAGAAAGTGTTACAAAAGATGTCTTCGACATTATGACAGACTTAACACACAATATAATGAAGTTCCTCAAGCTCACTCTTCTCTCAAGTGGCACCTCCTCCTCATAGAGCCTTAACACTTTTTTCTTGCTTCTTTGAAGTTCTTGCTTTCTTTCTTGGATAAGTTGCAGCATGAAAATCCCCTCTATTTATAGCCATAAGAGAGCCCAAATTTTGAAGAAAACAGTTTCTCCAAAATTTTCACTTGGATTAGTGACTTGACAATCCATGTCTTCATGGCAAAAAATAATGCCATCCCTTCAAGTGTGTGCTAAATGACTCCATCATATTCATTTGGCATGCAATCCATATAAAAGCCTCATTTCTTATTTATGCATTGATGACATAAGTCCCACCTTTATTATTATTCGAATAAGCTTCACATTCAACAATCTCCCACTTGAAGACTATTTCATAGATTAAGTGGGCCTTCAACTATTCCTCTATAATGTTGGTGCTATTGCTAGTGTGGTAAGCCTCCTATTCAGTAATTGAGGCCCACTAAGGCATAGCACAACCTCAGCTCTATAATATGGCTACCTTGGTGAACGTGTGTGTAGGGTTCTTTAGACCTGAGATCTTCTATAGTACAATTGTCCCCTCCTCAATCAACTCTCGAGTGAAGTGACAGCGAATTTGAATGTGCTTGGACCATACATGGAAGAACAAATTCTTTGTCAAATGACTTGCACTCTGGCTATCACTATGTAGCTTGCCTTGTTGCTCATGACCCAATTCCTTAAGAAATGCTCTTAGGCATATCAACTCTTTGGCTGCATCTACCACTGCCATATATTCTACCTCGATGGTAAATAAGGACATGTTGCGTTGTAGCTTGGACATCCAACTGATTGTTGTGTTACCCAGGCTAAAGACATACCCATTGATGCTCTTCTTTCAATTGAGGTTGTCTCCCATATTTGTATCTATGAAACCTTGAGTAGCAGTACTCTTCCTAAAGACTAATGCCTTGCTTACAATTTCTTTCAAATATCAAAATAATCATTTTACTACTTCCCAATGTTCATCCCTAAGGTCATCCATGAATCTACTATCGACTCCCACTGCATGGGCTATGTTTGGATGGGTGCAGATCATAGAATACATAAGGCTACCCCACTGCTGATGTGTATAGGATATTTTTCATTTGTTAGCATCCTTCTTAAGTCTTTTGTGCTTGTTCATTAGTATGCTTAAAGTGGCTCCCAAGTAGTGTGCTATACCTTAGCTTTTTGCAAGTTGAAGAGCTTAAGTACTTTCTGGATGTACTTCTCTTGCAATAGTCGTAACACACCTGTAGATCTATCTCTAGTTATCCTTATCCTGAGGATTTGTTTGGCACTACCCAAGTCCATCTCAAAAGTCCTTGACAACCATTCCTTGAGTTGTTGGATCTCCTTCTTGCTAATACTAGTGATAAGCATATCATCCACATATAAGAAGAGGATAAAATAATTGTTGTCTAGTGCTTTATAATAAGCACAATGATTTGCATGGGATCTTCTAAAGTTCTGCTTGACCATGAAGGAGTCAAACCATTTGAACCATTGATATGATACCTACTTGGGTCCATTGAGACTCTTGTTCAACTTGCATACTAAGCCCTTAAATCTTAGCTTGATGAAGCCCTCCAGCTGCTTTATGTATCTCTTCATCCAAATCCCCAAAAGAAATGTCGTCATCACATTCATTTGTTCAAGGTGGAGGTTTCCTACAACTACGATGCTAAGCAAAGTCTAGATTGTAGTCATATTGACTACTGGTGAGAAGATATCATTGTAGTCGATGGCTACTTGCTGTTGGAACCCACTTATGACAAGTCATGCATTGTATTTTCTTTGTTCGTCAACTTCATTTTTTTATCTTATAAATCCATCAATTTTGTAGGATTTTTTGGTTCATAGGCGGCTAGACCAATGTTCACGTGTCATTCTTTAGGAGAGAGTCCATCTCTTCCTACATTGTTGCTTCGCACTAGATTGATTGAATATTTCATCCGGTGTGCTTCCTTGAAGCACTTCGGTTCAACTACATCAATCGATAAGAGATAATTGAATGAAGGGGAATTCCTATCCACAGGAAATCAAGTCCTTGTGGATCTCAATTTTGGCTAAGGTGTATCTTCTAGTTGGACTTTTGCTTTAATTAGTTCTAGCTAATCCTTAATAGTCGCTAAACGTTCAGAGTTAACTTTCACTTCAACTCTTCTCGGTAGGGTTCTCTTTCTATCTAATGCCAGTCTTTGAACATTGTGGACATGTCGAAGTTAAGGCCTCTATGTTGCATGGCTTTCCAACTATGATCATCCCAAAGACAATATCCATAGTCGTCGCCAAGTCCAACAAGCATACACTTCTCCTTCGGGTCCAGTCTATCTCTGGCATTTCCATCAATATGCATGTAAGTTGTACATCAAAAAACTCTCAAGTAGTAATACCTAACCTTCTTCCCACTCCAAACCTCTTCACAGATCTTATAGTTGAGGGGTACTGATGCACCTCTATTGATTAGGTGTGCTACCGTGTTCACAGCTTCTGTCCAAAATGCTTTTGGCAATCCCATATGTATTCTCACGCTTTATGCATGCTCGCATAGAGTCTGATTCATTCTTTTTACTACCCCGTTTTGTTCTAGCCATCTACGTACTATCTTCGTCATCCGAATGTCATTGTGTTTACAATAAGATATGAGTTCTACATTATCGTATTCTTAACCATTATCCGACTTTAGACACTTTACTTTTCTTCCTATCTAATTCTCCACCATTGTCTTCCAATTGTTTAACATAAAGAAAAACATCAACTTTCCAATGCAGAAAGTGAACCAAAACTTTTCTACTATGATCATCAATAAAGGTAACATAATATTTGTCCAAAAGATTCAACTAAGGCAGGTCCCCAGACATCAAAATGCACAAGCTCAAGTTTCTTTGTTCTGGGCATGCCAGTGTATCTAATGAAGCTGACACAATGACTCTTCCCCAAGATATAATCTTCACACAATTCTAGTTATTCTATCATTGTTGGTATGTGATGCTTATCTACTAACATCTTGATGCACTGTTTTTGAGATATGCCCCATCCTGTGGTGTCTAATTTGTTCCCACTGGCAATGGAAATAATATCCTTTCCATTGGATTTGAATTCTGCACTATCGTATTCTCCACCATTATCCAACTTTAGACACTTAAATTTTCTTCCTATCTGATTCTGCACCACAGTCTTCCAATTTTTGAATGTAGAGAAAACATCGACTTTCACAAGCGGAAAGTAAACCCAAACTTTTTTGCTATAATCATCAATAAAGGTAACATAGTATTTGGATCTTCCCAAAGATTCAACCAAGGTAAGTCCCTAAACATAAGTATGCACAAGCTCAAGTTTCTTCTTTCCAGTAATGTCAATATGTCTAATGAAGCTGATGCAATGACTCTTCCCCAAGATATAATCTACACAAAACTCCATCTATTCTATCATTCTTGGTATATGATGCTTATCGGCCAAGATATTGATGCCCTTTTCTGACATATTCCCCATCCTGTGGTGTCATAGCTCTAATTTGTTCCCATTGGCAATGGCAGTGATGTCCTTCCCTTTGGACATCAAGTAGAGTGTTCCCTCCACATGCAACCACCATTGCACCTTTGGTGATCTTTTAGGAACCACCTCCAAATATCGTCGTGTACCCCATAGCGTGTAACTTCCCCATTAAGAGCAACTTCATTTTTAACCCTGGGATGAATCTAATATTTGATATAGTCCACCTTGTTTTGTTGGTAGTTGTCAAGTGTGCCTCCCCTTTGCCCTTGATTTATAGAAAAGCACAATCAGCAAGGTAGACTCACCCCATGTCTCCTCCCTTGAACTTATGTAGCAACTCTCTATTGAGAGTTGCATGAAAGGAGGCTCTCGAGTCAAGTATCCAAGACTTGGTGTTGTCTTAACATGGCAAATAAGTTGTTCCTATTGATTGTGTTCTGCAACATTTGCTTGTATATTATCAACAAACTTGTCTTTCCTTGGAGCCCTATATTGCTTGCTCCAATTGCTTGATTTTCTACAATTCCAACAACCAGAATCCTTTTGATCTTTGGACTTGCTTCTTCCATGTGTCTTGCTCACCCTTTGTCTTGGTTCTTATGTTGTGGGTCTCTCCCACAATCGATACTAAAGGCTACTCCCACTAGGATGGTTATTTCCCTCCTTTGAACATCCTCACTTACAATGAGGTTTTGGATTTCTTCCAACTTAAGCTTTGAATTTCCCAAAGCACTACTTACTGCAGTCACAATTGCTAACCACTAATCAAGTAAGGAAGAGAGCAAGATAAGGACTTGTACCTCATTCTCAAATGTTATGTTCAAAGTGTTGAATTGGTTGATGTGCTTTGATATTGATGCGCCTTCGATCATTTTAATGTTGAAGAGTCTACACATGAGGTAGACTTTGTTCAACAATTTTAGTTTTTCATACATGTTTCAAAGCATCTCAAATAGTTCTATCGCTATCGTTGCATTCACCACATTAAAAGCCACATTTTGAAACAAGGTAAGTAGAACGAACCTTAATGCTTTGTGGTTGAGTAACTCCCACTTGTCCTACTTCATCCTTTCTAGCTTCTTTCCAAGTAATATAAGATAAAGGTCTTTCTGGTATAGGTAATCTTGGATTTGTATATGCCAAAATCCAAAATCCTTTCCATCAAAGCATTCTATGTTCAACTTACTGATCTCCATTTGCTTTTTCTCCTTCGTTGACCTAACTTGTCTCTGATAACAATTTGTTGAGAAAATAACACAAAACAATATTTAGAAATCACAAAGCAGCATGTCAAGCTTTGTTCTCAGCAAGTCAAAAGTTTCCTTTTTCACCATAGAAAGCTTTGACCAAGTGGACCTTTGGTATTTCACAAAGGCACCTCAATAACCAAATGTGGAATGATTATTCTTTCTTTGCACAGCAAAAAAACGTTGGAAGAGAATGAAAAACCATGATCCAGAAAATAAGCAGCAAAGTAAGAGACAGGAATTTATGTAGTTCATCGTAAAAACACCTACGTTCATAGCCACACCAGCTTTGCAATAATCTACTAAGAGAGAAAGTGTTACAAAGGAAGAAAACATCTTTGAAGTTATACCTCACTCAACACATAGTAAAGTCCCTCAAGCTCACTCTTCTCTCAAGTGACACCTTCTCCTTATAATGTCTTGCACTTTTTTTACTTCTTAGAAGGTCTTCTTATTTTCTTTCTCCGATAATTTGTGACATGAGAATCCCCTTTATCTATAGCCATAAGAGAGCCCAAATTTTGGAGAACATTTTCTCTCCAAAATTTTCACTTAGATTGATGACTTAGTAATCTATCTTCATGGCAAAAAGAAATCTCATCTCTTCATGATCAAAAACTCAATTCCAGACTCGTTCAATCCAAAATTGTGAAAAAAATTAAGACAAAACGACAAAATCATCGTTGCAGCATGAAGTAATAAAAGCTAAGTGTGATGGCTTGCTGTAAGCATGTCAAAGCTCGAGCTGCAACGCAATGACCAGAAGCATTGGCGCACTACTGGGTGAGATGGCACACGTGCAGTTGTCGGCCACCTACCACGCACGCACTCTGCGAGTATGTAGTAGGTGAACCTAATGCGCCGCGGTGATCAAGGCATGCACATAGTGATTGTCCACATGCATTCGGGAACAGTGCCTTGGTGCTGGCGAATGGCACACACACGCGCGTTAGGCCACTTAGGGTGCAGATTTTTAAGGAATTTATGAAAATGTGTAATTTTGGTCAAAATTACATATTTCATTTAAAAATTAAAATATTATGTATTTTGTTAATAAAATATTATATCAAAACCTTTATATAAAAAGATAATAATAATAAATGAAGCAATTCAAAACATTAAAATTCAAAACTCTATGAATTCAAAACTTCTTGAATTCAAACGTCTTGAAAAATTTCATTCTCTTATGATAAAAATTCTCCTCCCTCTTTTCCTTAATTCCTAACTATTTCTCATGCTTCAGCTTCCATTAATGCAACTCGAAAAAGAAAATTTGCTATGGAGGGTTTAGGGTCAGAACACCTTGCAAACAGATCACTTCAAGTGTGTGCCACATGACTCCATCCTATTCATTTGGCATGCAATCCATGTAAAAGCCTTATCTTTTATGTATGCATTAATGATATGAGTTTCATGTTTATTATTTTGGTTAAATGAAGATTTCTCTCCAAACTTTGGCTAAAAAAAAAGGCTTCTCACCTTGGTTTTGGACCCAACAAACACAAATTATTTGATGTGTGAAATAGGCTTCACATCCAACACCTTGAATTTTCAAAACTAAAATTTGTTTGGGATAAGCAAATTCTAGATGAAATTTAATAAATTTAATGTAATGAACCTTGTTTGATTGTTAATTCTCTAGATTCATAAGTATTAGATTCACATATGGCTTGGCTTCTAAGTCTTCTTAAAATGTTAGTACAATCTTGCTTTAGAACATTTTAAGTTGCTTACTTTGATGATCTTGGGTACCAAATACTCAAGTAGAAATGATCTTCACCCTATGAAGTCAAAGAAACCTCGAATATAACAAACATGTGGTGACATCAAATTAGCCCAAGGAAGTGGAAAAATTGATGTGGAACTTTAACAATGACATGAATTCATAATCAAGACACTGACAAATCAGCTTGGAACTTCAGAATTAAATTATTGTTTACTTAGTTAAAAGCTACAAATGTACCACAACACTTGTATACACTTGTTATATCATTAGCAAACATTTTAGGTATTGCATAGAATTCCCATATTCTAAAGCCTAACCCGACATAAATGAGAATGTATAGATTAACCTAATGATAATCAAAGATATATTATGTCTAGGTAAATCAAAGTTAAATGCACAAAAATACTTAAATATGGTTCATGAATGCAAAGTTTTAATATATAAATGTTTTAGTTCATAACATTATGATTGCATGGATTATTCAAACATAAATCTTTTGATTATACAAATACTAATGTAAACTCATGAAATTGCATAATTATTAGTATTGGTTTTAAATATTTAAAAAGTAAGTTTTTTCATATTATTTCAAAAACATTTTGCATACTCGAAGAATTTACAGAAAAAATCAGTGTTCAAAAATTATATGACATATGGTACACTTAGCATATAGAAGATCAGCTTAACATACGATACATCACTTACAAAAATAGACACAAAACAACTAGTGAATCCCTTAGAACCCTAGAAAATATATGGTGCACTATTTTGAGGGTATGATACATGAGCATTGTTGTACGATATAACAATGCCCATGTACAATTCACCAAGTATAAATTTTATGGTACTTTAATCACAACATAAGGTACATAGCACGGATTTGTCTCAAAATTTAAGACTTGCATGTAATACATGAATTACCACGTACGGTACACCTAGTATAAATAAATTACACAACAAGTTATAATGGCTAGTTTGGATTTTGATCAACAAGTTCAAAGAACGTTGAGGCCTTTTAGCAATGTTCATTTGATTTTAAAGCAATGTTAAACAACTATATTGCAACTTTAAATGCCCATCTAAACTAAAAAAAAATAAATCTAATTTACAATTTGACAAAAAAAATCCAAGAGAAATATTCAATTGAAAAATATATAAAAGAATTTATGGAAACCTCCCTTTGCTACATTACTTTGTCTTCATTTTTTTTTTTTTTTTTTGCAAAAATCATAGGTGAAGCCTATATTAAAAGCTTAAGGTGGTTTATACAAGATATCAAATTAAAGTAAAGATAAAAGCTCATACAATAAGAACAAGCCCTAGACCTATGAGAAATCATAAAAAAGCACTTGATTGGACAACCCAATCAATGACAAAATTTCCACCTCTAAGAACATGTGATATCTTATAGTTTGGTAGAAGCTTAATGGATGAAACCATTTGTTGAAGAAAGGAGCTATCCAAATTATCCAATGCATACTGCAGGTTGAGGAGAGTTAGAAGAAAATCTGTCTCAAACCACACTACAACATGACAAGAAGAGTATAAAACACACAATGAAACAACATGAGCAAAAGCATGGTCCTCCATAATAGATGATGAACTTTAAAATAATTGGATTCCCCTTGAAATTAGTAAAAAGAGATGGTTATGAAGAACAATGGCAATACCAACAGAACCATCCACCAAGATAATAGTGTTCCAATTTATCTTTATCCAATCCTTGGGGGAGGTAACCACCAAGAATAAATGGGAAATGATGGGCTCAAAAATGAGCTCAAGTGGCTCCAACGGTCCAAGAGAGGTAAGGAATAAATTGCATCATTGTAGTGTATAATTCGAAGCATAGCAGTGGTGTTAAGAGTTGGCCATAAATACACCTTGTTATTTTTGTCACTCCATAGCTGAAAATGGCATAAGTAGCAAGATGGATAGTTTTCTCCATTCTATGGTTAATTTTCATCCAACAAAGAAAAGATTACAAAGAATTGATAGGGACGTTAGCTCTGAAATTATGAATAATATTAACCCAAATCATAGAAGCAGTGGAGCACGTCCAAAAGATGTGCTCAAGGGATTCAATTGATCCCAAGGACAGCAATTGCTAGCAACAAGTCTACTAATATTGAACCATTCCGTGGTGCCAAACGCATTGTTGTAAATGCACCAAAAAAGGGCTCTTACCCTTGGTTGCACTTTGATTTTCCATAACCAAGCATTGGTCCAGTTATGTTTGTTTTCTAGCTAAAGCAATTTGACTTATATGCTGGACTTGACAATTTTTGTAGAATCAGAAAAAGTCCAACAAAGTGTATCACCAGCAGCCAAGGTGATCTGTAAAGTATGAGAAAATTAATCAACCAATTCCAGTCCAAAAAAGAGCTGAAGTTGGTTGAGATTCCAGCCAACACTAAGATTCGATATAGTCACAAAATCCAATAGAATTTCATGGTTAACATTGATGTATGTAAGCCAAGAGATAAGGACAGCAAGCCATATTCAATTGTCAATAGGAATGTTGCATGAGTTGCCATTGTCAATGTGCCAAACAGTGTTATCAAGAATCAGGAAACCATCTGAGCAGAGTTTCCAAGCAGGACAATCACCTCGCCTAAATTCGAATATGTTGCATCTAGTATGGTATTTAATTTGGAGAATATTAACCTAGAGATTAGAGTCATGTGACAGGAGTTGCCAAGAGTCTTTCTTAATAAGGACATTTTGCCATGGTTGGAGTTTCTGAATGCCAAGCCCTCAAGATTCTTAGGCCTTGCTATGGTGTCACAATCCACATAATGTAAAGACTTATTTGAGTGAGAACCACTCTAAACAAAAATTCTAATAGCTTGTTCAACTTTAGAGAAAATTTTAACAAGAATGATCATATGGCACATCAAGTATATAGGAACAATTTCAAGCACCAAATTCACCTCCTAAGTGATTCTACTAGCAAAGGACAAGGATATGACAGCCCAAGTGAAGCTTTTGTAGATGATTGCTTGGGTGATGAAGGAGAAGTGCTCAATAGAGAGCTTGTTACAAGAGATGGGAATTCCCAAATATTTGAATTGCTTAACTTGTTTGATTCATGACATGTTCGCGATCATTTCTTTCGACAAGAGAGTATCCCTTTATCGAACATAACATTTGATTTAGAGAGATTGACTTTTTGCCCATAAGCTTCTTAATAAGTTTTGTATATATTCTTAAAAGATGTAACTAATGTAGAGGTAGCAGAGCCAAACAATATAACATCATCAACAAAAAAAAGATGTGTAATAACACGTCGTTGGACTAAAACAAATGCTAGCAGAATCCTGCTACACCTCATGATGATAAATAATTAGGAAAAGATATTCCAACATGATGGCAAATAGGTAATGTGATCGGGGACAACCCTAACAAAGTCCGCAATTAGCTATGATCCAAGGCAAACAATGACCATTATAAAGGATTCCATATCTAGGAAATATAATGCACTTCTTGATCTAGGCAATCCATATGTCAAGGAAACCAAAGTGCTGAAGTAGACAAATGAGGAAGTCACATTTTACCTTATCAAATGCTTGCTCCACATCTATTTTGATAGTCATAAGACTTTTCTTAGAGATAGACTGCTTCATGCGATGAGAGATCTCCCAAGTCATAAAGACATTACCTAAAATTGATTTGTCATGAATAAAAGCACTTTGCTTAAATGTAATAATATGCAATGGCACTAGCTTCAAGTGATTAACAAGAATTTTAGCCACCACTCTGTAGATGGTGTTGCACAAGCTAATAAGCACGATAATCAGCACGTCAAGTTATTTTGTTGGTATTTGTGAGGTGGTAAAAATCTATTCAACTACTTTAATAATATCAGCATGGGTGACGTCCCAATAAGAACAAAGGAAGGAGCTAATAATGCCATCCACACCCAGGCTTCGTTAATACCAATAAAGAAAATAGCAACAAGTTTTAACGAAAGATGAGCTTTGAGCAGTAGAAGTTCAGATAACTGAGGGAAAGATAAATCCGAGTTCCACTTCTAGGTGAAGAACTAGATAAGAATATCAGCCATGCCCTCAAGATTGGAGCAAAAGTCACTATTGAAATTGGTTAGAGTGAATAAAATTATCTCTTCTATACTTCATAGTAGCTACATTAAAAAAAATGAGGTGTTATGGTCTCCAAGATTGAAACATTTAACCCCACCATTTGTCATTACCATAAAGCTTGCTAAAAGAGAGCATTATGATACTTGGCTATCATCTCAATAAGGGCTTTGTGCTCTTTATTATTTAGGCCAAGTTGAGATTCCTTAAATTGAAGGTCAGCAATGGATTGCTTAAGTTGTCAAGGGTGTTTAGAATAGCATCAAAATTTTGCTTACTCCAATGGTGAACAGCATTCAAGGCACAATTGAATTTAGTTCAAATATTATCAATGGGTTTACCTTTAGTTTTCCTATTCCAAGCATTGGCAAACACATATTTGACTTCCAGGTAAAGAGTCCAACAGTAATTTAAAGATTTTTCGCTTCCTTAGTCGTCCGAAGTCAAAGTGCTTGAATTAAATGAAGAGAGGACAGTGATGCAATCTGATTCTTGTTAGGTGTTGTACAGATGTATCTAGAAAAAAAAAGTCATACAAGCTAGGTTAAGAAATACACAATCTAGCTATTCAAGGATGCAAGCAGATCCATCTTGGTTATTGACCATGCATGAGCAGGGCCATCGAAACCAAGATCACATAGGCCAATGGTATTGATTAACTACAAAAATTCCTCATGTGCAATAGAATACTGAAATAGTTTTCCCCCTTTCTTTTCAATTGTAAAAGAGTAATGTTCAAATCTCTGGCCGCAATCATAGGGAGAAAAAGGGAATTGATAGCTTCAAGATTTTGCCAAAGCTCCTGCCTAATCACATGATCTTTAGAAGCATAGATTACATCCATGGATCATTACCATTTCAAGAAATTTCTATAAAAATCATATATTTTATATGATCAATAATTTTAGCTTAAAAAAAGTTCTGATAGAAGATAATAATTCCATCAGAGAAACACATAACAAGAATAATAAAAAAAACCCAATGCCTGTTAATAAGAATGTCTAATTCCCATCTAGAAAATGTAGAGACCTTGGTTTCCACAAGAGCGACTAAGATAATATTGTGTGCACACATAATCTCCTAAAGATGATTCTATGAGGTAGAAACTTTTATCCCTTAGATGTTCCAAAAAAGACCAGATATCAAAAATTAATCAACAAGGAAGAACAACAACCAACACTACAATAGAAATGTAATTCATCTATCTAGTCATAGAGATGATCTTTATTAGAGTTGTACAATTAGCCAAAAAATTTTGCACACTTGGAGCCCAATAGATTGCTGTAAAGAGGAGGTTTGCTAAACCAATACTAGCAATTTACAACAATTTTGTTGTCCCATGGACAAGGGAAAAGAGTTAACCTTATTCTTCGTCATTGATGAGATACAAGGAGGTGACAACACAAATTTCTGGCATGTCAACTACAAAAAGATTTCTACCAAAAAGCTGCATAAAATTTAGCATGTTGTTTAAACATACCAAAGCAAAACTTTCACTGCAATTTCTGGTAGGCTACATGGTCAAGGTAATACACTTGATATTTTGTTGATTCTAATTTTCATTGAGACACAAGCGGCTATTTTTCTTCCAATTTACCAAAGTTGAGAATCTGTTGGAGTCCCCAATAATGATAAAATTTTTTCACAGCAAAAGCTTCCACTTCTCGACCTAGGAGTGAAAAAGATAAAAGTTGTACAATACAATTCCATAGGATCATATAGGTCCTCAAGTTCATCCAACTCGATGCCTGAATCGTAGTAGATGAATAGAGAGTGCGACTAGAGGCAGTGCAAGAAGACAAGGTAAGCTGTATAGGTCCAATGGACAGTACGATACCAAAACAATATGAAGAGTCACCAAGTCGTTATGTATAATACTACAATTTGTAATGTACAATTTGCAACAAACGGGAGAGATAGTAGACTGAATTGAACCGCCGCAAGAAATATGATGATATTATGGATACGACAATGCCAAGAATAAACAGTAATGCGGGGAAACCAAGCATATTGTACAGGTCCAATGGAAAAAATACAATTGTATCATACCATGTTTCATACTATATGTTTGGCAAATACAAAAAGTCATCAAATCATACTATATGATACCATATTTCATACTATACAATTGGCAACGAGAGAGTAACAAGTCAAACAATTTAAGAAAAGCAAAACAAAAAGATTTGACCAACCAAACAAGTCCGACGAGAACAAAAAGAGAATGATGTTAATACAAAGACAGCCAACAATGAACAATAAACAAGTCAGTCAATACAGTATGGCATACATACCAAACGAATGGGCAATAAACCCATCAAATTGCCCAACCAAAAGGGGTCTTGTACAAAAACAAAAAATTCTGTCATTTTGTATAAATGCCTACCAAAGAGCATAAGAAGATATAGTAAGAAATGCAATTAACAGACTTCCACGAAGGTGGAAAACGAAGGGTACAATTCGATCCTAACAACAGTCAAAGGCAATTGTACAGTACGCCCAATAAGTCGTAAAGTATAGCACCAAGAAATAGATAAAAGAATCCCATCTTAGAAGGTTTCATCTAAGTACAATGAAGGTTGTCGCCTTGTACGATCACCCATGAGAGAATGGAAGACAATGAAATTGTTGCGAAAGCACACAAGATTAAGTAAAGGACATAAGGAGCAATATGTCATCAAGATAAAAAATCTGAAATGCGGCAATCATTCAAGATAATCATGTGATTTGGAATGATTATACTTGGCCATTCCATCAAAATTAACTCCCACAATGTCTGGATCGGGATCTTCAAAGCTACCATTCTACATTGGCTCCGAGGAGCACTCAAGAGAAAGGGGTTAAGGATGCTGCTTCTAGACCCATCTCCAATGAACCTGACCAAAGTTGAGGTTAGCTACTGACCTTAGTATTGTTATTAGATTGACGATTGATTAGAGAATGGTGCTTTGCTGGAGCTTTACTGGTAATATCAATGAGACAGGAGGCCTCGACCATAGGGGTAACACGTCTACAACACTTAGGTATCCATGAACCTAGACCAGTAAGGTCCAAGCCCTCCTAACTCACCTCCTCAACTAGAAGATTGAATGCAAACTTGGATGTGGACAGGGCATTTTGCTTCTTAGTTTTATTTGCTCGTGTGAGGGGTTATAGCCATCTTGGGCTAGATGTTGTTTGAGTCCTTCATAATAGATAAGCGCACAGGTTGATCAATTTTGTAAGCGCAATAAGGTGGCCTATCTTTGCTACAATCAAAATAGATTGTACGAAGACCTTCATACTCAAAACGTTAGAAGGTGAGACCGAGCCTTCCCTCTAACCAAATGCTAGAGAGTGGAGCTAAGAGGTCAATGCATACACAAAATCCGAGCAAAGGAGGTACTCTCCATATCAGTCCAACCCTTAATCTAGACTAGATCACCAATGAAGGAAGCTATGCAAAGCAAGCTGATTGTATCTTAATAAAGGCAACTCAAGAAGCCTTACTTAGATGGGTGTCAACATAATCGTAAATTGGCTTAAAATAAATTCTAAGATTCATTATCTAACCCCAAGACTTGCCCACCAAATGTCCAAGGTTCTCAATGCCAGATGGAGTCCCGATCAGTCAAGTTAATGAAATGAAGGACCACACAGCCCTTGCCCATGTTCAGTGCTTTAAAACCTATGGCACCTATGCAGCTCTCGGGCCAACCAAAGGAACGAGAAACAGCCACCATACAATCATTAAACAAGATCAAATTTATGCATTCAACTCATCAATCGATTGCCTTTTCGCAAATTCTAAACACCGGTCCTTTGATAAAAGATTTTCCTATTCAAACGAAAATGGAGACATCCAAGTTAGGAAAAAAAGCCTTGCAATAGTCCTAGATGCCCATTGGGAGGGATGCACAACTAAGTTGGGTGTAGCTAGTCAACTTATAAATCCACTATTGGGTGTTGGTGCACTAGCCAAAGCCTCTTTGAATGATTTGGGAGTATAGAAGGAACTACTTTTGTCACTAATCAGTTGGTTCTGGCCGAAAAATCTTCACATTTTGGCAATTGTTGTTTGTTGGGGAAAACTGCAGAGCAGGTGAATGGCGTGATTGAAGGGTTGAAGGATAGGGTTCCACCTAAACTTGCTTAGAACTCAGTCCATTCATACAGAATTAATTCAAATCATTGACCACAATGATGCCTTTTGGGGAAGGCTCCTAACAGTACCTACCTCTTTAGCTCAACTTCTTCTTCTGCCCTAGATTCATCTTCGGCCATTTTCAGCATCAGATGAGGAGACCAAAAGTTGAGAACTGAATAACTCAAGTAACAATTCAAGAGCTGATACAACGGGCACAACTCCGCCCAACTTAGTGTCAATTAGTGAGAAAACAAATTTTCTTTTTCTACTGTAGCAATGTTGTCTAAACCAAACAAATATGGAAACAATGCAATATTGCCTTTGACAATAGCATAGGCCTTACGAGCTTTGGATCCCGCCATTGATCCCATACAAGTTTTGCCAGAGATCTAAGAGAAGACATCGAGGCTAAGATGATAAAATTAAGATTTATCAGAAAGTAATGACCACCAAATGGTGTCTCACCCTCCCGACACAAGCATTGAATTCCTGTCGTATATGCACACTAGAAACCACCCATAAACGCTCGCCTAAATCCTGCCAAAAAGCTCACCTTAAATGTAATGTTGAATCCCTCGAAGAGCTCACCTGAAAAGCCCCTCACATCTAAATTAGTGTCATTTTCTTTGGGAGGAACTTAAAAGCACATTCTTGAAAAGCTACATCGACTTACTACATGGTTAACACACTACTCTTCACCATACAATTCTTTCTCTTAATCTAGTAATAATAGTTTGATTCTATAATTGTTTTTAGTTGTTTTATCTCTTAAGAGTTGTTTTGAGTTATATTCTTGAATTGGTTTGAGTGTGTATTACCCCATGGCTCCGCTTGTGAGCATGGAATGTCTACTTCAAGACTTTGTGAGGGTTGTGTTTGCGTTCTTGAAAAAGTGGTGAAAGTTATGTTTGTGCCCATAAAAAATCAACGAGGGTTGAGTTTAATTATTGAAAAGTTTAAAAAAATATTGAGTTTGAGTCTTGAAAAAAACTTAGAAAAATATTGAGTTTTGAGTCTTAGAAAAAAATCTAGATTAATTGATTTGAGCCTTAAAAAAGATTTTAAGAGAAGAGATTGTGCCTTAGCCTTTAATAAAAAAAACATAAGTTATAATAATATCTCCACCAACTATAACAAAAGAGAGAAAATAATAGTACCAAGCTCAATCTTATAGCCTGGAGGATGAATGTAGGTTAGATAGAAACTAAACTAATTAAAAAAAATCTATGGTGCATTTTACTTTTTGTATTATACTATATTGTGGTTCGATACTTCTTAGTTGCTCTAAGTATAACAAAGCAACAATTTATTCTAGCTAGCACACTCTAAGAAAATCAAATTTGCAAATCTATAATTGCCCAAGTCAACCTCCCCCTTCTTAGGTATATTTGATCCATATAAGACGTATCGATTCAATCTTTTCAAAATCAACATCTTCTATTCGACATACCATGCGACCTAACACTAAGTTGAATAAATCTAAGATAAGCTCTACTGGAGTTTGAACTGATTTCTAATTGTTCCCCAATCTCAAAGGTAATGAGATCAGATCTTAGAGGTCCTTACCATGTGGGCACAAACAATTGAGCTAAGGTTGGGCTTTCACTACATCAATAAGCACTAGTCACTAAAGTTCAATCTACAATAGCTCTTATTGCAGCATGTAAGGCAATTTAACCTTGGACAGTTCCAATTGTATAGAAACCAATGCACAAATCAGTCCTAACACATTCTCTTATATGGAGATGACTATAACCCAACTTGAGGCATTTAGCTTTATAATACCATACCACTTGATCCTACATTACTGATAATAAAGCAACCTACAGGAATAGTTCGGGAAAATGTTGCACTTGAGAAGACGCATAAGCCTCACCCAATGAATCAGGCAACGCTTTTTAAGAATTGATCTCTATTATATTAAGTTGACAGAAGATGCACTGGTAACATGAATATTCAATTAGAGATTGATAATTTCTCGCAATAGCCCGAAACCCCCACAATAATTAAAAAGCACAGTCAATTTAACCAAATAAACAGCGCACCCATAACAGAGCATGCTTTTGATATCTGAGAAGGTTGAAGTATAGGGAAGAATACTTCATCAATACTTGTTCTCTGCACGAACTCCAGCTTGGAAGATGTTCTGGGAGAGAACTTCAAGTGATTAAGAGAGTTAAACGCCAGGGTCTGCCGTCCCCAACTCCCACCCCCTTTGTAACACCCAACTCCAAGCCTTTCTCCTCCCCTTTCAAAGTTACCTCCTGGGTGACGATGAACGCTCCTTGGATGAATTTTTGAAGAAAATACGGCTACAGCGGGAGCGACACCCATTACTGCAGAATCGCTTGGTCAACCGTTTCTTTCCCACAACAGGAAGTTGACAAATCTTCCCTTGTCAGCTCTTCTGAACAGTGACGATGGAGTAGGCAACAGGGATGTTGGTTTGTAGAAGACGACGAGAATCTTGTGCCTGACGAATTCACCCTTCTAACGGTAAGATTAAGAAAAAACCGAGCAGAGATAGTGGAGGCCGAAGGCAAGCGAAGGCGCCGGCTTTTGATTGACATGATAATCGAGTTAGCCAATCTCGACCATAGGGCAGTTACCCGCATTAAGAGAGTTTGGGTTGATTGAGTTAAGTCAAAACAGTATTGACCTGCCTAGCCATCATATCACCATCATTTACAATTTTCACTATAGTCATTGATCTCTAGCCATCTCTAACAATGTTTGTTGCCCCAATTTGGCCACGTAGTTAGCTTACTGCTAGTGGTTACCACTTGTTACATTGACCCTTTTCGATGTCTTTTGCTACCTACTACCACCACACTCCATCCCCCACATGCATCAACTCTAGTTAATAGTCAAATATCACTATTCCAATACCACCATCCATCCACCATTATTGTCAATAGTAGACATTTTATTAACATATTCAATTAAGCTGTTGAATAATAAAACTCCTCTTAACACAATTAATCTGAGACAAACAATCCCGCTTGGTTGCAAAAAGTAATCCTTAGGTTTTTTTTTTTGAAGAAAATATTGTTTATGATTTATAATAATATCTTATGACATAGTTTCAAAATTATATTAAAATTATCATATATAATTTTATCAAGTAACATTGATCAATTTTGAATATATTCTAAACTAAAACTTCGTAACTAAGTTTGAGTTTTTCTAAAAAAAATATAAATAACGTGCATATCACAATAACTATAATTATTACATAAACATTTCCTTTACATATCCAAGAAATGATTTTTCTTTCTTATGACACACAGTTATAAACTCAACAAAATATTATCTTAAAGATTTATATCAAGCAAGTACCAAATCAAAATTCAACTTAACAATATTTTAAGTATTTATCTTGGCAATTAATAAATTAAGAACCAATATGATTATTTCTCAAAGGTCATGATAATATGTAATAAATAATTTTAACCAAAGACCATGCTATCTTTTTAAGAGATCAAAATTATATTTTTTAATTCCTAATAAGCTTTAAAAGATTATTTTAACAATGCATAAATTAAATTAAAAAAATCATCACAACATTTTAAGTTCAACTTTCAGCCAATATAATCTTATAAATAAGACATGATAATATAATTCAATTGTAGTTGCTTGAAAAGAAAAACCCAAAATAGAGAATAATATACAATATGATAATTTCTAGTGTATGGTATATAGGGTTAAACATTTGAATGATATATAAAATGTTAACACTAATGTACGATATATAACATTTAAATTAAGACTAATAATGGAAAAATTTTTAAATTTTAATCAAAAGTTTGATCATTGCTTGCTATAATTTTAACTTTAGAAGCTCTAGAATGAGCCAAAAGCATTCTTTTTATCCAAAAGGGTTTTTAAGTAGAAAGATTTGGCTCCATTACTATTTTTACATATTAAGAAAACAAAAATTTGTTGGAAAAGCTTTAATGTACTCTAAAGTGGTCTTCAAAAGAGCATAATTGGCAAAAGAATTTGGCATTCATCATAGCATTGATTATTGTTTCTTTATTGAGTTCAATTGAAGCATTTATTGTTTCATCTCTCATAATACATTCTTGAGCCATAATACTAAACAATTTAATGACTTTTAATATTTGACTCTCAACAAAAGTTATCGAGTGAGATTTTTTTTTTTTTTTTTTTTTTACTTTTGTTTTTCTTGGCTTGACTCTAGGTTTGTGAAATGTGAAGAGTGGCCCAATCCTAAGTTATTTAATATGGAGTGTATCATAAATCTAAGTTATTGAATGTGGAGTGTACCATAGATCTAAGTTATTGAATGTGGAGTGTTAGTTATTCCTAATTTATTAAAGGCCTTTTTGTAATAAGTTTCTCAATTCAACTATAGTGATAGAGTGAATCAAAGAAGTAGGGTCAATACTACTTGGTTTTGGATTGAACATAAACTAAAAGGATAAAAGTCAAAGCACTTAAAAAAAACATGGTGTAACTTCTTGATTTACATTTCCTTCATATTTTTGCTCTCTTTTAGCCGTAAACAATTTTCAAAATGTGAATCATTCTTACTTGTTTTTAGTTTTCAAAAGAAAATTTGCATATCCAATTCATCCCCCCTCTTAGTATGTCATGGACCTAATAAGATCATCGAGAAAATAGGACAAAGTTTGTGAAAATAACATGCCATGATGATGGTTTGCAAATGTTCCCAATAAAGGGGAATAAAGGCATAGAAGCTTTCTTCTTATATTAGGTTGGCAAATATTTAAAATCTTAGATGAAAAGTATATAACATTTTATATATTCTTCTATCTTAGATAGCTAAGATGACAATAATATAAAATTTCACATGCAAAAAAAGAACTAAATCTTAACATGTTGACATTCTCAACATAAGAAAGAACAACATAAGAGTATATTTGGTCTTTGGAGTAATCTACTCGATATAATTAGTAGACTTTGGACTCTTTAAAGGCACTTGCCAATGGAGAGAAGTCAAATGCCAAAAAAAGGAAGAGGCAGTGGAAAAATGGATTGCGATAGTGTTTGTATAAGAAGGAAATGAATGTAGTGCTTAAAACAAAAAAGAATAAGTGGAGTGAATAAGTGGAGAAGGAAAAAATAAGAATACTTGAATGTGAAAGCATAATTAATATGATTTCTAATTACTTGTGCATCTACTTCCCTTCTCTTAGAGCCTTCACAAAAAAAGATTCTTTTTTATTGTGTATGCAAGTTCAAAACTTTTGTCTTATGGGAATAAAATCAATCATGGTTCATTCTTCCTCAAGGGCCTTTGGATCCCCTTAGATGGTTGAATTGTAAATTGTCATTACTCTTTTGCAATAAACCATCCAAACATATTGTTTTGAGGCAATTTTGTGTATATAGCCATCAAAAAGTCTAATGAACCTAACATAAGTATATAACCACTATCAACTTTCAAATGATGGCTCATTAATAAGCAAAGGTGACATAAAAAGTATAGATACAATCTAATAATATCTAATGATCAATGGAGCTAATGGTTGAATGACGAAGAAAAGATTTGTATTGTTGCTATTGTGACGATGGTATCCTAACAAATATACTAAACTATTATTAGATTGGATTTTTAACATGTTAAAAAATATTCATATTTTGATAAATAAAATTGATATTTGGAATTTAAGCTAAGCCAGAATAAAATATGAATATTTGGTACCATCCCATAAAGCATATCAATGGCAAAATACTTTTGAATTGAGCATAGTTTTAAAAGCAGCACATAAAAATGGAATTCAATGATACTTCATTTTTAAAACTAGAGTCCAGGTGAATTTGTTTTGGATTTTTGAAGTTAGAGGGATGATCTGAGTAGATTAAAAAGGTTTTATTTTATTTAAGTTAAAAGCTTAGCCAATCCTTGTGTGATTGAGGCTTAAAGGAGAGAGAGAGTGGTTCCAGATTAATCCAGTTGTCTTAGGATTGGTTTTGCTTTTGGACATAAAGCAAGTTAGTAGGCAAGCGGTTGTCTTGAAGAAAATGCGAAAGCAGCTACAAGAAGAGATGAAGAAAAGAAAGGTTGCGATTGGGAGCAAAGCCAGAATAAGGGAAGAAGAAGAAGAGTAGAATGGGAGCTCTCGTAGTTTCAACTCCAGGAGAAGCTTGAGCAAAGATGTAGCTGTGTGAAAGGAAGCGTAGGAGGAAGTTCATGGCAAGGCAGTGAGGCTAAAGCTGCTACTGGAGGAGTTACAATGAAGGCCACTAGAAGGTGTGCTAGATGGAAAAGACTTAGGTTTTCCAATCAGAGGATTTCAGCAGTGAAAAAAAGCAAGAAGCTATAGTAGAAGAACGGCAAGAAGAAGCGTTGGAAAAGTTTCAACTTGTTGTTATTGCTATTGCTTTGAAAGTGATGGAAGAGCAGCAGTAAAGAGCAGATGCTACTTGGAGAAGCAAAGCAAAACAGAGGAGTTAAAGGAAAGTTGCAGCAATGGAAAATTTTTAGAGCTTAAGGAAATCATTTGGGAATTTATTTGAGCCATTCCAAAAATGAAGAAGCACAGCAAGGTATGTTTCTAAATGATGTTTTCTTCACTTTGCAAGGGCTTTGCTTCAGTTTTCAATTCAAAATGCTTAGAAACTCGAAAGTTAGAAAGTTTAACGTTGTAGCTTCAGAGTTTGTGTCTTACATGATATCCTTGGCGTTTTGATTAAACATAGGTGTAGCTAGTTTTTATTGTTATTTTATTAGTAATGAGATGGATTTGAGCTTTTAAGCAACACAAAATCATTTCTAGAAAGTTTAGAGTTGAAACTTCCATCGTTGTCGTCCTTGCTGAGTCTTGCTGAGCACAAAAGCAATTCTGTAGGCAAAAATTTAATGATAAATTGAGAAATTATGAGTATTTAGTGTCGGCTATGATCCATTTAAAGAGGATTTACACATGAGTCAACTAGGGAATCCTTTTTTAGGATCACAGAAGCTTGCCTTCTGCTTAAGTATTTTCTGTTGTGGTTGATCACTCCACAGCCTTTTAAAAACAAAAATGAGCAGAAGATAATGGACTAAGCATGTTGAGACCCTCTACAAGCTACAACTCTGATGAGACTCATTTTAAGCCCAAAGAAGATGTGGAAGGAAATGAAATCATTATGAATTGTACCATGAATATTCCAAATCTTATTCCTTTTGGAGTAGTTTCCTACATTCTAGCATTTCCTTATTAATGTGAAGGCTCCTAATTAACTTACAACTTTTTCCTACAACTTGAGGAAGTTGAAGTTTCAATTTGCAGACAAATATCATTTTTGTGTGCAAGGTGACTCTTAGATTCATGCTTTTGTGCAATATTCTTGGTTTGCACATTTATAGAATAACTTTGCAATGAAACTAGGCTTTAGACACATCCAACAAGACACCATTCATCAAATGCTTCATCACTAGTAGAATTATAGTCGCACAAACTCTTCAACCATTGAGGTATCAAGAGTCATTCCATCTCTCATATGTTAGATTATTTGGAAAGCTTGTAAATCCAAATTATATAATACATAAATAATCCCAATGAGTACCATGATAATTAGAGTTTCATACACCAATTATGTTATTTTTAAATGTAATCTAATCATGTAAAAAAGCTCATTAGAACATCAACTAATAAAATATGGTTTTTTCCTCCATTTTCTAAAATTAAATGCAAATCACAAAAGTTGTAGAATAAGCATTGCCACTAATGAACTTTTTTAAATTATATGCTAACAATTTTGCAAGTGGCAACACCAGCCCAACTGGATGTGGTGGATCAATCAATGATCATTCAGATAAAGCTATCAAAGCATTCACTATGTACATAAAGTCAAACAAACATCAAAGCTAAAGCCATGGTTGTATATTTAAACTATAAAACAATCCTTGCAATGGTCCAGGGCAACATAGGAATCGTTTAGCATATGTTAAGTTTGTTGAATCAATTCAATTAATTTTATTTCAAATCAATCCAATTTAACTCATTCAAAGAAGGTAAAGTTGTAGCTAATCCATTAGGTCAATTAGGAAGTAGCTATTTTCATTCTAAGGTATTAGATACACAATAAATTCTAGAAGTTTATAAAGCCTTAATTAAGCTAGATGAGGACAAATGATAGTATATATGTATAGAGATTATAGAGAAAGCTATTTAATTAGTGCATCCTCAATTAGCTAGATAAGTTATCTTCACTTGGTCATCAAAGCAGATATGCATCGATGGATGTATCAAAAAAATACAAGTCAATACACTTCTTCCAAACTTCCAAAAAAATTGTATAAGATAAGGTGATTCATTGCACAACTCTGGTCAATCAACTATTCCTCTAGTTATCTTCATGATCTACAATCTTTCCCTTTGATCAGCCATATGGCAACTTTTTACAAACTCATAATGTGGTAAATCTTTATTTATCATCCAATATGACCACTAAATCAAGAAAAGACCATCTTAATTGCATCAGTCAAGTATAATAGACTTTATTAGATAATGTGATAAACTCTATCTTCAACTCTAATCATCTAGGGCTTCATTTAAGTTTGTTGTGCTTCCATCGTAGTTATGCATCGTACATATACGATCATTCACTATCTTGGATTAAACAAATACAATAATGTGCATTGGTCACTTCTACATTGTAAGGATATGATATTGTTTTTCATATGGAATGATACTTTATTACACATTATGGCTATCACTATCTAAGTGCACCACCTAAAATTGATATTTGGATATGTTTGACACACTTCTAATTTATTTTAGTGTTGTATAGATATGGTAATATGCTATTACTTTGATTATACTATTATGATGAGATACAATTACTCAGTTAATATGATATGGTTCTTCAATCGACCTAGTTTGATGTTTACAAGACTATTCACAGATTGTTGATTATGATGGCTCCCCTCATCCTATGCATTTGTTCTTTAGATCAAGGGTAGTCACTATCTCCTTTGTGCACATCTACCCTCTCCATATATTAATAAGACGGAAACGATTAAGGCCACTATGGAAAGCTTATAAGCATCACTCATATATGAAATAATGGATCGCATGGGTAATAGTAATTTAGCGGCACACTCCAAATCGCTCAATTTTCACTAGATGGCGAATGGTATTTCTATGGATTAGCACATCAAAAACTCAATCAAGCTCATCCTCACTCTATTTCTTTGTTGTATATTCAGTTGGTCAGGATTGTATCCCACTAGGTCATGTAATGAATTTCATTAGTTGTAACTTTCCAACATATAATAAAGTTCCAATCTCAAAAAAAATGGACTTAAGTTAAAGAAAGCAATCTTTTTTAGTGTAGGATCTTGAGAATCAACATTAATCTATAAAAAATGGCATTGGAGAAAATGTAGGAGTGAAGGACAATATTGATGTTTTAATTACCAAGAGATGGTTCACATCGCTAAATTTTGTCCAAAGAATATGGATGAAACTATTGATGGCTAATGTATGAGTGGTCAAGTATAAACTTTAGTAAATTTTACTACTAATAGAACTTAATGGTATTGCTCTAGGTATTTATAATAAAGGTTAAGGATAGATTACTCTAGCTCTTTCTTTATAGTTAACATAACCTAAGCATATGATATTATACCAAAGAAGGCTCTTTCATCACCAAATATTATCACAAATACACTTATATTACAAGATTTACCTATTATTGTACTTTTTGATCATGAAGCTTTGTATTTTTTATAAGTGTTGATATGATATAAAAGTTAGTAATGCATTTGTATACAATGGAAATTCCTTTCTTGGTAAAGTCACTTATAAAAGATGCAATCAAGGTAGACATGTAAATTATAGAGTGGGAATGAGGATTTTTTTGCTTGGGATTTAGTTTCTAGAAATTATAGTTTCTTTATTGTGCATGTGTACATAACTCTATGTTGTAATTTACATTTTTTGGGTTGCAATTAACATCAAAACTGTAATTTAGAATCTTCATAATTTTGATATCAAAGCTTCCCTCATAGTACTCCAACCACTATAATGATCTAAAATCACTAAGTATAAGTTTCCTATATTTCACCTTTATTGAATATAACTTGATATTTTCTTTTCCTCAATTTTTGTGCTTCTGGTGCATTCTCATAGTCAAGTTTTTTTTGAAAAGAGCAAAAAAAAACATTTGCCTTAGGTATTGTGCTATCTACTACCACTAACTACAACAAGTATACATGCCCACTATAATAGACCTTGGTTGTTGCTTAGCCCTACACACGTGCCATGATACTAGCACATAAGTCTCTCCACCATCATGTGTAAGTGTTTTGCCCTCTACTCTACCCACCCATGTGTGATTCTCATGATACCCTAGCCATAGCCACAACATTGCTAGCTTCAAGCAATAAAGCACTTTTCATATCGAAGACCTTAGCGCTCAAATTGATCTAGCATGAGAACCATAATCTCTCCAGCGACCTAACCATTCACATCAAGTTGGCACCAAATTGTGTTGTCCAAATCATGAATAAAACCAGTCTATTAACTAATTGGCACATACATTGCACATGCCCAACTAGAGCTAAAATAGCCCAACATCTATTCAACTAGTCATACATATCATGCATGCTTAGCCCAAACCTAGTCAATGTTGCCTCTAAATTGAACCAACTTCCAACTTGCACTAAACATCCAGAAGCACTAACTAGAGCAAAACTTTAGCTTATTTTAGAGTCAATTTGGAATAGTTTTTGAAGTGCTTTTTAAAGGATTATGGGTTGGAATTTGTACAAATAAATCAACACATTTAGCCAACACATTTTTAAAAGTTTAAAATAATATCATTTTAAAATGTTGCATGATAAATATAAAAGATTTAGTAAATAGCGAGTCTACAAAAAAAGATAGATTAAATTTCTTAAAGTGTATTTTTTATTTTATTTAATAGATTCTCTCAATTTAAAGATTAGTATGTTAAGATACAAATCCATAAACTATGATTTCATACTCATTAAATTTTACTCTATTTATAGGCCTATATAACCTTGAGTGAACCTATATTGGCCTATCCAAAATACAAATAATAATGATGCTTGAGTTAAATTTCTAAAGAGAACTATTTGATAATTATGATAAAACCTTCTTATTATTTTTCTTAGTTTATTACCTTAAAAAAATTACATAATTTATTTTTTTTATTTAAGCACTATTTAATTAATTAATTATATTTGCATTACTTTATTTGTATTATTATTTTAGTGAAATAATATATGAGAAATGTTTTAATATTTTAATAATATAATTTATTTATCATGCTTTGTGGACAATCAAATAAAAAAATTTGGAAAATATTAAAATAAAATTAATATATTTAATCTTATTATAAATAAAAATGACTAAATGACTAAGTGTGTCAAACACATGGACAAAATGTTATCACACATACACAATCACCACCAATTCGTTGATACCATGATAGGAGATTTTATGAACAATCATATAAATTGAAGTATGATGCTTCCATTGTGATAAAATATTTGAATATATTTAAAGATTTAATAATTAAAATATGTTACCAGAATAAGGATTGTTAAGTACCTATAAGATTTATTTTAAGACCTAAGCAAGAGATTAGAAAAGTAGTTAAGTTGCATTATCCTCAAACACTTAAGAAAGTTAATAATATAGAGCAACTAGTAAAGAAATTTCAAACTTCAATACCTATAATTTTAAATATAAAATAATAAACACGTCTATAAAAGAATCTAAGGAAATTATTGTTTAATTTTCCTTCTTCATTTAAAACTTAAACTAAGAATGATATTAAAGATAATATACAAAATAAGACAAAACTTTATGATTAATGTGAGAAGATTAGGTATGAGAATTATTAGTACAAATACATCTTAAAAGTTAAAGAAAAATAATAAGAGGAATTAAATTGCAAAGATGTAAAGTCACTTTCATTATTAATAAAGAGAAGAAAAAAAGAAGAAGATATGATGATTGATTTTAAAAATTTAAACCTATTATAGACAAGATTGAAGAGGTAGTGAAAAATAAAACTAGTTTAAAAGAAACACAACTAACTCATGACCTTATGCCTAAAAATTCTATAAGTATTTTAGAAAACTTTATGCATATTTTTATTTTTTCTTTATTTACATCTTAAAATAAATTTTATTGCATACTTAATTTAATAAAATAATAGATTGAGTTTAATAATTCTAAGTGTGCTAGATTAGTGAAACAAATTAAGACTTTAAAGTCATTTTATGAGAGCAAGATTATTAATATTTATTTATCAAGAAATTTATATCATTTCATAATTCAAATATTTTAATATGAGTACATTTTAATAAGTCAGAATATGAGTAATATTATATATATTTTAGAATTTTCATCATATATGTTTCATAAAAACGTCTTTGATATTGAGTTATCTCTACTTTATGAAAGACTAGTGCATGAAAAAGAATTATAACTAAATTCTATATTGGTAAGTCTAATGAATAATTCTTGAATATTTTTCCACCTAATTATAATGTTATTTTTTATTATCTAATATTGTTCCTACAAGCTACTTTATTCTTCTCAAGTTTTAGAGATATTAAAAGGATCATCCCCCATCTAATGTCTTTATTTTTTTGAAAGATATTTATAGATGGATATAAAGGTTTATGAACATTCAGTTAAAGTACCACTCTATTTAATAGAGTTTCTCTTAATGGGATGTACATATATAGGACAAGGTACATTACAATGATGATTAAGCTACTCTAATCAATCTTATTTATCATTTATTTAGTTTATCATATTTTTCTTTTATTATGAGTTTTAATAGATCATACATATAAACCCTCATGATATTTTTATCATTTTTTACATATTTTATTATTTTTATATATTTTAATTAGGAATAATATTTTTATTATTTTATTTTTATGTTTAGTTTTAGTATTATAATCTATTTAAAGCCTTGTTATTAAATAAGAATAGTCTTTTTTGGCCTAGAATTTAATTTTCAATAACCATAGTTTTTTTATTGTACATATGTGATGTTTCAATATAGGTTTTTTTTTATTTTGATTTGACATCAAAAATGATTTGAAATCTCCATTAGTTAACTATACTACTTTATATAAAATGATTGTCTTAATCATTCAATTTCTCTTATGTATCTTTTGTGAACATATCATACTATTTGACCATTAAATTGTATGCTTTAATTACTTAGAGCACCAATAATACCATAGATCATATAATATATTTCTTAATTATCCTCTTAATAAAAAAACTAATTATACCATCCAAAATAATTTTTTTATCATGCAATGAATATAAATTTAGATTACCTTTAAAATTAACCTTTAATTTAAATTCTATCATACTCAACTCATCAATCATTAATAATTATGCATTAAGATCTATATGATGAGTTGAATTAATCTTAATAACTCTTAATTATATGAAGCTAAGGCTATTAAGACATTTTTTTAAATGATATACCTTTATAGTGTTATGCTAGTTCTTGGATTAGTTAGTAATATTTTCAATCTTTGCATATGTCTTAACACTTGTAGCCCTTTGAGAAGTATCTTGAATATGTGGATCTTCAAGGTGGATGACCATCTTCTTCTTACCTTCTCTTAGTTTGACCTATAGTTCTTGAGGCTTCATCCATCCTTAATATCGCAAGTGATATTCTTTATCTATGTATATTTATAACTTGAAAAACATTAACTAGACACATTAGATTATAAGGTACTTAAATAATTTGTTATTATTAGAACATTATATATCCCTTAGTGCTTATGGGATTCAACACTCAGTTTTGTTATTATTCTTCCTCAGCATTAGCCTTAGCTTCTTAATCTTACTATAGCAATTCCTTATTAAAATTTCCATCACCAAAAGCTTCCAAGTTTTTCTTCTCAAACCACTCTCTCTCTTTTAACTCCTCTCTCTCTCAAGTACCCTTTTTACACTCTCCTTTGCTAATCTTCCAATCTTACTCACTTGTAGCTTATGTTCTATTATTTAAGGTGGCCATTATGCTTAAATTATAAAATTATTGATGCTAGATAAGTTATAACAAAGCAATTTAATAAAAATCAATTCTTTTCTTCATTCAATTTTTTTAAAAAATAATAAATTAATTAGAGCTAAAAAAAACTTATATAGCAAGTTTCTTTGAGTTTCTTGCTTTGAGATATGACCATTCATATATTAAATTTCAAATTCTAAGATAATTTACAAATTTGTATATTTTTTAGATATAACCAAAATATTAGTATTTTATTATAGCATGTAAAATTCTCAAAATACAAAATTTATTATAATTGATATTAATATTACAAATTTATACACATTATTTTTGTAATTATGCATTATACATAAAAAAATATTTTAGAACCTTAACACAAATAATGCAAGGACTTAGTAATGTTTGTTAATTATGATTGAATAGAGATGAAATATATAGTTTGTGTATAATTGAATGAAGACAATGAGTAGAGAAAATGGATTGGAATACTCCAATCTCAAACATTAGGTAAGTGATTTAGCATTATTATCACTTCAAATATTTCTTGTATGTTAATTACTTAAATATAACTTTAAAGCAAAGTTAAAAGAACTTCATGGGTAATATAATGTGTATGATAAGTTATTGTAGCCTTGAGTGATGATGATGTAATAGTAAGTTGAGGTAGAGCCCTGAGTATTGATGATTGCACATGGAAGTGTGATATAGGCCTTGAGTGGTGGAGTTGCCATGATGAGGTGTGACATGAGCCTCAAGTGATGATGATGCCACAAGGAATTTTGATATAAGCATTAAGTGGTAAATATGCCAAGATGAAGTATGATATCACTTGACTGGTGATGATGACACTAGGAGGAGTGATATGAACTTCAGTGATGATGATGCCATAGTGGGATGTATCATGATCTTGAGTGGTGATGATGCTGCTATAAGATGCAATATGTATTGGCTGGTGATGGTATCACAAAAGTTGTGACTTAACCTAGTTGGAGATGAACTAAGAAATTTGAATGATAAATGAATATTGAATCAAGTAAGAGATATTTTTATAACACACAGTTATTTATTACTTTATATTATGTATGTAGCATGTGGCTTTTTTTACTTTTAATAATTTTGCATGTGATATATTAGTTCCCCACTAAGCTTTTTACATTGGCCTAAAACGTATTTATTAACATATGTAACAATAGACAGTGCACTTCATGGAACCTACATGGAATAGTGTTAAACGGATATTAGAGAACATATCGAGATCTAAATTCTAATATGTTGTAATAAGTTAATGTGAAATATGTGATGATTGTATGTGATAATAAATAGCATATAACTCTTACTGTTTTTACTATTCCTTATATTTTTATGTTTGTTTAGTCAATTTGATGAAAATAATGGAAATAAAAATTTTAAGTAAAATTGATGTTTTAATATGTATAGATATAATGAAGTTCTAAATTTATGTGATACTAAGGTAAATCTTGGGGTAAATATCACAAGTCATCATGTAGCCCAACTAAGGGATTAGTTAAGACAGGTTCGAGGACTCAAGCTCTCAGTGCTTAGATAAAGGATTAATGTTTGAATTAAGCTGGTCTAATCATGGATAAATAAGGAAGCTGTATATTACTTAAATAAGATAAGAAATCAAAGAGGGATGCTAAATAGAATGTCGTAGTGAGAAAATTGTAATATTTTGTTCAAAAAGACCTTTGTAAATAACTTTTGATCTTCTTATAGATCCTCATGTCTACATTAAAAACAAGTGGAGGCATATTTGGGTGGCAACATCTTGTTTATGGGTCATTATTTGACAAATTTTAAAACTTATATAAGATAATAACCCATTAAAACTCTTAAGAAAACTAATACTCTAAAAATTTATTCTATTTACAACAAAGAGCAAGACTAAAAGTTGCATGGATTGCATAAATTACTTCATAGTGTGGTTTTTGGCCAAAACTTCTATTATTCTCTCCATTAAAAAGGTCATCAGGTACAATGTTAGCTTGGTATTCACCTAACTACATATTTTTTCACATAATCTTAAAATAAGGACAAAGAAAATGTAGGAATGCCTTTAAGGATAAGGTTTAGAGCAATGTTTTAAAGGCTCTACATTCTACACTAAATGAGTTCCATTTTTTACCATAAAAATATTTAGAGAATGGTCAGAAATGGCACAAATAGTCATGGCACATCAAACACCCAAGCATGCTAGGTACGCAAGATCGCATGAGAAGAGCACACTACATTTGTACTTGTGCAAGTGTTAGTTACTTATCATGCATGAGGTTCACACATGTGCAGTAAGTAAATCGATATCACCACCATGGTCTATGTGTGTATACATGCCTTGTCTATGCTTAGGAAGAGTATCTGCACTTGTGAACAGTGCCTTAGCCTAGGAAAGCACAATTAGACAGTTTAGGGCATAGTTTTTGTAAAATTTGTGAAAATGTGTGCCTTTGGTCAAAATCACATGTTTTTTGAAAATTAAAATACTATGTATTTTGTAATAAAATATTATATCTAAATTTATATATAAATTGGTAAGAATGATGAATGAAGTAATTTAAAACTTTTTTAAATTCAAACTTGAAAATTTTTATTCTTTTATGATAAAAATCATATTATCCTTCCTTTATTCCTTAGTTTCTAGTCAATTCTCATGCTTCAACTTTCACTATTGCAAAATCAAAAAAGATGGTTTGTTGTCATGGGCTTGAGGAAGGAACACTTTTTAAACAAATCATTTAACTATTTTTAAGTGGAAACCAAAAGCTTCAGCATAAGTATGCCAACAAGGAGGTTAAGAATATTAAGAGTGTAGGGTCTTATTAAAAAATGTTTGTTTTTTTAAAATAGGTTTATATAAGGGAAAAATAAGTCATGTGATATATCATGAACAATTGAAAGGCAAACTAGATAAATATTAGGATTAAGAAATCTTAAAAGATAATATATTAGCCAGAGTTCCAATAACATTGTATGAGAATTAAATGTTCGGGATCCTAAGGATATAAGGGAGGTAATAATTGAAGGTAAAGTGTCTAGTCGCCTATGAGATGAAAGAAATTGAACATCTATGGTAGAAATGTCCAACCTCATTGGAGCATAACCGGGCTTGTGATTGCTTGATGGGAAAATTACTTGATCTATTATTGTGTAGTTGACCAATTCTACATAAATTGAGTATTGATGAATAGGTTAAGCAATCCAACATTTTTGACCTTAGTCATAATGTTTATGATGGATTTGATTTATTAATTAGGTACAACTATATTAGACTCCCTTTTTACTAATTTTTCTGTGCTTTTTTGGTCCATGTGTTGTTGCTCAACAATCTAGTCACTTTGGTGCATCAGAGAGATATATTCAAGTTTAAATGGTTCTTCTCTATTTCTTTTGAATCATTATTTCTTTCCATTTTATTCATGACAAGTTTTTTAGATAATGTAAATTGGCTTTGTTTATGATACATGACAATGTTTATTTACTTTTTTATTCTTTGGAGAAGAAACATTTGTGAAAATAATAAAGGTTCATAATTTAAAATTATAAACAACAAGATCTACCAAAAAAAGTCAACAAACAATGTTTCAATCAAGTTCTTACAACCATGTTGGACATCACTCAAATAATTGCCAACTTTATTGGTCATCCAACACATTCATTTTGAAGATCTAATGCATTGATTGAATCAAAGAGCTCAAATATGACAATGTGGAAAGATAAGAATGTTGCACAAAAACTATGAGAACACTAAGATGCCATTTTTTGTACCATTTTTAGATGTTTAAAAAAGCCATGAATAAACAAAGCTTAATTATGAACTTGTTTACATTTTTAAGAAGCAAGTTTAATGAAAGCACTAATTACGCATAAGACTTGGTAACACCAATTACTTAAAATTAAAGGCAACAATAACATAATCTATCAAAAATATCAACAACCATTGTTGCAATAAAATTTTTACCGCCACACGTATATTTATTAACTTTATTTGTCACTCATTGCATACTATGCAAAGATCTAATGTATGAATTCATTCACAATTCACACTCTTATTGATCATTAGGAGGGTGGTATAAATGTGTGATAAGCAACCCTAATAACCTTTACAAAATTCGTTAATTCATCAACTTCTATTATCACCTCCTTTATTGTGTCTAGAAAGTTGAAATATTCTAACAACTTCATAAAGAGTAGAGTCTTCAACTCACCTAGAAATTGTATCCCCACAATCCTCTCCAAAATTTCAATGTAACTAAAATAAAAGTGTAATGCATATAAAATTGATATTGTCAACATTAAAGAAACTCTTCCTTTGCTACACTAGTCGACAATGAATGTTCTAGTCATGTTCGGGTGAAAATCGAAACAAGATTGATTGAATCAAGTATTATCAAGCAATGACTCACGAAGCATGGTCATCAAAAGCATAATGTCTTGACTAGATGAAATCAAAAGTCCTCATGTTTTTTGTCCTAGGCAACCTTTTAGTAAGCATTTAAAGGAGATCAATGAGAAAATCATGTAGGGGAACAGGTGTGGATGACCATGGATGCGTGAGTAGATTGAAGAAGGCTTATCCAAGTGTTGCGTTGACAATGAATAAGAAAAAAAAGAGTTGGCCACGACACCATATGAAAGGAAAAGAATAGACTACAAACTGAACTGTAAACATGTCACTTCATTGACGTGTTTCTATATGTACCATCTCTAGACTTTTAAGAAAACAGTGAAAAACCGAAACCTGATTATGAAGTCGCCTATTCTTCTAAGATGGATGTTTAGTGCAAGCAATAATGTTCCTTCAAACTAGGTAATACCAACAACTTCAAATTAAAAACAGCAACAACATAATCTACCAAAAACATCAGTGACCAACTTTATTACAATCAAGTTTTTTTCATCACACAAGACGCCACTTAAACAGTTGCTAACTTTATTGGTCCACATACTGCTCGAAGATTCAATTCATAGTTTGAATCACAAAGCTCGCACTCAACGATCCTTAGGAAGGAGGTGAAGAATGGCGGCGAGCGGCCGCAATGGTCTTCGCAAACTCCACTAATTCATCAGCTTCTGGTATCACCCCCTTGACAGAGTCTGCAGAGAGGAAGCATGCTGCCCACCTGGTCAAGAGAGGGGTCTTCGTCTCATCCAGAAACTTTGAGCCCGCAATCTTCTCGAAAGCTTTAATCCAACCTACATGAGAACCAAGTGCGATGTCCACGTATCCGATATTGTCACCACCAAAGAAACTCTTCCCTTTGCTGCACTGCTCGAAAGCCTCTTCAAGTTGCTTCATAGTGGCGAGCAGCTGCTCCTTCGCCTCCGCCTTACTGGATTCATCCGAATCCTCCAAAAAAGGTCGAACCTGGGGTAGAATCTGCAACGCAAAGTATTGTGGAATCTGTCAAGAACTCATAACAGCCCATGAACTCCAATTGCTAATAGAGGTCTTCTAAGTCATGAGCGAACCTTGTCATCGATATAGCCGCCCCAGAAGCGGGCAATGGCGCGGTCGTAGGGATCAGAGGGAAGGATTGAGAAACCCGAATTAGTCCATACTTCGTCGATGTACTCAACGATGATGAGGGACTCGCATATGGGCTTGCCTTCGTGGATGAGAACTGGGACTTTCTTGTACACAGGGTTGGACTTGAGGAGAAGCTCGCTCTTCTTGCCGAACTGCTCTTGGAGGAACTCGAACTCGATCCCTTTGAGTTTGAGCACGATCCTTGGTCTGGCAACAAAGGGGCTCATGGACAATCCAATCAACTTCACGTTATCCTTAGCTGCCATTTCCTGCGGTTGAGGAGATTAAAGTGGTCTGTTAGTTTTAGTAGGCGTGTTTCATTAAGCTTTCCAACTTCATTGGGATGGTTTATAGCACAAGCAGGTCCCGTATGCGTGAGCGATGACATCATTTCGACAGACAAATCCCGGGTATTTAAAACGCTTGCGTATGACAGGGTACGGCTGCCGGGCTTTGAAAGTTCTTTTCGTAAAATAATTTTTTAATTGAAGGCGCGTTTTGATAAAAATTGAAAAAAAGAGAGTTAAGTTTACATAATTTAAATAAATATTTTTTTTAAAAACAAACCTCTATTTGTTTTCGCCATAACAGTTACAAAAGCGAGAGGCTAGCCCGAAATCCGACGACCAGCTAAGTCTCGGCTCCAAGAGAGACAACTTGTGCTTAAAAAAATCCGGGAAAACCCACACTTTCATTCATGTATTTTAACTGAAATTTGCTGCAAACGCACGCAAAACTTTTATTCCAACAAAAGTGGTGTATAAAAAGGTTTTGTAAAAACTATTGTAAAAAATTTAAAAAAAAATAAACGGATAAAAAGATAAGTTGTAAGAATTAATTGATATATTTTTATATTGTTAAAATTGAAAAACGAAAAAAATATTTTTTTTGTACTCTATCACTGGACACAGTCAATTGCACACATTTAAAATGTTTTTTTAATTCACTATATGATATCTTGATAATTGATAGCATCAAACGATTTAAAGTCAGTTCAATTTGAATAAATAATAGATATTCCAAAAGTTATAAAAAATGTAAATTTAGTTTTCAGTGGTAACAAAGCGGTAAATAAAAATTAAACAGTCAAATAGGTGTTATTAAATCCAGTTATTTGCCAAACTAACAGCAGATTGCGTATTCTCAATGTATTTTTCTGTAATTTCACCTTTCAAAAAGTTTGATAAAGAAAAATATTTGAGAGAAAGAATTATTTCTAAATCTAGAAAGGGAATTAAAAGAGTCCATTTAAAAATATCTAATATAAAAACTTGACAATAAAAAAATTCCAAAGATGATCAGAATTCGAAATTTTCTTTTTTCAACTTGCTTATTATTAAAACTTAGTCATATTCGATATCTTTGATTCTTGAAAATATCTTTTAAAAAATTAAAACTTTGCATAAAAAAATAATTTTTAATGAATATTTCTACAAATTGTTATTTTTTAAGAATTTTAATAATTTTTTGAATATTTCTACAAATTGTTATTTTTTAAGAATTTTAATAATTTTTTCTAAATATAAATTTTATAACATTTTAAAATGTTACAACATAAAATGTTTGTTACATGTAAGATAAAAGAGGTTGTTCTAATATCAACTATTGTAACGATTCATCATCGTAAGTACTTAGTTGTACGATTTTTTATCATTTGACAAAAGAATTATTAAATAATTAAAATTGAAATGTAAACCTAAATTAAAATTGGTAAATTTAATGACTAATTTAAGTTATGATTATTAAATTTTGGAAGTTATGTTAAATTTTAATTAATTTGTAAAGGTATTAAAAATAATAATAAAATAATAATAAATAAATAGGAATAAGTTAAAAGAATTTGGAAATATAAATAGTAGAAACCGTTTTCAACCTTAGCATTTTTTTACAGTCAAGAAGCTTCAAGAAGCTTCCCGATGTAGCTAAGGTTTGACTAGTAAAATGTCAAAATCTGAAGATTAAGTGCCGTGATTTCAAGTTAGGGCGACTGTCGACTCTTCCCATCTTCGAGAACGAGGTGCGATTAACGGTTCCTTGCTGTTCTCTGGTCATCGTTGCTTACGTGACTTAGGGTTGTGATTTTGTTTGACATGCATGTATGACGATTTCAAACTTCTAGGAAAAACATCCGTTAAAAAAAAAAGAAATTTGAAACAAAAAGAGGAAAAGTTGATGTATAAAATAAAAAAAGGAAAAGGAAAGGAGTTTAGAGAGGAAAAAACAGTAGCAGCTAGCAAGAAAAAATATAAATAAATAAATAATTCATAGCAAAAAGGGTAATGAAGTGGAGATTTTATTTGTCAAAGATAAAATAATAGGAAATGATTATAGAAATTAATTTTTGAAAATTGTTACATAAGATTTATACATAGTTGTTAATATAGAAAATTTATGAATTATTTTTATGCAAAGAAAATACAATCTTGAAGGTTGTAAGTTAGAAAAAAATTCATTAATTGGGAAGAAAAAGTTCTATTTAGATAAGTTTAATTTTGATATTACTCAATAAAGTTGTTAAATACAGTAGTTAACAAGTTATTTAGAAAATATTTTGTTATTATATTTACAAGTGGAGTATGAAAAAATAAAAGAGTATTATTAAACTGTGACCAAGTTCAAGAAAAAATACAAAATGTTAATATCTCCATATAATTTAATCTCGATATTGATATATAGAGTCATAAGAATTGATTTAAATAGATTATAAATTTCTTATAGAAAATAAAAGAAAAAAAAATGAGAGATCATTAAGAACAAATATAAATAAATTTAATTATTTATGATTTAAGAATGTATGATTTAGTTTAAGCATGACATCATCTACATGATACAAAATTTATATATTTTGATATTACAATATATCCTAAAAAAGAATAAAAGATATGCATATGATATGATGTGTGGTGCATGATAAAGAAAATTACGTTAAATATCTTGTTGAAAATGAAAAAAATAGAAAGTAAAATTTTCTTGGATTTGCCTTCATGGTCCCATGAAATGTGATGAGCATGAGTACAAAATAAAGGGTATCATAGACACTAATTTGATATCAATCTATAAGATGACATCAAAGACATGTTTGGATACTATTATTACTTAGTGTAGGGACAAAAGACAAAGATGATATATACAGATATAGTTTGCCAACTACACCTATAGTTAGTAGTCTAAAGATGATGAAATGCTATAAATGAGATGAGATAGGCTTGATGCATAAGATACAATCCTACGGGGAACATTTATTCTTAGTTATAAAAAAAAGAAAGAAATATAAAAATAGAAAAAAGATATATGTGTACTAATAGAACAAAGATGTGTATATATATTTGATTTATATAACATATTATCATTCTTATTTTTATATATATGAGTATTTTTTTATGTACAATTGATAATATATTTTTATCATACCTTGTTATTTATTTATATAAAATTCAATTGGTAGATATTTTATGTGCAATTCTTACTTACATTACATGACATGTTACAAATTTACATAGAGATGATGCTTATGGTGGCATTTGAAGTGTATGAGTTGATATCATGTACTTATTGATCTTATTATAGTAATCATATTTTTGTGAGTAAAGAAAAATAGGTATGCATGCACTTTATTTTGTTATAATGAAGTTAGGTTAATATCAAGATAAATGTGTTTTTTATTTCATTACACTCATTTATAGTAGTTTATATTCTCAGATAATGTTATAAATACTCTGATTTTAGTTAGTTAGTAATGATAGTGAATGATATGATATGCATAAGAATTATTGTATGATCTAGCATCTACTAAAAGATTTGTTTTGCTAATTACGAAGACAAAGAGTTTACCAAACATTAGTCTCTCGTGAGCCAGGTAAACTTTGATAATTTGATTATAAAGGAAGAACAAATGTATGTATACAACACATGAAAAGGTGCATCATACATTGCTGATGAAGGGCATAAGAAAATGACATGTTTAGTTAGTGAAATGAAGTAATATGTACCCTCTAATTTCCTAGGGAGGGGATTAGATAGATGCAAGTACAACAAGTAACATCATCAGTTGATAATAGCCATATGTAATATAGAATTATATAAAACAAAGTGTCAAGCCCTCACCTACATCAATACCGTTAGATCACAAAATGAACATCAGAGTTGCGAGATACAGCATCTAAGTGAGGACAAATAAACAAACCCAAGGTGTGACCCGACGGTAAGACAAACACTAACTCAAAATCCAAAGTATATATATAAAGACATGTTTTAAACATTTAATCACACCAAAACTTTCCCTCACACATCTCTTGGAAATGACTCTTCTGTAGCAGCACCATTCCTATCTCTCGGTGCAGTGGTTTCATGACCTGTGATGTAAGCACTAAATGAGATTTTACACATCTCAGTAGATAAATCCATATCGTTAACCAAGTAAATAAAAAGACATAACAAAATACCATAAACAATAAAGATGAATCATATGCATCAAGCTAAAACCATACCATATGTCATATATATAAGGTAATGCCAAATGAAAACCATAAAGAAATGCTAGTTTCTTATATAGTGTGTTATTACCGAGCCCAATTCCCTTTGATGCATTATCCTCTGGATCCAATCATCATCATGACCTCCAGCCGGCATCCAACCAAGCACATAACACTAGGCAGATATCTGATCCGAAGATTGATACCCTGCAACACATGCTGAGCCTAGTGCCACCAGGTAGGTATGGCACCATACCCTGCAACACATGCTAAGCCTGGTGTAAATCATAATGGAGTCATAGCACATAACATACAACACTAGGCAGATATCTGATCCAAAGATCAATACCCTACAACACATGCTGAGCCTAGTGATGAGGATAATGTTCTCTGGGAATCTACTACCATTTCTAATCATAATTCCAAACAATTATGCCATATCAAAAGACCTTTTTTTACATATTGTTTCTTTCTTTTTATTTCATTAGCATACCATGTTATTTCTTCCTTTTCAGTTTTCATGCAAATGCATAAGTAATCCATATCATAGTGTTTCTTCCTTTTTATGCCATAAACAACATATGCAATAATCAAAATATTATAACAGCAAGAAAAATATGTAAAAATATATAATATTGTGCTACATCACAGAGTTAGGAATTTATCTACCTAAATTTGTCGTACCAAATTTCTTTGCCAACTTCTAATTTGTTTTCTTGATGTCCTACAAGGCCATAGTCACAAATTAAAATATTTTCATTAACCAAAAGTACTTTCTGAAAAGCTTTCCCAAACAACCCTCAAAATAAATCCCAAAATCGACTTACGCGGGCGCTGGACTGCCCGCGCCCGACGCTGGACCGCGTGAGCTCGACGCGCTGGATCGTATGTGTGCCCGGTGCTGGACTGCGCTGGACCGCACGCGTGCGCCCGACGCATGACCGCGCGCTCTCGGCACGTTGGACCGCCGGTGCTCAGCAGCCCGGTTCTACAGCGTAACCCGGTCCAAAGGCGTGTACCGATTTTTCGCTCTTTCTCTCTCTCCTGTACGTCCGGCGAAACCAAAATATTTCGCCGGCAAACTCGAAATCTCTTGCGTCTCTCGCCGTCCAATTGACCGCCACTCACAGGAAAAACTTATACAACCCGATGACAAAACAAACAAAATTCTCACCTTCGTCGGCCATCGCCGTCGCTTGCCGGAAATAATAAAAATTTCTCGTCGCCGTGCCTCACCGTCGTGTTCGTAGAAGTGCTTTTGAAACTCACATGGGTCGGGTTTTATAACGTGGTCGGAACCGACTTGCCATGAACCGCATTTTTCAGAAAACCCATTCTAAATTTAGTATTTGCAAATATATCCTCCGCCAAATCGAATTTGAACTAAGCTGACATTTAAAAATTACAAATCTATCCTCAACGTTACAAATTTATCCCAAATATTTAAAAATTCATAATTTATTCATTAGAGCTCCAAAAATTACAAATTAAACATCGTTGGATTCATCTCAAAAAGCTCTTTCTTTTAAGCAAATAAAATAAATAAAATAAAGAAAACTAGGGCTGTTATACAAAGAGTGGCTTTGAACTATACAATCAATAGATAAGGAGATTTGGAAATCAAAATAATCTGATAAGAGAATTTTACAAAACTAATAAGCATGGAAGTAAAAATCAAATAAGTCTGATTAGGGAAGTCAAAATAGAAGTACATTTATGGCTCATTGAGAAGATGAAGTAGGATGTACCTATTCAACATAAATATGAATGACAACATAGTAATATGAAGGGAGACATGATTAAGTGATAATAGCCAATGCGTGACAAAGAATTGTATAGTATGAAGAGTATCTTCGAAACATACAATCAATAAATAAGGATCTATGACATACAAACTAAGCCGATAAGAGAGCTGAACAAAGATGATGGGTAAGAAAATAAGAATAGGTTTGACCAGGAAGGTCGAAATAGAAGTACAGTTATGACTGGATGTTAGGGATGAAGTAGGATGTACCTAACTAATGCGATGTGAGTGACAACATTGTATTACGATGGCATATAGTGATGAACAATAAAACATATTATTTCATACTATGTTTCATGTTATATCAGACCAATGTAAATAAGAAAAGTGATGCAAAATACAAAGGATGCCAATTCATAAATAGAGATTAGATCATTTTGAATGACGATGGAAACCTTATTAGACAAAATATCACCGAGGGGGTGAGAAAATTATATAGGATGATTTAAAGATAATAAAGGAGTTTGATAGTAGGTGAGCAGAATAGACCTATAAAGGAAGAACTTCGTGAGGTACGTTGAGAGCACAGGTGGAAAGAAACTAAGAAACAAGATTGGTGAGATTAAAGGAGCTTCTAAAAAGCTTTAAAGGTAATATATTAGAAAACTTTCATCATATGGGCTAATCTTAAGTAAGGATATTGAGCCCTAAATAGTTTGATCATAGCTTTGTATAGTTTTGAGATTTGTTGTAGATTAAAGATGCTTGATTGATAGTTGATATTAACCAATTGTGCAAGTGATTAGCTACTACGTTTCCTTCTCTCTATATATGTTGGTGTTGAATGCTCATCTAATTGAGTCGCTTGATTTGGTTGATAACATATAGCATCCTCTAAGGAGTAATTGTACTCCTTGTGCCATGTCCAGAATTAGTTTCTAGTCTAATTCCATGATGATTTTAAGGCTTCATAGTTCTTTGCAAAGCTTCAAACCTAGCCTAATGTCTACACCTTCTACTTCAATGTTTGGCTTATGATTTACAAAAGTAAAACTTCTTTGATTATTTACTCGTGTGATCTTGCATAATCCCTCACAACTTGTAAGACTAGGATTGCTTAGAGCTATTCCATTAATGTTTAGTTTCAAGATGTTTTTTGGAGAAGACACTTAGTGCATAGCTTGCTTCATTCTGCATTTGATCTTTGAAAATGGAGGGGTAAAAACATGTTGAACTTGTTAGGAATCTTGCTGGGAGATTTGCTTTAAGGAATAACAACTAAAAATATTATAGTTAATTGATAAACGTCTTTTAACTATAGTACTCACAGCAATGGTTTGATCATCATATAATCATGAACTAATTATTTTTCATATGTTCCAACAAATAAGTGAGAGGACCAAATGTACTATCTCACCTCTTACAAAATTTGTGGAGTTGCTTTTCCACCAATGTTATAATTTTTATTAAATGGTGTTATGGATCTCATCATGAATTTCCATACGAAGTGCAAAGAAGCTTCTCATTTGAATTGACCATGTGTAATCCACAAAGTCAAGGTTCATTGAGTTACCATTTGCACATAAATGTTATATATTAATTAGCTGATAGTTTAGCTTACGTAAGTTCTCTAAAAAGTAGTAAGTTATTGAGAATTTGCCACATTAATACAAAGATTTTTAAAGGGTTGTTGTTATTCCATATACTTTTCCTTGAATTTAGAATAATACTTTTACTTCTCAACTCCTCCCATGCTAATTTAAAATTAAAACTACCACTCTTGGTAAGAATCTATTGTGATTAGATGTTTTAGGTTGCTCCATATACTTTAAATCTATTTATTTAATCCCTTCCATGTAACTCCATGTAGCTAAGAATAAATGACTACTTTTCCTCAAGACATATTTAACTCTCATCAATTGATCCCACAAGGAATTGGTAATATGGAGCTTCTAGAAGAGTTTGGCAATAAAGGTATGGGAGTTTGGCAAGAAAGGTTGTCATAAGCTCTCAAGTTTCTTTACACCTAAATCATTTTCTTTAAGGGGCATATTCAATTTGTTCCAACCAAGCCATTGTGATTTTGATCATCATCTCTCCAAAGAAACCCATTCAAACCTCTTTCAATTATCAATAAGATCTTTTGAGGTGGGCAAGATACTATCAAGAAATAAAGTGGAATTCACTATAGCACGTGTTTCATAAGCACTAGCTTGCCATGCATAGATAACAACCCCTTCTTTCAACTTGTTATTTTCTTTTTAATCATGTTTGCCAAGTACTAAAAATGCATAATCTTTTTTTATCCCTTGAATAGAGTGCTTCCAAGATACACTATGATAAAACAACCTTTTTAATCAAATTTCTTTTTTAACCATTGAGTTAAACCCAACGTTACTTTTGACCGATCAACATTTCACTCCTCGATCTTAATATTTAAACAGAGAGTCACAATCCCTTAATTTGATTATCAAGCTCATGTCATCCACATAACTTAGGACCTAACTCATCTTGGGTAAAGGTAACTTCCCAACTACAATTACACAAACAAGGTATCAATGTAACATGTAACTACAAATAATCAATATGCAAAAAATTATAATAAATCATCTAAACTAATGAAAAAAATAATATAAATGATAATGAAATATCAAATAATAAATTTTATCATATAAGTTTGATACAACGAAAGCCATCAATAAAGTCTAATATAATATAAAAGTCAAATTATTACATCTTCAATTAAAAGATCAACATTTTATTGCTAATCAAAAGTAAATAATTAGAAACATTGAATGTTCAATAACTATCCCAATAATAATCTCCTATGTAATCTCTTACCTCGTTGATCCTACATGTAAAGAAATAAGGTGATGAGCCAAAGCCCAATAGGAAACCCTCAATCGTATTATAAAAATCTCATGCAATCCAAGATGTTGTAATAATAATATATAAGTAATATAAATCAAGATCAAATTAGAATCATAATTATTTGTCACAAAGTTAGAAACCAAATTATCAAGTTAATTAATGGAATGCTAATGCAACTAATTTGATGCTCTGTGATTCACTAGGATTTAGAGTTATCTCTAATCTTAAAAAACCAAAGTCAATGTCTATGATCATATAAATTAACAAGTATTTTCAAGATATGTCATAACTATATATACTAACACATTATTATACATTTTGATGTGTAGATGACAAAACAAAGGTAAATATTATATTATTATTTTATTGAGTTTAATATTGTTTTAGTTTAATTTAAGGTGTACTATTAGAGTCTGGGTCTATTGGAGAAAAGATTGTAACATCTAAAGTGAATGAAAATTAAAGCTCAACTTTTTTATTTTGGTGCCAATGGCCAAACTATTTATTTAGTAGCAAATCCATAAAGAACTATATTTTTAAAAATCTATATGATTACTATGTTAAATTTTCTTTTATTTGTAATTGAGGCACCAATGATCATCATCATGGTTCACGTATATTTGAGTTGATTTTTTTGGTGATGCATTAAGTTATAGTTGATCCTATAAGTTAAATCTTTTTAATTTTTAAAATCATATTAAAAATATTTTAATATAAATAAAAATAGCTTAAGTATCTTTCCTTCTTAATTATGGCACATAAGATCACAATAATAATTCATACATATTTATGTTGATTTTTTTGATGATGTATTAAGTTACAGTTCATCTTATAAATTAAATCTTTTTAATTTTTAAGATCTTATAAAAATGTTTTAAATAAATAAAAAAATTTGTCTTAGCATCCACTCCTCAACCAAGTCAGAAAGCATGGGTCAAGTGGCCTACAATGTTAGGAACTAGGCTTTGGGGAGCCATAGGTCAAGAGATCAACTAAAATTGAGTCGATCAAGCTCAAGTCTAAACCATGATACATATCCCACAGTGACTTGGGTTAAATTGAATTAGGGCATCACTCTCAAACTTGTCTTAGGCATAATTAGTTGAGTTAGACTCATAAATGTTAAGTAATTGGATTGGGTTAGATCAAACCCATTTGTATATGCATATAAGTGCCTTGGGTAACCTCCCAAGAGCACTAGGGGTAGCCAACCCCATTAGGCTAACTTATATGTGTAGATAATGTATTATAAATATTAAGTTTGTGAATATGCTTGTAATATGGAACTAAAATGGTGTTATCTTGCTTCCAAAGTACAGTGAACAAATAAGTGTTTGATCTAGCATTTTCGTAATTGAATGGTTATGATTTTGTTTGCTTTTTGAACAGTGAACTTCATCTAGCCATCCATCCTCTCTCCTCAAACAAAAAGTTAAGATCTTCTTTATATTTGTGATAATGCATTTCATCTAATTGTTTATTTGAAAAGCTTGATCGAATAAGTGAGAGCTTCTCTGTCTTCATGTATAGTGATTTGCACATCATCACCATCCATTCAACTTTCAGATCTAATAATCCAGATCAAATCTCATTATGATTAGATTTGGACCCTTTTATCATTATTATGATCAGATAGTGCTTGTTCCATCCTCCTAGATCAAACGATAGTAACTTCTCATCTTCCTCTTTCATTTCTTGTAACATCTAGCTTTTGGAAAGGTTTATTTTAGCTATTTAGAGAGTTATTTTGGCATGTTTTTGTTTAGACTATAAATAAAGATCATTTACCAATATTTGAATTTTTTTGAATCAATTTGAAAGTTTAAAAAATGCTTAAGAAATGTCAAAAATTGAGAGCATCAAGTTTAGCATCCTTGTGAGAGCTGAAGGTTCTTTCATTTCTTATTTCTAATGCTCTCTTTTATGATCATTTCATATCATTCATGTAACATCTATATCAATAGATCAATTGTGCCACTCTTGCTTAAAATATTTAAAAACATAGAAATTTTGTATGCGTCAATTTGTACATCTTTTAATTGTTTCTTGTAGCTAAGTTTTGTGAATTTTGGTGTCTTATTGAAACACTAGTTTGTATTTAGTTTATTCCTAACGACTTTGATAAAACAGAGTGGTTAGTGGAAGCCTGATTGATAACTGGGTGTTGATGTAGGCATGGGCTTTTAATTGAACCACCTAAAAAATCTTAATACACTTTTTTTATTATTATGTAATTTTTTTCTTTCATTTTGTTAAAAATTTTCTAAAAATAAATTTTTATTAAGAAGCATAAAATTTTTCTTTAATTAAAAAGTTTTTTTGGAATAAAAATTTTGTTAAAAAGCATAATTTACCTCTTCCTTCATGTGTACTAAACCTCATATGATTCATGTCAAGTGGTATCCGAGTTAGTTACATTGATGGAAAAAATTCTTAAAAAAAGATCTTATTTTTTTCACTTCTTGAGTATGGTGAATTGTTACTTACATTTTTGACTTCATAGATCCTTCCATGCTTGAAGGTCAAAATCTTTCTTTATGAAAAAAATTTATTTAAATCTTTTATTTTAAATGTTATTTTTAATTTATAATTTTTATTTAAATATTTTTTTATATTTAAAATATTTTTAATGAAAATTCTAGAAGTTTAAGGCAAAGAAATGTTAAAAGAATGAACTATCTTTATTTTTTTTTGTCTTAACAAATTAGAATTAAGATTTGTCATCTAAAACTAATTTTGAGGTTATGTAAGAACTAGATAATTTATATTAAAAATAGGTTGTGCATTTTACACAAGATAAGAAATAAATAAAAAAACAAAAGAAGAAGGAATAGAGAAAGAAGAACAGAGAAACTTTATGCACCTCAAAAACAAGCTCTTCATTCCAAGGTAAATAATATTTTTCTTTATTTAATATTGATACTCATATTGATAGTGATGATGAATTGTCTATTACTTTTAATGAACCTATAGTTGAATATAAGAAATTAATTAAGATGTATTCTAGACTTAAAAAAATTGAAATATGACAAATAAGAGAATCATGTTTACACATTAGAAAGTCAATGCAATGAGCTTAAATTTATAAATGAACATCTTCTATAAATGTTATTAATTTGAGTACTTTACAAAGTAAATTTAATGAATATGATACATCTTTATCCTTGAGCAGTTCATATATTGATTTTTTGAAATGTGAAAATGTTTCTTTTAGATAAGAAAATTAAATTTTAAAAGACAAAGTAGTAAAGGATAGCTTGATAAGCAAAATAGTGAAATGACTTAAAAGAATTGTGTTCTAATGTACCATCATGTTCCTCTATTTCTTATGCTTATTTTTATTCATACGCGTCATTACTTGTTCGATCCTTTACTCAGATGAATAAAAACAATAGTATTGTGAATGTAGATTTTAATATTACATCTCATTTAACTCAAAAATATAGATAGAAATATTTATATGTACAAATTATTTTATTCATATATTCATGTGGTAAAAAATAGTGCTAGTTTGTAAACTTTTTATTTTCCTACTAAATCCCATATTATATTCAATTATTGTGATAAGAATGGAAATATTTCTTAAGATTATCTAATTAAAAAATCCATCTATTTAATGTAAAATGAATATGAATGTATTCCTAAGAAAACATATTTGATAAATACTTTTGTGAAAGTACCTCAATCGCACAGTAACACAATTGAACTCAAGTTGTTTTGGGTACCAAAATTTAAAGCTTTTGTAACTTTATTGGTGTGTCTCTATAATTAAGACCTATAAAGACAAGTTGCCTTATGAGTTTTCATATGACTCACTTGCAAAATGTGAGTGGTTTTTATTTTTAGAATAAATGGTTTAATCTTCTTAATAGCTTAGTTAGAATTATGTAATATCTCTTTAAAAAATTTGATAAATCATGTTTTCATATATAGTTTGAATATTAAATATTAGTTTATTTCTAAGAACTTTAGGAAGATAAGAGTATCAAGATTATGATGTTTTAATTTGTTACCATGAAGAAATAAATCAAGATGTTTATGTACTTTGATTATTTTTTTATTGATTTAAGAAATATGAATCTATCTAAAGTATCAATAAAATCAAGTACACTTAGTTGAATTAATGATTACATGTAATGTAAGTGATAATGCTTTTTGTAATGATATAAGTTATGAGTTTTAGAAAAATATTTTGGAAAACTTCAACTTTGAGCTTAATGTGCTAAATAATGTTCATACATGTTAAACTCTTAAATAATTTGTTAAAAATTAAGTACATTATCATTAGGAAACTATTAGAGCTTATTCATCTAGATTTGTTTGGTCTTATTCATCTAAAAAACCTAGTAGAAGCAAATATGGGTTAGTAGTTGTAGATTATTATACTAGTTCATATGTTCTTTTCCTTAAAAGCATAAGTGATATATTTGAAAATTTTGTAAGTTTGATTACTAGGATTGAGAAAGCACGAGATTATGTTAGCTTAATTAAGAGTGATAATAAATGAAAATTCAAGAATGAATTATCTGAAGATTTTATAAGAAAAATAAGGTGTTGTATACCTTTTCATCACGTAGGTCCCCTCAGAAAAATGATGTAGTTAAGAAAAGAATAGAATCTTACTTGATCTCGTAAGGTGTATGCTTAAAGAGTATAATATTCTCAAATATTTTTAAGCTAAGGTAGAAAATTTAATCATCGTATCTCATTTTCCAGTTTATGCAAGTGATTGTGTAATTTCTTGTTTGGACTTCAAATAACCCCACTTATGTTTATACCTTATTAATTCATCACCAATATGAGTACTTATGTGTGTGTTATTAAAATAACTTTTTTTTAGTTTGAGATCCATTATATGAAAAATTAGTGAAACTTCTTGGTTTCTAGGGAAATTCTTACTTCTCCAATGGTTCTAGAATTTTTTATCCTAAACTTATAATACATTTAGGTAGGACCTTATATAGATATATTATATGAACCTAAGCCATTCTCAATTTTTTATGAGGTAAAATTGGTTTTAGTATGTCATCCTCTATCAACTTTTGGTATTAGAGCTGGTTAGCTTTAGGAACTTGCATGTTTTTTAAATTTTGTTAAATAACCATATTTTAATTTTTTTTGTATTTTTTTAAATACTCTAAGTTATTACAAAAATATAAAAAAATCTTGTTTTCAAGTTTGATGTTATAACATTTTTTTATCTATATAATCTATTGTAATTTCATTTTGAGAATTATTTGATTTTTTATGACCACAAATTAAGAATTTTGTTTCCTATCTTATATTTTATGGCCATTAGATCTAAAAAATAATATATAATATCTAATTCTCAACCATCACAACCAATCATGGATCCAATAATATAATATACAATTCTAGAACTAACTCATTCGATGCAAGATGTTTAAGAGTAATCTTAAAAACTCACATATACTAATTAGAACAACATATAGATAATAGATTGGCTAGAACTCGTAGATCAAGTAGGTCCATGACAAGTGATTTTAAAGTTAGGAAAATATCTTCTAAAAATTAATCTAATCAATTTGAACATCAACCTAAGTGTTGAGATACTCCACGTACCTAATAAAAAACACAGTAGAGAACACGATTAAAATAAAAACCTTTATATTTGATAATAAATTAGATCTAAAATATATCAAGTGTGGGAAATGAGAATAGAATATTATTTTGATTGGTATGATCCTAGTGAGCATTGAAAGTACTAATTTATAAAAACTAGACTCACATCACATATTTTTTTATCACACATTAAAAAAGAGATATCTTGACAAATATTTTCTCGATCATAAAAAAACTCAAGATTTGTTTATAAGTTAAATAGATATCCGCCTTTTATTTAGGTAAAGTTTTGGTTAAATGGTCATGTTTATCCGAAGGTTTAAAGCCTAGAGATTAATACATAGCAAAATTTAATGACTATATACTTAGATATGGTGTATAAGTGCTGGATCGAGTAGTTTGGTCTCGATTTCAAGCTAGGCTCAGAGTGCCTATCCAAATTGAGTTATACTTGAGAAATACTACTAGTTTAGAAAAGACATATAATGTGGTATATGATACAAAATGGTTTAAATGATCAATTGCTTATAAGAGTGAGTTTCTTTCAACTACTTTTTGCCTTTAAACTTATACCACTAGTTCCACTATTCTTATTACTTCTACTCCATAAGCAGCCTATGCCCTTCTACCCATACCACCAACATATCCAACTCCCAAACAATCCATCTACTAGTTTTGGAGTTAAGTGCTATCATTGCCATGAGAGAGGGCATGTTGTAACCCAATAACCTATGAGAACTCTGCACATAAACATAGAAAAAGAGATAGAAGAAAGCATTGAAGTTAAAGAAAAAGAGTTGTACAACTAGATAAGAAGGTTAAAGAAGAAGCACTAAGTGAAAGTCTTTACTATATTGGACCACTCATAATTGTTGTGAGATAGACTTTGACTATTCTAAGACCATTTGAAGATTGCCAATTCACTGTCTAAACCTAGATATATTAGAGTAGTATTTGAGATTTAACTTAGCTCCATAGAGTTATGCTCTTTTCTACCTTAGAAGGATGATGTAATAGCATCTAGAGCATCATATAGAGATTCTACTTAGAGACATATTAATTTTATTTAAACTTAAAGTTATGTTAGGATTTGACTCTTTTAATTATCATTAGACTTTATTATTATTACTATTGTAAGGGGGGTCAATTATAATAGACCATTGTTTATTACGCATTTCAATTTGGTTTGATCAGTTCATTATGTTATTTGATTCTATACTATTATTAAGTCATTCAAAGAATAATTGACAACTTTTATAGATATTATTATTATTAAATTTAATATAAAAAATCACTTTGGAAGTCCAGTAATTTTTTTGATGCAAAATTTGGTTAAAAATGACTTTAAATGAGCTTAGAAATGAGTTTTGGGTTGTTTTTATCACTATTTTCCAGTCACCACCATCTGTTGACATTACCATTTCCATTAGTAGTTGTAATCGCTTTACAAGCTAACCACCATGACCCGTGTGACCCTCATCGACCCATGCTAATTTGCTCAGACCCAAATTAACATGACAACCAGGCTTAAGGCATCATGTGCCTCTCTGCCCACCTTAATCTTGCCACACATCACCCATTGCCTCACTATTTTGTTATTACTATTGCCTAAAATGCATATGCCTATTTGGGAACTGCTTAAGACAATTAATTTTATAACTTTTTGTGTTATTTTTTTTAGTTCTTTGGTAGAATTTAAACTATTTATTTTATAAGTTTTGGTGATTTTTAGAATTTTAAAATATATTTTAAAATTCTAGAAATATGTCTCTTAGTATTCTTAAATATCTTTTTATATTCCAAAGTTAATAAATTACTATTGCACCTTTAGTGTCTCTATAAATATGGATATTATGTTTTATGAGATGAATTTTTTAATTAATTAATGAAGTATTGTCACCAAGCTTATTTGATATAAGAATGTTGTGTTCGAAGAATCCATCGGTGTGATTTTGAAGGTGTCTAGGAAAGACAAATGAGAGGCTCAAATAAGGAGATCCCAACCTATTATCTAATTTCCACAAAATGTATAAAATTACTAGGAAAGTAGTTACTCGTTCTATTTCATATTTCAAAAAATTTAGTCATTACATCTCATTTTCCAATTTATGTAAATGATCATGTGATTTCTTGTTTGGCATTCTAAGAACTAGACTTCTGTGAGTTTCATACTAATTCACCACCAATGTAAGTACTTAAGTGCATGTTGTTAAAGCCATTTTTCATTTAAGTTAAGATCTTTTATGTTAAAAATTAGTGTAAGGCCTTGGCTTTTGAGAAAGTTATTATTTGCTCGACAATTCTAATATTTCTAATTCTAATCCATAACACCTTCGTCTTACATCAATATTTATATGGTTAGCATGTTAAATATTTTTTTGTAACTGTGGCACTTAGGATCATCATCATAGTTCATGTGAGTTGATTTTTTTTGTGATTGATTGGGTTAGAGTTGATCTTATAAATTAGATCTTTTTAAATTTTTAACATCTTATAAGAAAATTTTTAAATATAAATAAATGTTTTTTAGCCTAAGCACCTACTCCATGTCCAAAAGCTCGGGCCAAGTGGCCCGTAGTGTTAGGCACTAGGCTTTGGAGAGCCATAGGTTAGGAGACTAGTTAAAATTGAGTTAAGTCAAGCCTAAGTCTTGATTAGAGTACTTATCCTACAATATCTTGGGTTAAATTAGGTCAATGCATCACTTCATTATTGAGTTCAGGCATAATGAGTGGTGTCAAACTCATAAATGTTGAAAAATGTTTTACCTAAGCACCCACTCTTCTCTCAAGCCGTAGTGCTGGGCAATAAGCCTTAGGGAGTTATAGGTCAGGAGATAGACTAAAACTAAGTCAGGTCAGACATGATTCTCAATCAGGGTGAATATTCCATAGTAGCTTGTGTTATATCAGGTCAGGACATCATTTTTAATACGCATCTTAGAAATAACAAGTTAAGTGACTTATAAATATTAAATAATTAGATTAGGATAGCTACCAGTTCTTTCATTTCTTATTTCTACTATTCTCTTCTATGATTGTGCCACTCTTGAAGGATTTAATGGTGTAGAAAGTTTGTATATACCAATTTGTAAAGCTTTTAATTTTTTCTTGTAGCCAAGTTTTGTGGATTTGGTGTCTCATTGGAGCACCAGTTTATACTTCATTTTTTCTACCATCTTTAATAAAAGGGAGTAGCTAGTGGAGCTCATTTTGTGATCAAAGGTGGATATAAGCACAGTTTTTTGTCGAACCATCTAAAAGATCTTGGTACACTTCTTTTATTATCATGCAATTTTTTATTTTCATTTTATTGAACATGTTTTTAAAACCAAATTTGTATTATTAAGCATATTTTTTTAATTAAAAAGATTTTTTGAAATAAAATTTTTTGATAAAAAGCACAATTCACCCTCCCCTGCTATTTTTTGAACCTCACATGATTCACATAATGCGTGATCATTTAGGATGGATGCACGTGCATTGTTTTAGCCACCTACTATGCACATGATTGATGTGCACAATATGTGGACTTATCACACTACTATGGTCAACATGTGTACAAAGGGCACATCTATGTGAAGGAACAATACCCTCGCACATGAATAATACTATGGTACGTGCACAAGCAAGTGGGCAATGTGTGGCACATGTGTGGTCAGGCCATGGGGAGTGTGGAATTTGAAGAATTTTGATATTCTAGTCAAAATTCACATGTTTCTTGTAAAAAATTAAAATATTATATTTTTTATAATAAAAAATTATATCCAACCTCTATATAATAAAATACAAATAATATATGAAGTAATTTAAAACTTAATCTCCTTGTGGCAAAAATATTTTCTCCTTTTTTCCTTAGAACCTTGCCTTTTATCACACTTTTGCTTCCACTATTATGAGTCAAAAAATAAGGTTTTCTATCAAGGGCTTTAAACAAATACACCTTGTAGATAAATAATATTATTTTTGGTATTAGTGCCCTTTGATTCAATGACAATGATAGAAGAAAAGAAGAATATAGTTGAACAACAAGCCATAAAAAGGAATCAAGAGATTAATAAGGCTTTAGTTGTAATGATAATGTTGAATATTTTACTATCAACCTTGGAGGCACAGGTAGCTTTATTAACCCAAAAAATATAAATGTTAATAGTGACAATACTAAAATCCTAATTTTTTCTTTTGATAGATCAAAAGGATAATCCATAAAAAAATACTCTTATTTAGAGGAATTTTGGTTAAGTAGTAATCCCAAATTAATTGGAGATAAAGGAGAGGATGATATCACTCTTAACATTTTAATGCAAACATCATTTCAAGATATAAGCTATACTTGATTTCTTAATTTATGATATTACATTAGATGTAGATAAATTAGATACTTAATTTACACATATTTTTCTCTGTATGACTATTTAATAACCAATAAAGTGGTGTGTGATTGATTGAAAATAATGAGTCATGCATTAGCCTAATAAAATACTCACTAAAGAATTGATACAGTTATGAAAGTGACATAGAACCAATTAAAAAAATTAATTAGAGAATAATTTTATTCCACAGGTTACATGAAGGAAAGGGGAAGAAAGTAGAATATTCTATGATATCGATAAGGACAAACGATGTAAAATATACCATAGAATTTTATCAACAAGCCATAACTTTGGGAATACGTATTAAAGAGTTATGGATATTATCAAAATATATTTCAAGTCTATACCATTCTATTGTCATAGAATTATCTCTTTTCTCTTTTTAATTTTTAAATTAAGTTAGTAACTTTATAATGAGTATTGAAAAAAAGAATAAATCTAAATGGATAAAATTAGAAGAACAAAATATTAAGAAGTTTAAGTATAAGTTAAAACACTAGAAACAACAAGAAGAGTATTCTCTAATAAAATATGTTACAACAATGATTACCAAAAGAACCCAAAAGTATGATGATTATTGTAAGATAAAATGACACATATAATAAAAATGCTAAAAGTTTATCTTAAATTATTTTTAGAAAAGTTCAAGAAAGATAAAGTACTAAGTACACCATAGACTAATATGTTACTTAAAACTCTACCAACTAATGAAAATTTATCTTTTATGATGAGTTCAAAGGACATCTCTTATGAAATAAAGCAAATATAGAAACTTTTTATTAATAAAATTCAAGTGTAGAAAGAGTATATCGATGCTATGGAGAAAAAAACCTATATTAAAAAGTCTTGTGAAGAGATTAAACTAAACAATTATACCACATCTAAGGTTTTATTCATTAAGATGGATTCATAAAAGCTTTGAAGAGAGAGTTAAAAAATAGTATAAGGTGAAGTTTGCCATCAGTAAAGACTACATTGATGAGGTTATCAATGAAGTGCTATCTCTATATTTATTTATGAAGGATGGACAACATTTCTTCTAACACGAGATAAAAAGTATTGACAAAGATGTTTTTGTTGGCCAAGGGAAAAGGTTAGTGAATATCAGCCAAAGTTATGTTTTGCTAGTAAAAAAGTCAAAAAAATCACTCGAAGAGAAAGACAAAAGTCTCAACCTTTTGAAGAAGACAAGTCAATTAGATCTTATAAAATATCAATTCAAAAAAAAGATTTGATGGGACTCAAATTTTAAAAAGAAGGGATCTTTCATTAAAAGCTAAATTCTTGATTCATTAAACCTAAAAAGTGTCAAAAAAAAAATCAAAGAAAAAGACAAAATGATGAAACTTACCATCGTAGCACAAACCAATAAAAGCTGTGCATGGTGGCTAGCTACAGGCGCATTAGAGTATGCACTGGTCAGGTGTTGCACATGGAGATATAGGTGGAGACTAAGATAGCACGAAAAGTGCATTTTAGTTGGACCTATAATGCCACCATGGTTAATGTGCACACCAAGGGCCTGTCTATGTGTGGGAACAGTATCTTCACACGTGAATCACTAGAACAATATAATTGTTCATGCTACTTGTGTTGCGCATGCGGTTAGGCTATATGGGGTGTGGAATTTGTAGAATTTTTATATTCTTATCAAAATCCATATGTTTCTTATTGAAATTAAAATATTATATATTTTTATAATAAAATAATATATCCAATCTCTATATAAACTGATATAAATGATGTATAAAGTAATTTAGAACTCTAGAATTCAAAACTTCATAAATTAAAAAAATCTTTAAAGGAAAACTAACTGAAGAATTCAATTTTCTTATAGAAAAAATATTCTATTTTTTTAGCTGCTCTCCATTGTTACACTTTCACTTATGTTATTGTCACTCAAAAAATAAGGACTATTGTTGAGGGTTCAGGGTGAGAATACCTCACAGATATATTTTACGAGAACTTTATTAGCTTGGATAATTTAATAAATCTAAAATTTTTCATTTAATGATTAGTTTTTTTCCTTTTGCATTATCTCGAATCCTATCCATAACCATTCTACCTATTTTCCTACCCTTAGGATCATCCAAGTTATATCTTAGTTTTACATTTAGGCATCCTTCTAGAACATGAAAACTCATTAATCTATGTTGACATGAGTCCCACGAATGGATCCTTTGTGATCAACCTAATTTGAGTCACTATGCCTATCTAAGTCTCTTTTAAGCTACTCATAAAAATTCCCAAATCACTATCTATAGTGTTAACCCATAGCCTAAGAGACTATAATATTACTCAATGTCTTAAATTAACCAAGCCATGCATAAGGTTTATTTATCATAAGAATAAGTATACTTTTCCCTTAGTTAAGCTAAAATCTTCTTATAAGTCGTATTCTAAATCAATTTTTACTCATCTAAGGCTTTACTTGAGGAATTATCCATCTTAAGGCCTTATTCCAATCATGACTAAAACTCACAGATACTAACATTTGTGATCCAATCATAATGTCATGTTAAGGTTTTTATTTAGACATAACAAGTCCTAAGTCTATCTATAACTTATCTTGGTTTATCTTAATTCAATAATGTATTAACTTTTGATCACAAGTTATTCAAAGCCTACATCACTCTTAATTGATCTATTAAGAGTCTCCAACAAGATGTAAAATCCATGCCAAGGGATTCATTTTGAATCGTATATTCTCTATGAATTATACATTAATCTCACCTAACCTCACCTAAGCAAACCTCACAATTCTTGCAAGCTTAAATTAATCCTAAACCAACCTGGTTCTCTTCTAAGTCATCCAGCTAAGTGCTACTGAGTTCCTTCACTAGAAATCAAGGACTTCTCTGAACCTTAGAAACCATTTAGGTTATTCAAAAGTCCTAAACATACATCTCCATGATTTAATCAAGCCATGTTGCTATCTTTCCAAGCAGTAATGAGGCATAGTAATGTTTGGCTGCAAGAATAATAAGGGTTTTGACTAAATTAAGGTTTTTATCTTAGGGTCCAAAGTCCTAGTCTAAGTTTAATTATGTAAAAATTGTTTTCAAATTCATTATTATAGTTCATCATGTAAAATCAAGGATTCTCATTAAATCATAGTTTAAGTTGAAGCTCATCATGTTCAAATTAATACTGTCTCCAAAAACACATAAATTAAATCTATATCTATTGATTCATCAAAAAATTACTTCCATATAGCATGATATCCTTACAAAAGAAACTATAAAATAATTAAAACATTTTCAAGCCATTCTTTGTTCATCAGTTTTCTTTAAAATGTTATCAAGATCATAAGCTTTTAATAGGATATTGATTCTTTCATGCAATTGCTTCTTTGTCAAATCATCAATTTGCAATAATTTAAAAGCCTACTAATCTCAAGTAAGGTGATTATGCCAATTGAAATCATCTCAAAATCCATCAAATTTCATATATTGCATGCATCAACAATGATTCTCAATCTTAGCAAGAATCTAAGTATAAAATCTTAAAAATAACCTCTTAAGTAAGAAGAGAAATTAATCATTCATTTCTTCTAATAAACCTTCATAAAGAGATAAATTAAGAGATAATTAAAGTATGCTCTCGACAACTACCAACAAATCTTAGTAAAGGTAAACTTCATTAATTTGTCATTAGGATTCATGAAAAGATAAAAATCATTCAAAGAATAGTACAACTCCACATCAACCATATGTAATCTCTTAGCAATGTAGCCAATTAATTACTTCTAAACTAGCTAATTTTAATTGTACGATCTTAAGATTCATTCTACTTTGTGATGTAAGAAGATGACTTCACCAAGGGCAAGCTTTTCTTTCTCCAAATCTAATGGTCCTTCTTTCTCTTCTTGGTCATGGTAGTTATTCTCCTCATTATTTTGGTTAAATTTTTAGTTTATAAGATAATTAGGTTTTCAAAGTTAATTAGTTCAACATTTTATATCAAATGGCCACAGCCATTAATCCTTTTCTTAGGATTCATAACTAAGATTAAACCATGATAATTTAATGATCTAAATTTCTTTAATCCTAAAGTGAGCCCCTTTAATCAAGTCATTTCCTAATCTTTAGATGTAAGGCACCATAATTCCTATGACTATGATTGAGAACAACTCAATTTATTCAACATCTTCTCATCATATTAGCATTGTATCAACATCATACTGTAACATGAGCCAAATCCACTTTTACCAATTAAGAGCTCCTTTAATTATAATCGTACAATCCAACATTTGTACATGTATGATATACTAACCACCTCAGTCACCCGTCGTAACCCGATGATTCTTATACCTGATATTGCCTTTAGCTTGATCATATTGATATGATTATGGTACTTGTATTATATGATATAGTAACTTTCTTGAGCTCCTTAAACTTGGAATATTTTTTCTCTCTTATTATCATACTAGTATGATTAATGACTTCTTAACTATAAGATCACACTATTACTTGGATTGACTCTTCGTTTTCTATATTAATATCTTTGTATAATAATGTTGTTGACCTTGTACTATCATCAACCAAGTTTTGTGCCTGACTTTATTCTCTCTCTTATTTGATTGTATTATTCGATATTCTTATGTCATACTTATACAATATAAAAGCTTCCTTACCATATTAAACATGCGAATCATTAACATCCTTGATATCATTCTTATATAACATTGAGTCATACTTGTATAATCGAATCCACCTTAATAATCTATTCACACTTATACCCCAAGTGCTTCTTTTACTTGACTGTACTGTGCAATCATCAATGTCATACTGTATGATATTCATAGTCTAACTTCAGCTAGATTTCCTTCCTTATTACACTATACAATCTTTGCAATCATGATATACAATCTTCATTATGAGCATGATTTATAATAGTTAGCTTAAAGAATTATTTGTATTAATTTAATAATATCAAAAGAAAATTAACATATCTTATGTAACCAAAATAAAGATTTAATGTTCACAATAGGAAGACTTTGTCTTTTAAACCCCATAACCTCGATAAGAATTTTTTTCCTATCTTGGTTTGATGTTTTTGTTACTTACAAAAAAAACTTTTGTATAATAATTTGAAGACCCAACAAATCTTGAAGTTTAAGAAGAAAGTTTTTAAACTTTGTGATTTATTTCTTATGACCTATTATTAAATCACAAAATCACTGACAAAACTTAGGTTAGAGATGGCCTTACAACCTTTTGGTAAAGCATAATTTCTCACCTTGTCTTGATTTTGTAGATTGTTTAAATTGTGACTAAAGACTTTCAACTAGAATGAAAGCAACAGAGAAATATGTTATGTTGCTTGAGCCGATATGTCGATTGAAAGAACCCATTACATTTGCCTTCGATTATGATAGAGATGCAATTGCTTTTGGAAGTGTTTATAATGAGATTGATGAATGTGATATCAAAGATGAACTTGTGCAAGACCTATCCCAAAAAGTCCCAAGACAAACAATCAAATGTCTTTTTAAAGTCTAGCTTAATTATGCATTTATTTTTTTGTTTTACGATCGATTTTTTCAACAAATTCCTAATCCAATAGTATTTTGACAAGATTAATTATGTGAGGAATTCCTGTAATTCAATACAAGTTGTTTAGAGAAAATCTTTTCTATGAAATTACATAAACTGATAGGTTTGAAATCTTCAAAAGTTGTTGGGTTCTTAATTTTTGAAATAAATACTAAATAAAATACATATTTATAAGACATCTTGAAAACATTTGTCATTTAAAATAACATAATAATTATTTCAAACAATAATTATGCTACCATTAATATGCAATGCTTACTTAGGTAACATAGAAACTCTCCATGTATTTATCATCGGCTATCTTAGATTTGGTAAGAAAAATTTTGAATAGAAAAACTCAATAACACATAATGTATAGTCATAAAAAATTTTTCAATGCACTAAATAAATTAATTCTTTACAATTGCAAGAAATTGTAGAATAACAAAAAGTTATCAATTGCTCAAGCAAAGAAAGATAAGCAAGATAGATTAAACGTTTAGGTAAGAAAATTTGATATTTATAGACACAATGGCTACAGTTATCCTCAAAAAATGCAGGTGACTTTGGCGAGGTCAGCGTAGGAGCGGACACCAAGGTTGTGCCCAACGAGCTCAAGCTTTATTGCATGAGTTTCCTGGTGCGTAACATTGGGAGAGCGTCGGGCAAACGTAAAAGGAATGGTTTTCATTTGTAATTTCTTTTTCATTAATATTGATTATTTATCTCAATCTTTAATTTTCTCAATTTTGATGGTTGTTTTATAAATCATTTTTAAAGATAATCTTATTTTTAAAATCTTTGATCCCTCTAATCCTAATCACTATTTGATTACTTATAATAGATAATCATTAATATAATTCACCCTATTTAGTTTTAATATAAAAATTTACATAATAATTTTTATATGTTACAACTCCTTTTTATAGTTGTGTAATACTTTTATTGTTCCTATCTAATCCATCCATCTTAAAACCTTTAATTTTCTGCAATTATAAGGATTATTTCATGAATCATAATTGCTAATATTAATTATATTCCTGAAATCTTTTGAACTTTTTTTAAACATATTTATTGCTTCAAAGATTTCATGCATTGGATTTCAGAAAGTCTGGTTCTCAAAAATAAGAATTACAAATTAAAAAGCTCATTAAGATAGAATTAATTATGACTTTATGATCTCTATTTTATTATCTAAATTAATTTTATATAATCACAATATTATATTAATTACTTTAAACATATTTTCTAGAATACTATTTCTTATTTATTTTGTACATTTATTTAATATTATATTATTGTAAAATGAATTGAAAGGAAATTTATTTTTTAAAAATAATATAAGATTATTTCAAATGCAACTAATTAATTCATTCATGTTGTTTAGCTTTATCACTGACACGCTATATAATAATTTAAGATGTTCTCATTGATCTCTTTTGAACTATGCATCTATATTTGTTTTATCTCAAAAATTTAAAAGATAAATTTATCTCTATGCAATAATTTATTTTAATAGAATATTCTAGTTGTTACTTGTAGTAATAATTTTCTTTTAAGTACAGTTTTCTATCACATAACCTCACCAAAATATAGCAACAATAACAAATACAACCTTAAAGTTCAATCAATTTCAAATCTTCCATTTGTAAAAATTATTTTCTTTAGCGTTAACTCCTCATCTTAAAATTTTTAATTTTCAAAAATTTTAATTTTTATTTGGCAAAACATTATTATTACAATTAACTTATTCTTAAAATCTTTAATCTTTTAATTCTAATCGGTACTTTATAAAGTATTTAAATAACATTAATTTAGTGTTCTTGAAATTTATTTTATATACTTATCTCCTATATTTCATTATTTAATTTTAATTTATCTTCTAAGCATTATATATGTATTTTTCATGTTTCTCCACACGGAAAACTTATTAATACTATTGAAGTTGCATCGAATTTCAAAACGATGAGCACTGGTATTATAAACAAGGATTATATTATATTAATTAAGAAATTTTAAATTTAATAGTCAATAGAGAATTAATAGCTGTTCATAATGTTTACTTTGTATTATTCAAATTCATTTACGTATGCAACTAAAAATTTTATTGCTTTTTTAAAAGCATCATTTTATCTTGCAAAATTTATGCAATGATTTGAGATATTATCATTTAACCTCTTTTAACTATTGTGCAATGCATGTGTAATCATTTAGTATCTCAAAAGTTTTAATGATAATTTTATTCATGTTTTAGGTAAAATTTATCAATATACGTTCTTTACTAGGTCTCAAGTATTATGGTTGCTTTTTAGAGATTTTTATCAATTTATGATTGTGTGACGTTAATTTGGGTAACATACTATTTTTAATAATATTTTTATGTAAAGAGATTAATGACTCTTAAGGCACACAGCCTTAAAAGGAATAACTAATAGAAACTTAGGAGTCTTTTATGTTTCATTTTTTTACTTATCAAATTTATCATTCATATTTTTCATTTGGATCAAAAATAAAAAAATAAATTAATAATATAAGCTATTTGTATATATAAGTTTAGGAGTTTTAAAAAAAGTATTCTTTTTAAAAAAATTCTTATAGAAATAAATATCATAAAATATATTTGGTTGATGTTTTAACAACATGAACTTAGTTGAAAATGAAAGTTAGAACTTAATGCACATGTTGAGTCATGAGCAAATGGGGAGAGGTTTGTAGTGGCTACATTAACCAAAGTACCTTGGGAATTCTATTTATCCACACAAACCTATCTAGTTCAACCATAAACACCAACCTCGCAAACCTTATCTTGCTCGACTAGTTCCCTTGCTCATCTTTAGTGCTACTGCCATCTTCTTAGCCGCACAACCCATATCATTGCGGTTGTACCCACAAAAGCACTTGCATAAGTGTTTGCTCAACCATGCATTTGTCTATATGTAGCTTTACACACCTTTGCCATTACGAACTCATCTATGCATCTTTGCACAATTTGGTTGTGCGCTTGCATGCTACTTATCATGTCTATATGCTAAACTAGATACACTTCTACTCACTAACAACCACGTGTCCTTGTTCTGATACAAGAAATAGTACTTTTCAAAATGAACAATGCTAGTGTAACCCTTGCACAACATTCACATTACTAGCCACCTCTATCAATTATGTTTTTAGAGCTTAATTTGTCCTTACTCTACTTTCATTATCATTTTGATATTAAAGTGAGACATTTTTCTAAGCAAAAAGATATATATATATATATATATATATTATTTCATAAAACATCAATTACAAGGTTGTTAATTTAGTTATAACATATGATATTCAAGCCTAAGCTCTAATCATCTTATTCATAATGCGTGTGTGCATGGAGGAGCATCATCACTATACTAAGGATCATAACAGTTTGAACAAGATTTAGTGTCTAATAGTATTAATCTTTTGATTACTTTGGAATAGTATAAGTCTAATAGTAGGGGCACTTCGACAGAGAAGTATGATGGCAAGATATTAGAATTGCTAAATGTAATAAGATGAATTTACTGATAAAATCTCTTTCATATGATGATATGCCTTAATGAATAGTGTCTACATTCAAACCTTGTACTTGTAACGTGTGTTGTAATTTGTTTCATTAATGTATAATACTATTATGTAAGGACTCTCATCATTTTATTGCCTTCTTTATGTAAGAGGTTTCATTGTATATTAATCAAATCCTTTTCCTATATGATTTACTTGATAATATTCGGTTTCTTCCAAGGAATGTCTGGATCAATGTTGCACAAATCTTGGAATATTGTGATAATAATTTTCAATTATCAGATTATGTAAATCTATTTTTCTACATAATTGAATACCTATGAGTAAAGCATTACCTTTTACTCCTATCAATTATTCTCACAAACTCTGAGAAAGTTAGAAGTGGTTTTCCTATGTGATTATGAATAATCCCCCCCAAAAGCCACATTCCAATTCTGGCTCAATATAATTTGAATAATATTTAATTTTATTGTTTGCAGTAGAGGGGGAGACCATTTAAATATTTCAACAACTTTGACTTATCTTGTTGTTAAATTAGAGACAATACCCAAATGAATAAGCATGTTGTCTTCTTGGGATGTTTGAATGAGTGGGGAGTATTAAAAATGTTAAAACTATTGACTGTAATATTGCTAATAATGGAGCTTGCTATCTAGTTTACCCCCTTATAAATATTAGTATCTCTTGCATTCCATGTGTTCCAACTTATTATTAATAGGATTGTGAGTGTGACCTCTCCTTTAGTAGATTTCATATTCCCTTATTTCCATCATGAGGTCATTAGTTCAATAATCTTGTTTGTATTGAATGTGTAAATTACCAACAAATGTGAACCATATTTGCTTGGCTATGTCACAACTAATAAAGACATGATTAATTGAATCATCATTTGAATAATGAGGACACTTTGAAGCCATTTGAATGAATGACAAGCTTCTTTAAGTTCCCTAAGAATGATAGTAGATTGTTAAACATTCTCTAGACAAGAATCACCATTTTCAATGGACATTTTGTGTTCTATAAATGTTATCTAGAATTTAAAATCAAGCCTTTTGTTCTCATAGCCACCCAGCTGATTGGATGCTAAACTTTCCATCCATTATAAGTGTTTAGACGTTATTTTTCCATGGACTTGGCTAATCTTGATTAGTTAAGTATTATCTCCTTAGTTTTTGAGAATCATATCCATGTAGTGGATGCATATGCTTTTGTGTCAATGGACGTGCATTTTTCTTTCATCTATGTTGACCAAAATGAATTAGTTGATATCACTTTCCAATTTAGCTTTGTAGAAATGTTATCATAATTTCCTTGAGTTTCTTAAGCCCTAACCCATTTTCCTAATTTAAGAAATAGGTTTTGTTCTAATTTGTCCAATAATGTTAATGAGCTTCCTCATAAACGCCTCATAAGAAATGCTTCATGCTTTTATCAATTTTTTGTAACACTATGCATGTAGAACTTATTGCAATCAATGTGTACATCAGAATGAAAACAAGTATGTGCTTAACCAAAATTAGTCTACCACCCATTGTTAATATCTTTTTCTTCCATCTAGCTTGCTTTTTATGGATTTTTTCTATCAAGTTTTGGTAGTTGGTAGCAATCTTTTTGCTTATAAATAGATGATAACCCAAGTATGTAATAAAAGCTTTATTCTATGAAAACCCAAAGCTTTGCTATTTTTTCGTATTTGACTTGGACTCACTCTACCATTGTAAATGATTTTTTTTTTCTTTTGATTGATTTCAAGGTTGTATGTGCTTTGAAAGTCTACCAAAAACCTGTTCAAGTTGAGAATTGATTTAAGTTACCCTGCCTAAACATAATCATGTCATTTGCATATCTTAAGTGGGTTATGTTTGGACAAATTTTGGGTTAGGAATACTTGATTATTTTCTTTTGTGATATCAACCAATGTAAATATTTTTTGAATACTTCAATGGACAAAATAAAAATAACTGAAGATATTAGATTAGGTTATTTTAGCCCCTTGATGCTTGAAATATCCACTAGTCTTACCGTTAATGATTATTGAGCTCAATGTGCTACATAGATTATTTGTAGTCTCCTTAATAAGCTTATCAGAGAAGTCGAATTTGTGGAACACCTTGCATAGGAATTCTCATGAAATATAGTCTAATGCCTTCTTGAAGTCCAGGTTGACTATGCAATTTTATCCTTTAATTCTTTTATTTAGTGAGTCAATTTGATGTTATATATGATTTCTCTATCTCTAATAAAATCTAGTTGTTTTAGTGAGAGAAGACAAGGAAGAATGCTTAGTAATCTATAAACTAAAAGTTTAGAAAACAAATTTTTAATGAAGTTTCATAGATTAATTGATTTGAAGTCTAAGATTACTATGGATATTTAGTTTTAAGAACTAGTATGATATTTGAGCTTGATATTCCTTTGGAAATTAGAGAACCATTCGAAAAAAGCATTAGCTACATTCAAAATATTAATAGAAACTATATCTCGATATTTAAGTGAAGAACTTTTAATTGTAACCATCAGAATTGCGACGTTGACCAAATCCATAGTGAGTAATATTTGTTTTAATTCTTCCTTAGTGATATTCTTCAATTTGAATTTATTTTCTTCATCAGATACCAATAAGAGAATGCAACTAAGAAAAGACTCATTATCTCTTCTTTTGATAGCCTATGGAAATGTAAAATAGTTGTTTCAACAATTTTATCCTCTTATTGAACCCACATGCCTTTAGAGGCTTTAATATTTATTATATTCAATTTTGATCTATGTTTCTTAACCATGGTATGGAAGAATTTAGTGCTTCTTCTCTCTGTGAGCTATTTAATTCTTTTTTTCTACCAATAGGATTCCTTTCTCTCAAAGCTTTTAATAGAGTTTTATTATCTTGAGATAGCTCTTCCCTTATTCATCATTTGGGTTTACTTGCAATTAAGATTCTTTAAGTTTGACTACATCTTTAACAAATAAAAATTATCATAAAGATGTCACCAAAAGTTTTTTTGTTCCATTCCTTTAAGTTGGTTTTCAATCTTTTCAACTTGAATGAAAGCACCTTCATGCTAGTACAATTAATGAGAAGTTCTTAATTGATTTCCACCATTTCTAAAAGATAATAATATACAGCTATATATTTTAAATCTAAATTATATAAGTGTAGTTGAAGCTTCTATAGGAAAATAAACCAAGAGCTAAGCATGGTCAGATTCTATTTTTCATATTTTTCGAATTGCAGTCAAGGGAATTTGACCCAACCAATGCTAGTTCACTAGCACATTGTCTAATATTTTCCAAAGCCATCTACCCTTCCTCTTGTCAAACAAGATAGGGGGACTATGAATGGAAAGTGTATGAGGCTACATTAGTTAATCCAATCACAAAATTCTTGCATAGCTTGTAGTTTAGGAGAAGAGTGCTATTGTACTCAATTAGCAAGGTTATTTCATTAAAGTCCTTACCAACTAGCCATGACATATTAAACTTCTCAGTGATTTGAGTGAGATTTTAGCATAATATTATTCTCTCACTTATTGAGCTCTTAGCATAAACAAATATGTAGTTAGTTTAGAATTTTTAATCTTGATACTTAACTAAGAGGTGAATAAATTATTCCTCATTCAACACCTCTTGGTAAGTGAATTTCTTTTTTTAGAGAACCTAACTTATAGGAGAATTATTGTAATCTTTTAATGTGTGTCATAAATTCCATTAAAGCCCTTAAAGCAATGTTAAGAGAATTGATAAAATTGTTTAGCTAGCTAATCAATATTTTATTTACAGCCACTCTTATTCCATATAAGGAGATTAATCTTTGTGCTTTTCAATATCTATAATTTAAACTACTCAAGAGCTTCTCTTGATACCTTTAGGACTTTTTTGTTTATCTAACATTTTTTCATATTGTTTCTTAGTCCTTTTGCTTTACACAAGAGTGATTTTTTCTTCCTTTTGTAGCATGAGGACTGAGATCATTGCCTTTCTTATAATTGTTCACTAAAGTTTTTAAAGGATTGAAAGTCATGTTAGCATTAGATTTTATCTTGGGAAGTTTCTAAATCAAATATTGACTCATTTTCTTTGTCTTTCTTATGATTCTTTTTTATGATGCTAAATTCATTTAGAATCTTATGACCTAGGCTATTTGGTTACTTGTAGTGTAACACATGTTTTAGTGAATTAGAAACTTTTTTTGATTTGATCACTATAATAGAAGACGTTTTCTAATTGTTCAAATTAGATTGTATGATAATTGTGGTTTCTACCAATTTAAGAGATGATAGGATTGCAAGATTTTTTTTATTTGACTATAATTCTTTTCCATCCTCATGTGCTGGCTTTCAGTCAACTCAAAATCTTCTTGGTTGTGTTCCTTCATTTCATTGGTAATATTTTAAGAGTTTATATTAGGCTATAGGACATTACTAATTTGTTTTATATGCATTCAGAGATGTCATAGCCTTATTCGTACCATCCAACACAATACTATTTAGGTTGTCATATTGAATTTTATGCCAAATGCCATTGTTAGACCCTTCTTGTTTTGAACTTCTAATTCTATTGGTAATTCCTTCACCAAGTCCACCTCGACATAGAATTTAGCTACGTTAGGTCAGGTAAGATTTATAGGCATAACATCTACTTTCAATGGTGTGTCGATAGTAGTAAAGAGTTCTTTGGTTAAACAAATGTATAAGGAGATGCATCATTAAGATCCAAACTAGAGCAAGGGAGGGTTCCAAATTCAATTAGAAGTTTGGATGCCATTTTAAAATTCTCGTTTGGAATGTGCATTGTTCTAAGTTTGTTGTAACCAACAACAAAGGTGGTCTTCTTTTTTATCGAATATGATTAGGATGTGTCAATGGTCTAGTGAAATATGAAGATGATACATGACAGGATTAAAAAAATTAAACATAATCATAAAGATCATGAAGTACATGAAGAGAAAGTACAATGTAGGCAAAAGTTGCACGAAAAATATGTTTATCATAGATCCATCACATAAAGCACGATAAGGAGAGGTAGTCATAGCCCAACAGAGATAGTTATGGGCCAATTAAGAAGAAATAAATTAAGAAATAATAAAATATATTAAATAAACTTTTTTAATTTAAACTAGAGCTTTTAGAATAGTTAAATACTTAAAAATATGAATCAAAGTGGTGGTAAGTGGCTCATGGTAGGTGACACATGTTAAGGGTAATAAAAGTGTCAAAAATATTCAAAGTTTTAAAAAGGTTGGTATAAAGCATGCTTTTGTATTAAAACATTATGTGATCATAGAAGTCTTCAAGAAGTAGGTAGAAAGCTTTCTTTTTGTATTAAATAATTTTTTATAATCTCCTATTTAAAGGACCTCTTATGAATGGATAAATAATGATTTAGTTGTGATCAAAGAAAGTACTTTGTTTTGTAGCTTGAGTGTTTGAGTTAGCTTGATGGCACTCTCTTGGGTTTACTTTGGTAAGTGAATCCTTATTTTTTGTCTTTAAACTCTACTCCATTTCTTTTAAGCTCTTTTCCCATATTTTCCATTCCATGACCCAATCTTCTCTCCTTTTACATCTGAAGAAGCAAAGCAAATTTTTTGAAGGTCATGATAGTCTCCATACTAGGTTGATTGAGAGAGAACTTTTTGACTAAGGTGAATTTAAATGGTGGTTATTTATGAAGTTTTTTCTCCTTTAAAGATGTCCTTTAGCTCACCTTTCAATATTGCCCATACTTTGACACAAATTAAGGAAGCTTTTGCAGTCAAGCCTAAAGCATCTACAAATGAGTAGATAGAGTCTACTAGACTTGCCATTATTAAGGAGTAGCTTCATAGAATGAAGGGTTCCACATGAAGAAATAGAATTCAGAAGATGGAGAGGAGGTAAGCTTACTTGCTATGATTCTTCCAACCACTTGGTGAACTAATCTGTTATCATCGTCTCTGATGACCAAATGTTTACTACCCAACCCCCATTGCTCATTGCCTATCACTCTAAGTTTCCTTAAAGTAAGACTTATCCCCACACTTCTATGCTAATTTTTTATATAGGAGCTTGATTCTTCCTTATACCTCCACTACTAATGCTAGATAGAGTATAGTTTCCAAAAGTTAAGGTGATTTTGTTAGTTCAAAGATAAAGATTTATAAGAAAATAACTTGTTTTATCCTCATGAGCTTAAAAATTTTCGATAAAGTTTTGATGTTAACAGCTTGATAATATGAGAACTAATTATCATTTAAGTGTATGTACATAAGACCATGAGATAGTGATCATATGAAAGATGCATGAAGTGGAATTATTTGAAGGTGATAAATAATGAAGTAAACAATTCATTGGTACCAAAACATCAAGATAAAGTAGAAGAGAAAAAGGTCAAGTCAAGGGTATGATTGTCTAGACGCTTGCATGATTAATTAATATAATTGGTTCAAAGTGCATTGCATGATTTCCAAAGAATCTTTATATATCTTTTCAAAGTTAAAAATTAAATTTACATAATTTTGAAAACTATATTAAATCTTTACATTATAATAAACTTAAAAAAATTAGTTAAGTAAAGCCTTATAAAAAATTGCAAATTACTATAATAAAATATCTCTATTAGATAGACCCATGAAAATGTCCTATCAATCAACTTATCAGGTGTCTAATAGGTATATAACAAAGATCTTTTAGTTAAAATTCAACTCAAATTTAAATCTTTCATTGGATAGTTACCAACCATCTGATAGTTATTTAAATGTTAGTCTTATTATGGTGTTGATCCTTAGTTATGATGCTTTGTTTGATGAAAATAAATCATAAGTATTTCGAATAAATTTTGTTAATTGAATTTTTAAATTTTATATAACTAATGTGTTTATTTATGGAAGAAATTAAAGAAGCAAATTAGTAAATGTGAGATTCTATGAAGAACATCTTGATTGGAGTGGAAGACCAACAAATAATATATTTTAATTTTATTTTTAGTTATTTTAATTTTTATTTTTTAGAATGTTATGTATGATTGAAATTATTCTATCAATTCACATAAAAAATATAAATTTTATTTAAATTAATTATCTTAAAAAATATTTATATTTTTAATATCTTTGATCATAATATCTTGATGATCTTAAGAATCATTTTTCTATATCTTTGAAATTTTTTATTTTAGAAATAATTAATTAACTTAAAAAGAAATAACAAAAAAACTAATTCTTCTTTAACCTTAAATATCCTAACAAAGTTTAGCCAGGAAATTAAACCTTAGCATGTTTGCTATAGAAATCAGGTGAGGGCATCATTGCCAAACCCATTAAATTGATATGTTACTTATCTCATCCATTAAATTGATATGTTACTGGTTGACACAAGTTATTAAATGTCAAATAAACTAGGGGTAGCCAACCCCAAAAGTAGGCTACTTCTAAAGCACAAAAAAACTCTTATGAGGAGAGAAATGAAGCACAAATACACCAAGTAGGACTAAAATATAAAGCTTTTTCCATACGGTTAGCTTTCAAATTACACGAGCTACATGAGCCATCTGGTTGTGCAATTTCCAGATCGAATGCTTATAATCTATTCACTATTTAAAAATACTTAATTAGATCCTTTGTCCAATAACACAATTTCATGATCATAAGATCCAAGATAAATCTGCATGTAAGATCTAAACATAGCCTTCATATCATGATTTAGATTTAATGATCATGATCAAATCTATTTTCTAAATAATGCCAATTTAATCCCATATGTTTGATAATGCATTTTTTTGATATAATGGTTTTGGATGTTTTCGATCATCCAGCTCTTACATTTTAGTCGCTAAAAGTGCCACTGGAATTCTAATTTTAATAATATTTTATTAATAAAAAAATGTTTGTGACAAAAATAATAACGACTAATAGGTTATCTTAGTTAGTAATTTAGCTTTTAAAAAATACCTATAAATAGGAGAATTCTTGAACATAATTGATTGATAAAAATTTTATAAAAACTAGAAGAAAACTTTTCAACTTATGACATCAAAGCCATTAGCAGCCAGTACTCATTATAACCTCCTTGCATTGCATTCTTCTTCATCAAACACTGAATTCCTTTTTCTTCTTTAAACTTGCTAAGCTCTTATTTTCTAATTGATTATATTAAAATACTCATACCTTGTTAAGTATTTTGTCAAGTGTAACATTTAGTTTGTATAAAGCTTTATCACTATTTTCTTCCTTTTTTTACCAATTTTATTTTTTTGTAAGACTATTGTAGCATGTTTTTATTTCATTATTCTGATGGGTTTATTCTACACACCTTTTGGCAAAAGTTTATATAGATTTTTTATACTTGATTTTTGTTGGGGTTGGACATATGTTTGATTTTAAGTTGAATCACTTAAAAATCACTTATTTATACTTTTAAATTTTTGTTCCCTTTTATTTCATAAGTTCTTTCAAAATTTATTATTAAATAGAAATTAACTTATTTTCAAATACAATTAAAATTTTCACTAGATTAGTAATAAAGATTTTTACAAACTTTTAAAATAAAATATTTTCTTTAAATAGTTTTATAAGAAATCAAATTTTTATTTTTAGCAATTCATTTACTCTTATTAAATCAAAATTTAATTGGTATTAGAGTGAGATTATTTTCTTATGAGAAATTATTTTTGATAGATCTATGACTCAAATTAATACTTTAACAAGATTATGTGAAGACAACATCTTCCAATAAGCTAGCACTTGTTTGTGGCAATTATTAACACTATTGAATGAATATGATGGCTCATCATTTGGAATCTATTATAAGTGAAATGTAGAAATAATGCAATCATCATTTGAGTTTTTTACTAAGAAAAATGCATAAGGTAGTTTTGTACCTAAAACTATTTTGGGAAATGGATGAAAGTAAAAAACATATAGTATAATTAAATGATAAGATCATAATTTTTTAATGATACTTTGAATTCCACCAAATTTAATAGAATTATAAATTTAAAAATGATTTATAAAATTTGGCATAAATTAGAGAAAACAATAAATGTACCTCTTTAGATGAGAAAATTAAAATAAGCTTGATGATGCATGACTATGAGTTATTTAAGATACTTTCAACTGAGTCCATTAAAAGAATGCTTATAAGATTTATTAATATTACTAATGATATTGGTGGTTTGGGAAAGGTCATTTATGTGAATGAACATGTGAAGAAGATACTCAAAATCTTATCAAAAGACTATAATCCATTGACCATCACTATAAAGATAGCTAAAAACATTTCCATTATAACATTAGATGACTTGATAGGGCTCATGACTTATGAGCTAGAAATAGAAAAGAGAAAAGAAGAAGAAGAATTAAACGAGAAGAATAAAACAAAGAGTAAGGAATAAATAATAGCATTGAAGATGAAGGAAGGCACTTTAAAAGAGGGGTCCATTGGAGATGATGGTATTACTTTAATCTCTAAAGGTTTATCTAAAGTTCTTAGTATTTTAAGAAAATATAAAATTAAGTCTAAGAGAAGAGCAAAAAGGAAAAAGAAAATTATCTTTCATGAATATGGAAAGTTATGACATATTAGACCAACATGTCCTATCATACAAGAAAGAGTTGAAAAAGAAAAGAATGAGATGAAGAAAAGTAAGAAGAAATAGGAAAGTATTGAAAGTAGCTTAGAGTGATTTAGAAGAGACATATACAAGTGAAGAGGAAGACAATGATGAATAATTTTTTGTATGATAACTAGGGAAGAAGAGGAAAAAAAGGAGTGCATCCTAAAATGAGGAAGATTTAAATTATTCAAATGAAAACCAAGCTAAATAGTTATTTTGCTTTTACAGAATATATGAAACTTTAAGTAAAAAATATAAGAAATTTAAAGAAGAATATTGTGATTATGTATGTCTTTGTGATCAAATGAAAAAGAATGTCAATATTTATTTAGAAAATATTAAAAAGGATAATAATAATTTAGTATAAAAATTTAACAAGCATGCATTCTCAAGTAAAGAATTCAATGATTTTAAATCTTTCTACACTACATTGTCACTTTCAAATGGAAAACAAATTATTAGAGAAATCTTTGTTGCAAATTGATTTTATATGCATCGCCTTAAGGACAATCTATACATCTTTCATGATTATAACAAACTTACATGCCATTATTGCATTCTTCTTGATCACACTTCATATCCATGTAGGATTAAAATTAATATTTATTCAAAATTTCTCAGTTATGCATGGGTAGTGAAACTAAATAGTAGCTTAATTACTTTTAATTGTCTTGGACCAAAATGGTTTGGTTTCTAAATCTAGCAATTAATTTGTAAGTATAGACATGTCTTGTTTTAAGGTCAAGGAAGACATGTGGTTCTTGGATAATGGATGTTCAAGACACATGATGAGAAAGGTCAAGTTATTCACTCAACTAAAGGCCTTCGATGAAAAAAAAGTTGTGCTTGATGATAATTTAAAGAAATCTCTCAAAATAATATGCATCATTGAAAACTTTCAATTTTAATTACTAAAGTTTATTTTCTTAAGGCTTAAAATATAAATTATTTAATCTTAGTCAAGAAAGTGGTTTTGGTATTTTACTGATACTATAATATGTAAAATTAGTAAAAATAAAGATGTAGTAATTATTGCATCTAGAATAAATAATACCTAGTCACTTGATTTAAAAATCATAAATAATTCTCAAATAAAATGTTTTACATCATATCCTAGTGACTTAAACTTTTGGCTTAGGACATTTTGTCATGTTAGTATACATATACTAAAAAATGATTAAACATAGCTTAGTAAGAAGCTTACTTGAATTGACCTTTATAGATGATTTTATTTATGGACTACATAATATAGAAAAATAAATAAAATCAAGTTTTAAAACCAAGAAGAATTTGACCTCTGAAAAGATTTTTAGAATTTTACACATTGACTTGTTCAAATTGATACATTCTGTGAGTTTAGAAAGGTAAAAAATATGGATTAGTTGTAGTATATGACTATTTTAAGTAAATATGTGTAAGAAAAATAAGTGAATATTATGATAATAATAAAAATGAGATAACATAATAGAGAGAAAAAAGTATTTGATAAGAATAATGTGTGATCGAATTGTGCAGAGCGCTACTGGTTTTAGATGCAGACAGGCACAAGGTTTTAGTCTCACGTTCTAGGAAAGGAGTATTTGGAGTTTAAAAGGATTTGCATTAGTTCTTATGCAGAACCAAAATGGGGCTGGCTCCCCTCTTCAGCCCTCGAGATTTCATCCCCTGGGCATACTCGTAACATACAGGTTTACGGGTCAACCCATACATATAATTTCGAGTGCTGCCCGACTCGATCCAATGCCTTATCCCAATACAATTTAGGTTTCACCGTCAGCCTCTTGCGAGTGCTTGCCCAATCGAGCTTACTAGGTTCGAGAGTTTTGCAAATTGAAATGTAGCAGAATATTTTTTATTTTAATTATTCAAGTTTTAACATAATTAATTTTTTTAATTTAATCAAGGTTTAGCAAACAAACAAACATAAAATTTTGACAATATGAAATTTAACCAAGAAAAGGATTGTGGATTAAAAAATAAAATCTTATTTATTTTCTATATCTAGGAGATAATTGAATATGATTTAAGATTAATACAAAATTAGAATGCCTTTAAAATCAACAAGTTAATATTCTAAAAGAAACTTATCAAAGCTTGGTGCACATGCCTTCAATCCTTGAAACTTGCTGAATACTCTAAGGTGCTTTGAAGACCACTAATTCATCATCTTTTAAGGTGTATGACTTGTTCATTAGAAACTATATCTAATTTATACTAACAAGTTCATTAGAATAATGTGCTAAATATTTAAGACTTAACTCATCAAATACAAGGATAACCTAACAATTTAGATATAAAAAATCAAGAATTAATATTTCTATTAGGTATGCCTCCATAGGGGGATTGATCAATGATTCAAGCTCGCAACATCAGAACAATGGAATCAAAGTTTTGTAACCCTTAGTAATAATTCATGTAAAGAGATTAATATCATTGACAAAAAAGACATTTCTAAAGCCTCTTTTATTAATATGGTCCTTTATGTTGAAGGGTTGAAGCATAATTTATTAAGCATAAAATAACTATGTGATAAATGATTTAATATGATTTTTAATCCAATATATTACTTAGTTAAAAAAAATGGTAAAATAAGTTTTGTTGGATGTAGGCATGAAAATATGTAAGTCATAGATTTAATTGATTTAGACAATGTCTATATATTCTTTTATATCACAAATTGAATCCACAACCTTGTGGCATAGAAGACTAGGAAATATCAAGCTTAAATACTATCTATAGAGTATCAAAACTCAAACTAGTCAAGGGGTACCTTTAGTAGGCTTTAGAATTGAAAGCTTAAGCAATGAAAGTCAAAAAGGTAAACAAACTAAAGGTTCATAATTGATGATTTTAGAAGAATTAATTGGTTTTTATTCTTGTCTAATAGAAGTGAAAACTTTGAAATCTTTAAGAAATTAAGAAATAATACAAAAGAAAAAAAGGATATTTAATAAACAAAATTCGTAGTGATCATGACAAAGAATTAGAAAATTAATATTTTAATAAATATTATAAAGAATATAGACTTAAATATATTTTTTGATCACCTTATATACCTCAACAAAATAATGTTGGTGGAAATAGAAACAGAACATGTATTAGAATTGTTAGGACTATGTTTAACAAATATAGTTTACATACTTATTTTGGGGTTGAAGTGGCTAATATTGCTAGCAATACCAACTTTCAATAGGCCCTTAAAAAGCCTCTTATGAGTTATGAAATCAAATGAAACTGATACTATGATTTTTAAAGTTTTTTTAGAAGCAATATTATGTATGAAAGTATGGAAAATATCAAATAAGAAAATTAGACCCTAACTTATATAGAGAACTTTTCTTAGGATATTCAAACATAAGAAATGCTCGTAGGATATTTAGTAAAAATACATTAATAACGAATGAAATAACATATTTCAAGAAAGTAATCCTATAAGAAAGGATACAAATATCAAATACATTAAGAACTTTTAAAAGTTAAGACTAGAAGATAAAAGTACACAAATGAATAAAAATGAAAATGAAATACTTAAGCCTATGGATGAACTTGCAAAATATAAGATGTATGATAAAAATCAAATGAAGGACATTGTATAAGATCATTTATCAAATAAAGTTTAAAATTGAACATCATAAAGTAAAGAATTAAATCATTCATAATTTTCATAAAAAATTAAAGGATAAAGCATTAGAAAATAACTACTAATACTTAGAAATGAATTGATTCATTTGAAATAATATTTGAAAATTGGTTGCTATACTCAATAATGACCTAATAATAGGAATATGGTTTGTATTAAGAAAAAATTAAATGACAATAGAGTAATCATTAGAAATAAAGCCAAATTTCTTTTAGATAAACATCGAAAGAACATTCTTTAATGGAATAATTGGAGAAGAAATATATGTCAAATAACCCTAAGGTTTTAAAGATCATAATAATTCATACTACATAGCAAAGATTAAAAGATTTTAAATGGGTTGAAACAAGCTCCTAGGGCTTGTTATGAACATTTGAGAAACTTTTTCCTTAATAACAATTTCATCAAAAGAAAACAAGATTACAAATTATTTATAAAGAAATAAAGTAACAAACTACTAATTGTTCAAATTTATAAAGACAACATTATATTTGGCTTAACAAATGAAAATTTATGCAAAGAAATTTTGATAACAAGGAATTTGAAATGAATGTGATGTATTAGTTAAAATTTCTCTTAGGACTTCAAATTATCCAAAGGGATTTTGATTTCACAAATCATGCACTTAAATGAGTTGCTTCAAAAGCTTGGAATTTAAAATCTTAAAGGAAGTTCAATTCTTATAAGTACATCAACAATGTTCGATAAAGATGAAAAAAAGGAATTGATACTAAAATGTATAATGGAGTGATTGACTCATTATTATATTGAACTATGATTAGACTCAATATAGTATCTAACATATGTTTGTATGCAAGAATTCATTACAAATGCCAAGGAATCATAAATTAATCAAAATGATATTTTGATATCTCAGAGGAAGAAAATCTTTATGAATTTTATTTCACAATAACACTTATGCTAGACAACTAATTGGTTATTCATAATAGGATTATGTATTTTATAGAATTGATTAGAGGTGCAAATTTGGAGCATGTTAATTCTTTTGAGACTTGATATTTTAATGGTTAGTTAAGAAAAAAACATTATTACATTTTCTATAACTAAAGTGGAATATGTTGTTATCAGTGGATGTGTAGTTCAAATATTATGACTAAGAAAAGTTAAATCGAAGATTTTGGTATTTCATTGCAAAATATACCAATTAAATGTTAAACTACCAGTGTAGTTGGCTTAACTAAGAATCCTGTCCAAAAATTGTGAACAAACATAGAAATATGACATCATTTTGTAAGAGATCATGTAAACCAATAAGAAGTTGGAATTTAATTTATAAATACAAATAATATATCTTTTCTAAGTAAATAAGGAGATGATCTTTTTTAGGCCATCATTACATTTTTTAAATTATAAGACCTTTAACAATTTACTTGAGGCACTAAGACTAAGTAAAATTTAGTGTCAGTGATCAAAAGTTTTCAATGTCATTATTTCACTTAGTTATGATCTCATGAGACATGCATTTCAATTAGTTACTTTACATACATAATATGCCTTATAATATAGAAAAGTTAATAAGTTGCATCATTTAATAACACTTAATCAAAAAGCATTAAAAAAGAATATCAATTAAGAAAATTACGATAAGAGTAAACAAACTATATATTATGATATTCTTATCTTAATTTTATGATTAATAAATAGAGAATTAGTCTTAAGTAATCCAATAAGTAGACTTAATAGGTTGTTATTATAATATGATATTACGATCATACTTATATAATTCATTCTTTTAAGGGATTGAATAGAGAGTTGAACTTGGTGATCTAATTTTAAATCGATATTTTAGATGTTTGTATAGTATGATCTCCATATCATATTGTGTAGCTCTTGTTTTTTTAGAACTAATTGTGATAAACATTTGTATAATTGTATCACATAGTATAATATTGTAGATTGCCCTTATATTAACTTATTTATCAAAGATATGAAAGTTTTGACATTGATAGTTATGACAGCAAAAAAGCTCCATGTAGTATGATTTTATTAATAATACTTATATAATCCTATTATTAAAGAAGGTATTAATTACAAAATACATCATACATGTATGGTCTTCTTGAGTGTGTATAAGATGCATCTAAAATTTGAGAGAAATAAATTGAATACTAGGATAAAAATGATCTGTGTGCCTTGTACATGTAAAATGATTTAAACATACAAGTATGATCATTATTGTGAAAATTTGACCAAGTTGGACAAGTTTGAAGGGTAATACAATCAATATTTTTTAGGAACCATATCTGTACAATCCTTGATCAAACATGCTTGATCAACATAAGAAATGTAAAAATAGCTAGTTTTATAAAATTTTGAGAAATTTTATTTTAGCCATTGGGAGTATTTTTTTGGAGCTATAAGATTGCATGTAAATGCATATATAAAGGGGTCTAAACATTATGTTAAAGGTTAACACCAATTTACACATCTTTGGGGTTGCACTTGAAAATTATTATTAAAAAATAAAGGGAAGAGTAAGGCTATGGGATTCAAGCCTTCGTACTCTATTTGGGACTTCATTCAAGTTTATTTCAATGAGAAAAGTTGCATATTTTTTATTACGTTAACTTTGATTTAGTGTTTCTCGTTATTAAATTACATCGATTATTGGAGCTTTGCATTTTAAGCTTCATATTGTGTCTTTTGTCATATTGTTGGGACTTTCTCTTTGGAGTTTTATATTGGTCTTTTGGCTCAGTAATTTGTACGGTTCTTTGGCCAAGTGTTATAGCTCTTTTAAGCCAATGATATGGTCTTTAGCTTGGTGTTTGTAGGATCATTTGGCCAAATTTTGTAGTTTTTATCATCTATTATAAAAGGCATTTTTAGTACAAGTTTAGCCATTTCTTTAAGAGTAGATGTAAATCTATTGTTGAATTAAATCATCTAAAATTAATTGGTTATTTTCTTCATACTACTGTCACATTAAGATTTTTGGAAATAAACATGACATTTTTAAAAATTTTACAACAGCTATTAAGATTCATAAAAGTCTTATATTATGTTAAATTACTTGTATTTGTTTGAATTTTTAATTTACATAATTTATCCTTATTTTGTGGACATCATACCATCATAATTTTTAATATATTTGAAATATCTTTGTGTGATGATGAAATAAAAAAAATAACACACTGAATTTTAGATGATTTAGCTCTAAATAATGAGCTTACATCCACCCTTGACAATAAAAGATTTGGCTTAAAATTTGAATAGCCTTGTACAAATGTGGTTAGGAATAGCCCTCCTAATAATCAAGATAAAACAATGTTAACTTTGAGAATCCTAGATAACTGATCACTATAGATCAATCACTGGCTTAAAAGAGCCAATAATAGAACTTAGAGGAGTCAAAAACTCTTATTCATGATAGATTAAATAATTTTTTTAAAATAGCCAAGTGAATCACCATGGATAGGGAATATTAAGTGTAAAAAATTCATTTTATTTTTATGTCATTTCCTATTTATGGCCCTAACTTCATCTAAGTGCTCAAACAATGGCCATATGACCACTTGAGACATAAAATAAAAAATGTTAAAGTTCTAAGAAAACAAGTCACCATTGCAAATTTTCTAGAAACAATATCATATAGTCCAATAGAAACTCCGCTTCTATTATCATGTTATCATCTTAAGCTAATATATGATTTGATTACCTATTAGACTATTTGTTGAATGTTGATTAGATGGTATGATAGATGTTGAATAGAGAATTAATTTGTGGAACTAGATATTTAAATTATTGGATCTACCATCAAGTTGTCTAATCATATCATATATCCATAAAATGAATTATCCAATAGAGTTCCCTTTTGAGGTTAATAAATCTTTGTCAAATTGGACCAAAGATTGGATTGTTTGATGCTATCTAATAGAATATATAAGTAGATAAAAGTTTAGTTTTGATCTTTGTAGAAAAGTACTTATATGAAAGAGATCTTATTAGAAAACTTGCCATGACTTCATATACTCCCATATTTTGAAACATTACATCTTAGATGCTTAAGGTTAAGTTATATATTTTAACATTCTATGCCATAAAATGAAGATGACGTATTATTGCATGTTTGGTCAATAGTTACGTCACCCTAAAAACTTTCACCAGTTTTGCTCAATTCATCTCGTCCAATATTTTAAGATTTATGGTCCAATTTAATTTGTTTTATTAATAGTTATGATACCCGTGAACATTCACCCAAATTAGCTTAGATGCATGAACAAAATAATCACTAATAAGAAAAAAATTGGATGACAAAGTCCATTTTTTTCATAAAACTACCCACACTAGGAAAAGGAGTTCTTGCCATGATTATAAAACCATAGCTAAATTTAAAGTGGAAATTCAAAAGATACAAAAAGAAGTATGAGATAAATGCTCCACTTTAAATGTATGCATTCAAATCATTTTTCCATGGAGAAATTATTTCAATATTTTTCTCCCATTTTTTGTCATCTATAAAAAGGTAATTTAAAATGTTTGTTGTTTATTATAAAATAAGAATGTTCCTAGGGCCAAGGGGTTAAAATACCCCCTCCTCTTTTTGTAAATAATCATTCTTCATTATTTTCTCCCCTTTTTGCATTTTGCATTTCATAAAGATTATTCCTATAGCTAAGGGTTAAAATTCAAGGTTTTGAATGTAATTAAAGTCTTCATATATATCATAATTCCAAAATGTTTTATGATTGCTATTAACATGCTCCAATTAGTCCAACCTTTGATGAATGTACATTGTCATCAACTTATGTTTTAAGTTTTGTAGCCCAAATGAATTTCCATTAAGCCAAATTATAGTTGGTTGTTTCATCATTAAGTACATTATTTTTTTTATCCAAGTGAATATGAATGAATTTGCATTCGATCTACTCTTGCAATTTTTAGAAACATATCTAATTGTCATGTTGTAATGATAGGATAAATAAGATGAATTTTAAAAATTTTTATTATTTTCAACTTTCCTTATTTGATATAAACTACTTTTGTTCAAAATTACAAATTGGGATTTAGAATATAGAAATTTTAATGTAGACTTTTGAAGTGCTAAAAACAATTTGGTTCATTATAATTATTTGATATTATAATAAATATCATCATTTTTGTCATTTAATGAATCATATTGTCCAAGATATTTTGAATATTCATTCTTCAAATTTTTATGCTTCTTTTCAAGCTTTATAAATGCTTCAAATAATTTTTCCATTAAATAACTATGGGAGAGCAAGCTTACCCCATCACTTTCTTATTAAGAATCATAATTTGTCATTAGCAAAATTAAGTCATCTTTGTAACTTTCTTCCTTACTTTTAAGTGACTCATGTGTGTCACTCCATATGTCCTTCATGTCTCTCTCTCTCTTTGCTTCTTGTGTTTGATCTTTTTTTATTTTCTTATTCGACAATTTTACATAATTAATCTAATTGTGTTCTGGCTTATTGCACTAATAACATTGAAATTTAGTTATCTTATTCTCCTTGATCTAACTTTTCTTCCGTCTTCAGATGATTTCCTTGATCAAACTTTTTTTAAGCAATTTTTTTAAGCTCATGGTAAGAATTTCCACCCATTGTTGTAGGAAGAATCTTCATCTTCTAATGAGAATGAAACAACCTTAAGAGCAATGCTATCATCTTTCTTTTTTGTTTTATTTTTTTTTCTCCTTTTCCTTACTTTTTTCCATCTAAATGTCATTTATCATAAGAGTACCAAGTAATTCATGTAGTGAGAGATGATTCATGTTTTTTGTTGCATTGATGGTTGTTACCATATGATCAATCTATTTTGAGCAACATTATTAAAAACTTCATTATCTATTCTACATTACTAAACTATTTTCTAAGGTTAATTATTTTATTAATAATGATAACAATTTTAGTGATTAGATCCTTAATAAACTCAATAGCATTCATATGATATAATCTATAATCATGCATTAACAAGTTGATTTTACTTTACTTAATTGGTTTCTTCATAAGTGACTTTTAATTTTACCTAAACCTCATTAGTTGTTTTAAGTTTTTTACCCTATTATACTTAGGTACTGGTAAAGGCACAATGAAGGATGTTAAGTTGATGTCAAATGGGTGGTGCAAATGTTATGACTAGCTTAAGGAATAACTTGCACATGTTAAGAAAGTGAAAGTATGAAGGAAAAACATGAAAAATTCAAAAATGCTAGATGTAAGAGACACCTGTCCAATGTAATCTTAGCCATGAAAGGACAAAGAGTGACATAGAAGTCACTTTTTGTGCAAGGCCAACAACACCTTCAATGACACAAAGATATGGTACTTAAAAAGGGGGTTGATAAACAAATATTAGGAAAAAGAAAAGGCCAAAGTAAAGGTCACATTGGAGCATATTGAAAACAATGAATGACTTTACTAATCCTTGTAGAAAACCTAGAGTAATGAACTAACTTGCATATAAAGGTGATAAAAAACAATTAAGAAAATTAAATCGAGAAGAGTGGGGGAAGGAGTTGATAAACAGAAGTGACATTCCAAAAAAACTTTAAGTGATGAAGCGAAAGGGGAACAACAAAATAAAAGGGAATTAATGAAGTGAAAAACTATTAACAGAAGTGTCTTTTCTTAATTTTAATACTTAATAATCAAAGGATAGAATGATGTTAGACAATTGGGCTCAAAACAACATGCCTACATCCATCCCTCATCATAAAAGATCTACAAGTAGGAAAAATCATTACAATAATTAAGAAGGGTCAATGTTTACTCATTGAAGCCCACACAACCAACCATAATGGAAGAATCACAAGACAAAAAGAGCTTATAATTATTGGCCAATAGAACTCTATAAGGATTGATCACTATGAATAAAATAACTAGTCTAATAGAGCCAAGAAACCCATCAACATGTACAAAATACAACAACCCAAAAAATAAGTGAACTAGCAAATTAATTAAAGCTTAGAATACAAAATATTGAAATTAGCAAAATAATCTTAGAGGAATAATAAATTGATATGAATTAACTTCAAAAACATATTGCAAATTAGTATAATGAAGATGCCTTGCTTCAAAGATATTGAATGAAGATTTTTTAAGTAACTTTTAGGCTTTACTTCAACTTTGCATGATGTCACATATCTTAAATGGAGAAGATTTTAAGTGTAAAAACTTTATTTTGATCATAATTCACTTCCTATTTATAAGACCAACTTCCACTACATGCTTAAGTAGTAATTATATGACCATTTGAGGCATAAAAATAGAAAATTTGCTAATGTTCTTAGAAAATAAGTGGATGTTACAAACTTTCAAGAAACATATTGAATAGTCCAATCTATCAATTGGATGGTTTGATAAGTGAAACCTAACCTTTTGAAGTATTGGATGCTCTATTAGATTAAATGACATTCAATACAATCACTATTCTAGTTTCAATTGAATAGTTTGATGGTTATCAAATATAAGTTTTACTACTATGATCATTTTATCACCATAGTTTAATAAATTGATCACCCATTAGAGTAGTTATTAGACATTGATTATATGGTTTGATGGATGCACCATAGAGAATTGATTTGTCGTGCTAAAATACTTGGAAGTATCAGATTCATTATTAGATGGCTTGATCACAACAAAAAGGCATTAAATAATCCATCGATCTTGTGATAGTGGACCCAATGTTTAGGTTTATAAATATTTGTCATCTCAAACCAATCATTGGATGGTCCAATCTCTATTGAAGAAAACATTTAATTGTGTTAACTCTTAGTTTTGATCTTTGTAGAAAAGTGTATGATGTGTGGAAGATCTTTTTAAAAGCTTATTGTGATTTTGAACACTCAAATGATCTCATCAATTTAGATCCTAAAGCCTCACAATTGAGCTTTAGGTTATCACATTCTAAACCATAACATGAAGATAACTCAATATTACTTATCCAATCAAGTATTTTGTCAACATTAAATATCTTGCAAATTTTGCTAAAATATTCTTGCCAAGCCAACAAATGCATTACTTGTAAGCTTCTTACCAATAAGCTTTTAAGCCACAAATCTATGCTCTAATTTGATTTGTTTAGTCAATAGTTATGTTGACCTCAAAAACTGATCCAAATCAGCTTAGACACATGATTTGAATAATCACTAAAAGAAAAAATATTTGATCATAAATATTATAACATTTTTTCACATAAAACTACCTATATTAGGTCAAGGAGTCAGCCATTTTCATGTTGGTTTGGGAGACTTGTACGAATCTACTATTATTCTATTGAGTTTTTAGTTGTGCCCGCTCTAGAATTTGTGTTTAGAAGAGGAAAGCTTACTTTAAGCTTTTTGCTGAGAGGAGGCATCAAAATTCAAGATATATGTGGAGAAGTGCCCACTTAAGGCATAATGTGGAAACAAGTGGAGGCTTTGCCTCAAGTAAAAAAAGCCAAATATGGTGGAGGGTAGAAAGTGAGATAGGCTCAAGCTTGTTAGCTTTGAGGTGAATGTAGGGTTAGGAGTAGGACCTAAACCACCTTGTTGCCTCTATGAACATAGAAAGACAAACAAGATTTTGGTGATAATAAACTACTTTATTGGATTAACTTGGTGATCTAATGAGTTAATTAGTTGTGCATGTAGGTTGTTATTTAGAGAGGTAGAGAGGATGATCATCATCACATAGATTCAAATGAGGTAAAGAATACAAAAGTAATGTGGAAGATATCAAATAAGATAAAGGAAATAAATAATGAATGAGAAACTCCAAGAATAACAAAGCTTTGTGATCATGACATGGCTTTATCTTTTAAGGCATCACATATGTGTTGAATTATTGACTAACATAAATTGATCAAGGGCTTGCACATGCAACTCACTAAATGCTCACATTGTTATATCTTATTATTCATTTAGGCATTGCATACAATTGAATCTAAACGTAATGCCTAGATTAAGAAATAATATTGAAATACCTAGTTTGTGTAATATGGTTTAAATTTCTATATGAAAATAAAATGCAAAAAGTCTAATGCATATTTGGAAAATTTGGGTGAATGATATAAAAAATCTAAATCAAGCTCATGAAATTTTGATATAATCAAAATGTTTTATTTTAGAAAGTTCATCTACAATATTATATTAGGAGCACTTGAATAAAACTATTATCCATTAAATAGTTCAAATATGAAAATTAAGTAAAAGAAAATTTGTGGTACAATCTCTATAAGAAAACACATCAAACCATTTGATAAATTATATAATATGCTTTAGATGGTCACTAAATTATTTAATAAGATAAGATTTGCTAACTAATTTAAACCTTAATTCAAAACTTATGTTAGATGTCATCATAACATTTAATTGTTACTCTAATGATTGGTTAAATAATAGTTAAATTATCTACAACATTAATCCAATTATAAAAATTTTTTATCTTCAAAAATAAGTTTTGTAAGATGACCATTGGACCATTTTATAGGCATCTAATCAATTTGATGGTAAGTTTGAAGAGCACTTAGATCATTTGGTAAACTTTAGTAAAGATTTTTCTTAAATGGAGTCTTTGGTAGTAAGCTATGAGGCTATTCAATGGAAAGTTTGATACTCCTTAGCTAAAAATCAAGTGCTATATTAAAAAGGCATCAGACCTTTTGATAAATAGTTTATTATATTTGATAGAATAAAAGTGAACTATTTAACCATTTTATAGGATTAATGACCCTATAATGTATATAACATTACATTTTAATGATAACCATATGGTATGCAAATATTCAAATGTAATATGATTAAATCATTTTGGTTAACTTAAGAAAAATTAAGGAACATAAATGATATTTAGTAATATTTCACACCATCTTAAGTGCATAAATTGTCAATATTAGACTACACGTTCATCATGTTTATTTTTGGAAACCACAATGGCATAATAAAAAAATAACCATATTAGAGCTATTGAGAGATGCCAGTGTACTATTAGAGATTTTGAATGGTCAAAAAATTAAAAATGTTTAAGTTTAAATGAATTATAAATATTGGAAAGAAGATTATAAAAAACTTACACACTTAAGAGAAAGCACATACAAGTAGTTGTAATAATATCTTGAATATTTCTAAAAAGATGTAGATTTTGTTGAGGAAAAGAAGGTAATAAAGCTTAAATTTGGAATACTTTTTTTAGTATTCTCTTGTAAGGATTAAAAGAATTTCTTGTGTTTCTCATTGCATTTCTTACTTGAACTATAACAATTTAAAATTGGATTTATTTTATATATTTTTTAGAGATCTTTTACTTTCAAGTGTACTTTGACTTTATTTTTCCTTTCTTGGCTAGCTCTATGTTAGAGAAGTGTGGAGTGGTTAGCCCTATTCCTTGCTATGAGTGTAGGGAGTGTTCAATTATTGTTGATTTATGAAAAATCTCAATTTATAATTGGAGTTTTGCACTCGAGTATGATGAAGGAGTGGTTTTTAGTGGTGCTAAGTGGGTCAGTTAAAGTGGTCATAGACTTAGGTTTGAGTCAAACTACTTAAAAATATTTGTATTTTGAGCTATCTTTTTATTCTTCATTTCTAACAAGTAATAAAGATTTATAATCAACTTTGTTAGGTAGGAGTAACTTGGTTTTAAGCATTGAAGGACCCCATAAAAGATTTAAAACTTCATTTGTTACTTTTACTTTTTAACACCAATTCAAGATCCCTTCTTAATGTGCCTTAGACAAACATTTTATTAACAAAACATGGGTTGTATTATTTCTAACTTTGTAAATTCACTATATGGACATAGGATTGACTTTTGAGCAATGGGTACCAGCTATAGGCTTTGTGTGTGAGAGAAAATACTACTTTAAGCTCGATGGAGAGAGAAAAATCTATAATAGGATTATGTATGGAGGATGTGCCCACCTTTAGGCTTAATGTAGGGAGATTGCAAGGTTTATGCTTTACTAAAGAAAAATAATTGTAATGGCTTCTTTACCTAATGAAAATTTGATTAGCATAATACTAGTCTTAAGCTTTGAAGATTGGACATGGATGTAGGACATGTATTATGGCCAAATCACCTAATATTCTTTAGAGCATTTATTTTCTATTACTTATTTTCTAGTTCATAGCATGTTCTCTTTACTTTAAATCACTATAAGAAATGGTTTGTTTTTTGTTGTAAATTTTTACAAAAAGTTTTTAAAATTTGAGATAATCTAATTCACCCCTCTTCTTAGACATAAGTACAAGCATTGCATTATTCTTTGTATTAAGCTTTACAAAATAAGTTTTTTTTAAATCATGGAGAACTCATATTTACTTATAAGATAAAGCTTCTCCCTTTGGAAAAAATAGTTTCAAATGTTTTGAGTTTAATCCATGGGTTTTATTTGAAAAATCTTGTGAAATTCTCATAGGTATTACTTTTAATCAAAGTGATAATTCTTTCAAATTACCATAACAAAATGGCAAAAGTTCTATATATTTCATTTTGTATCCTTTCTTAAGAAATTGGTTTGGTAATTTGTGAACAAAACATTTATTTTGATGCAATGCATAAGTTAGATAGGATGTATAGAGAAAAGACAAATTAATGAGCAAAATAAAATGAAGAGAAAGAAAAAAAAAGATAAGGTAGAGAAGAGCTCCATAAGTCCTTAGACTGCTTTACTTAGCCACAAGAATTCAAAATGGATATCATTCAAGTAGTAATTTAAGTTCTTCAAATTCTTTAACTTATAATGACCTTTTAAATTCATTTGATTATTTAATTAAAGAAGATAATTAACTAGCACATAAAGCTTCGCATGTTGAAGAAAAATATACTTACAAGAAAATTTCATCAATCAATTAATTCTCAATGGTTAAGATCAAAAGCAACTTAAATACAAAACTCAATTTATTCAACATTTCATAGACATACTAGTAATATATTGATATTGTATTGTATGTTATGACAAATCTATTATAACCACTAAATAGTTTGACTAAACATACTTGTATAATTCTTTAATCATACTTGTATAATAGACTATGCATTAGTCACTTATTGTAACAAAAATATTCTCTTATGCAATGCTTTTCTTAGCTTATCATGCTTATATGACTATTGTAATTTGTTCTCTCATCATCGTACTTGTACGACACCATTTCTTCATAATGTACATTCACAATATAACTTAAAATGACTCCCATTCTTTACATTGTCACCCTTGTCTGATAGAATAATCGACCTGGTATGATCACCAATATAGTTTTGTTTCCATTCACATTACCCATTTTCTCTTGCTAAATTGCTCTATATGATGTGTGGATGTCATATTGTACGCTTCAAATTGACTATTAGATGCACCTAACCTAAATGTTCACAACACTATCGTACTTGTACGATTAATATGTCATACTTGTATGACTAGGATCTAATTTTAAGACTACTCACACCTACATCCTAATTTTTGTAGGTACCACCAGATTGTATTATTTGTTTCCTAGTTAGTATTCATGACCAAGTTATTGACAAATCTTTAGCCCACATTAAATTGTATGATCTTCTATCCTCGTATTATGATTCTTAATTCATAGAACTAAATATGAATAACAAACTAGGTTAGCAAATTTGATGGTGTAACACTATGCATTCTCAATTGATGTTTTCAATTCTTACATGATTAGATTTAAGCATCCACTACATATCATAAAATCAATAATGTAAAGTGCACATAAAATCAAGGTGATCTATGAGGTGTTCTCACCCTGAGCTGCTATTAATAAACCTTATTTTCATAATAATAGTAGTAAAAGTGAAAGCATAATAATAATGAGGAGAGAAAGACGAAGGAGAAGGATAACAAAGTTTTGTCACAAAGGATATTGAATTTCCTAAGAAGTTTTTATTCAAGAGATTCTTAATCCATAAAGTTTTGATTTTCAAAATTCTTTGAATTATCTAAGTACATCCATCTCACCCTTTTATATAGTGATTAGGATGTAATATTTAGTTAAAAAAGCATAATATTTTAATTACAAAAATTAAAATTTTTTCCTTGACCAAATTTTGAATATCTACAAATTTGGAGTCATTTGACTCTATATCAGTGCATGAAAGCTCTGCATACATGATGTATTTGTGCATCATCAGCACTACGCATGCATGCCAAACCTAATAGGTCTCACCTACTGCGAGTGGTACGCACGGCTACTAACCCCCAAGATTCTCCCATGCATGGGGTGTTGGTCTACCTAATTTTCATGTGTATCGCACGTGATTCGAGATGATGTGGTGCTCAAAATTAGGTCCATGTTGGTGAGCGTACCCACATGCATAAGCAATATTTGGGATTTTTGTTTAATTAACATTACCTCCCAATGGTGCTATATCTTTGAAGTGTATGCTCATTTCTCCTCATATGGTGCTAGGCTAAGGCATTACAGCATGTTCTTTGATGTGCCTACATTGAATCTCCATAAGCAACCTAGCGTATGACATGATTGCTTTGTGCTACATCATTCATTTTCATCATTTTGTCTCCTCCTTGATTTTTTTTGACCCATTTCTATTCAATAAGATTGAAAGTGATCTCTTGGTAATAAGAGAATCGCATTTATATTTGCATATATCTCAAAATTTCTCACTTTAATTAATGTTGCAGCAAGGTAATGCATATGCTTCATTTTTTTTTCTTAATCTCAAAATTATCTCTCAACCTTTATATCACAACCAAGAGCTATTACCTATGAATGTTTGGCAAGACAATGCATACACTTTCTACTTTTTATTAATTCAAAAGCTACAACATGAAATAATAGTAAAACATTATAGAACTTGTGCTCTCTATCCACCAAGAGCTATAGCAAGAAATAATAGCAAGACCTTATGTCAATCTAATGTTCTTTTCCAACACCAACAGCCATAACATAAAATATTATCAAAACTTTAAGTAAATCTAATATTCTATATAAACTATGAGCTACAACATACAAGATTAGTAAGGCACTACATATCTCTTATGTTTTATATTAAATAGTAAGTAAAGCACTACATATATCTCATATTTTATATTAAATGATGAGTAAAGAATTACATATATCACATTATTTATACAAAATAGTAAGCTATGACATGCGAGATCTATAACACATTGCTTTTATTTTGTGTTTTAAATCAAACCATGAGAACAAGTTGAATTTTGCAAAGAAATTCTTATATTGTATGTTTTGAATTAAACCATGAGCTATAATAGGGTTAATTTGGAAAGCAATACTTTTGTTTTATGATCCAAATTAAACTGTGAGCTACAACATATCAGATTTGCAAAACATTTCTTATATTTTATCTGCTATAGTAAATCAAGAATTACTATCTATTTGATTTAAAAAGCACTACTTACATCTAATATTCTTTCTTTAGATTCAAAATATGTAGCATACTACTTTCATAATTAAAGAGTATAATATGTCACATTCTTACTCCAACAGAGCTACAACATACTGACTCCTCCATAGAAGCATCATATTCTTATCACACTAAGAATTAGTATATGTTGATTTTATTAATTAAGAAGTATACACATAGTATTTGCACCAAATTGAGAATTATATCATAATTTTTGCAATGTAATTGAGAGTATTATGAGGCTAATCTTATCAATTTGGAAGCATACACATCATTCCCTATTAATTCAAGAATTAAAACATATCAAGATAATAAAACAAACCATGTTTCACATGTTTCATAATCAATTAAAGAGAAATTTTTCAACCAACATACATTATTTACAAAATAATTGATTTTAAATGCCTAGCATGGTTCAATATTTTGGTGCAAGACATGAGATTCCTACCTATTAAATCAAGTAATGGTCTACACCAATTGGAGATTTTTCTTATTCATGACAGATCTATTATTACCACCTAATAGTTTCACTGATCATAATTGTATGATATAGTATTCTTATATATATAATATAATACACATAGTCATCTATTGCAAGCCAATAATTCTCCTACGTAATACTTGATCATACTTATATGATTATTATAATTACCTTTCTCATTATCATATTTGTAAAACAACTTTCTTACATAGTAATGCAATCATAATATTACTCAACTCCCATTTTATCTATTGCAATCTGATATGATTGCTTTAGTATAATCACTAGCAAAGTTTTGCACCCTTTCACTCCTACATCTTGGTTACTACTACTATTAATACTTTATATTTTATCAATATCATATTATATAATATTTCTAAACAAGCCTTCAAATAGGTATTCAATCCTTAGTGTACCATATGATCTTCTACCATCACACTATATAATTCTCACCAAATATATTTAATAGCAATCTAACTTTATCATCCAAATTTTATATGAACATAAATGACCTATTCAAAAGATAATCAATACTTTAACTAGAAAATTTAATGGATGTAATAGTTACATTAGGATTAAAGAAAATTGGATCATATGATTATCATAGTCTAATCCTAGTCATGAATCCTAAAGAGAGAGATTAAGGGTTTATGGGTATTTATTTATAAGATGTGCTTAATTGTCCTAAAACACCCTAGTAATCTTTCTAACCTAGAAGATTAAACTGAGACATGGAGGAGAACTTACCATGAGCAAGAGGAGGAAGAAAAAATTGAGAGTTAATAAAATTAAGAAATAACTCCATAGAGAAGTCCCTTACATCATTGAGATAAGATAAACCTCAAGATCACATAACTCAATAATCTTGGAGGTTCTTACTTGGCTATGTGGAACTCCTCCTAATAACTCAACCATTCATGTGTAATTACCTCCAAGTGAAGAGAGTATGTTAACTAACGTATCAATCCCTTGAGTTAGCATGCATGATCAAGGGTCCATTATAATTAAATACTCTATGGTTTTACTAAATCTTAACTTAGTTATTTAGAATATCATAGCTCATTTTTGTTATTTTTAATTTTGGCCTAACTTCATTAAAAGCCTTACCTATTTAGCCAAACTTTAAGCTCATAAAGCCTTAGATTACCTTCAAGTTTCATATATAGCTAATTATCATTTTAATTAAGTCTAGGTTCACACAAGTATCACTATTGAACCTTAATCCTCCAAGGCAAACTTGAGTAACTATAACCATCCTACGACCTCTCCTAAGCTACCACTCATCTCTAAGATCACCAACTAAGGTGTAATCACTTAATTAAGAGCCTAAATATGGTCACTCATGTTCTTACCCAAAGAGCCTATTCAACCTAAGCTCTTGGCCAACATCTTCTTCTTATTATATTCTTTTATTGAACTTATCACATCCATAAATATTATTCCAAGCACTTTCACCTTCATATAAGGTCATGGTCTAGGGTTTAACTACCCAAGTTTTGATTTAAAATATATATAAAGGTTCACCAATGATGTTTTTGTATCCTTTAACTAAGACCTTCTTTTATAGGTTTCTTTTTCTAAGGATTATTCCTAAGCTTTTAAGCTTAATTCCAAAGCTAAGCATACTTCACACAACAATATCAAAGAACCTTATATTTCTAATTTGACTTTCCTAAGGATTATGAATTATCTATAAGATGCATACCTTAAGGTCTAACTCCACCTTAATATTTCTAACAATAACCAAACATTATGTTTAATGACCACATCTTTACTATACATATCCTTCTTCTAAGCCTTAAATAAATCCCTCTGAGGTCGCTAAAGTAAAAACCAAGAGCCACCTATACCTTAGAAGTCATCTCTAAGTTCTCTTAAGTATTTAACCCATGCCTCTCATGACTTAGCCATGCCATGATTCCTTACTTTCCATGCAAACTGGAGACAAAGGGATGGTTAGCAGCAATATTAATTAGGGCTTCAATTCTAAGTATCCTTTAATAGTTTATTACTTAGGATGAGATGTAAATTATGTTATATGGAGTTTCATTTATTTTTTCTCCATGATTTGATAATATGCACACATATTCATGATGTCATGTTATAAACTAAAATTTTGAAAAATTTCAAACTTAACCTTAGTGCCTCACATCAAAATTTTTATTTTGAATAATTAGATTCTTACAAAAAGAATGACATCAAGTCTCAATTTTTTTTATTAATTGGTTCATTATATCATGAAATTCTTTATTCAATCATGAATAATTAAGTAGTAAACATTGCTTTTAACCTACTTTATCATACATCCATGCTTCTTAGAACAAATAAAGATTTAATTAGAGATCATAATTTCTACCAAATATAATTAGAAAATAAGATTACCTAGTTTAGGTTATGAAGGTTAATTTCAACAAATGTTCATACCAATAGTTTGCCAAAATATTTCAATCATTTAGCAAGCTACTCCAAGCTAAATCAACCCACAAGACATAGAATTTTGCATGGTACTCAACTTGTTCCATATAAGAATGTATTGTTTAAAGGGTGTTTTTCATCATCAATTTGTTATTCTACATTCATCTTTCACATTACATCTATAATCAAACATGCAACATAACATAATATCATGAATTCTTCTTTTTATTCATTGGTAAAAAGTTAGCATAGTTTCATTAGAGATATTGCATGAAAAAGAATAATAAATGACCCCTTTATTTATTGAAATAAATCTCTCTTAGTCTTGGGTAAAGGAGAAATGCATTCTTCCTAAGCAAATTAATGAAGTGGAATGACTAATAATCAATTTTTCCAAGATTTCACATGCATTTAACAAAAGTATTTCATTTTTTTTGTCTTAGATCTTGCCAATGTATATTGTATGAATACAAGGGTCATCTTACATGGAAAAAAAACATTTAGATGACTTCTACTTTACTAGATTTTTCATTACTTCAAGCTTGAGCTCTCGACCCCCTTCTTCCTTATGACTTACCTTTGTTTTCTCTTTGGTATCCTCTTAGTTTGCCTCTCCAAAAATCACTTTTATAGATAGATTTTCTAAACTTTTAAAAATTATTTCTTATTGGCTTATATAGCATTATCTACACCTCCTTAAACCATGGATTTAATTTAAGATGAAATGGTTTGGGTTAAGAGTAGCCACAGCTCATGCTTTTAAACCATCCTTCTTTTAATCAATCTCATTGTGGCTGGCCAAATAAAACTCTTAAAAACTAAAGATATAAGAAAATTTTGGCTAAAATATATGTTGAGTATTATTTTTCTTTTTTGCATATTTATTTTTCCTTAAATTTCTTAAGTGCATCACAAATATAATCTTTTCTTTTTGATTCTTTCCTTAACCATCACTCCTAATTTTTAAGAATCTTATTTATATCTTTTCATACATTCATAATTAAATAATAATGAGGATAAGATATAAAAATAATAACATAAATAAACTCATTAGCTCATTTTTAAATATTAAATCAAATCAAGACTTATGTGGTGCAACCCAAATCTTGTCATTCAACTATATTTCCAATTCAAATTTTAAATTTCAAAATTCAAATTTCAAATTTTAACTCACAAAATAAAATATAAATTGTTCAAATAATTTTATAATACTATAATAAAAAATATTGGGTATAATAATATTAAAAGATCAACATAGTTTTTTTAGGAATCATGTTGCCATCACATTACACAACAATGCTAATTTTTTAACTGATACTAATGTTTTGCACAAATTTCTTAAGATCATGGAATTATGAACAAATTATAGGTAAAATAGGATAAATTTGAGTTGGGAGCCTTCTAAGTGTTTTTACATAGAACTTCATTGCTAAATTCTAGCTATGACTATGATTATGGGCTAATGAACTTTTCTTGCATTGCTAGTAGAACTTCACGAGAAGATGACAAAGAATATGTATACCAATAAGGCTTTCCCTTTCCCCAACGATATGCATTGAAGCACTAAAGACAAACTCTAGGAAAGATATTATAGCTATAATTTGCAAACAAAAAAAAATTCTATTTTTGTGAACTTTTTTGGCACTCTTGGAATACTTTGTTAGTGATCTTGTGATGAGTTTTATTGTATGAATGAAGTAAAATTATGCTTTAATTATTGTTAAACTAGTTAACATTGAAAATTTTACAATGAAAATCCTTCTATAACTACACTCAAACTATGAATTCCCATGGCCTATCATTGAACTTAACCTTAAATAATGCATGAGTATTACTAAACAATATTTCTTACCCTAACTCTTTACATTCCCCTAAACCACTGTTAAATTCTTATTCCATAGAGTCCCAAAAATTAAAAATTATTCTCCTAAACTATAGGACATGTCTAGAGATTACTGTTTATCTTCACACAACTCATATGTAATACCCTCTCTCCATGTGCTATGATTGAGCTTCATGACTTCTCTAAACTTCAAAAGCTTATTCGCATGTACTTTATAGACCCAATCATGGCCAGTGTTTAGGTTGTTTCAAATATCTTCAAGTTCATGACATATAAATCTAACCACAAATAGCATGTTAGCTAACCATTAAAAGTAGTTTGTTCCCATTTCATTAACCAAGCTGGTTTGAAACCACTAGAGGTGATCCGAAAAAATTTAGAAACACTAAAATAGTCTAATGTTCTTAGATACAATCCATAAAATAATTAAACATATCCTAATGTGTCATGAAAAAAATATCAAATACAACTGAAAATAAATAACCAGAAAATGGTATTAATTTTTGTAGAATTTTGGCCAACAAGTCATGTTGCATAACTTGGGAAATTGGTGCATTATTCGGTATTTATCAAGCAGACGTGAAAGGGTGTTTGTACCCTTTTGATAACCCATGAGGTGCACATTCAATATTGTCATCCTAGATTTGAATAAAAATTTTTAGGTTGGGTATTCTAACATTTTAGACAGATTTAGTCCTGCTTTAAAGGCACTGAATGTGGTGGGATCCGGTTTGTGCTTTAGATGGACCCAAGTGATTGCAACCATTAAATATTTTGGATGGACCCATCAGAATCGTAGACAAATTGATGGCTTTTCTTTCATTCGATTTACTATTCAATCTTACTGGGACGTTAAATGAACTGAAGATGCACTGTAGCAGTAATAATAGTTGGAATTAAAACTGATAATTTTCAAAACATGCAGAAGTACAGCTTAAAATGCTTTTATCACTTCCCATAGATGATCTTCCATTAATAAGTTCAAAGGTAGCTGCAAGGATAGAATGACTCTTCTTTGAAAAACTCTGGCATTTGCCATTAGTTTGTACCGTAATTGAGGAATGGAGTTGGTTAGATTAGAAACGGAGCCCCTCAAAGTAAAGTGAAAGATTGAGAGGTGAGTACTTAGATCACCAACAGATTAACAAACCATGTCTTATCAAAATATATATATATATATATATATATATATATATATATATATATATATATATATATATATATATATATATATATATATATATATTCTACAGCAAAATTTTGATTAAAAAACTTTTTTCCAAATGTTTTCAATCAAACGTTTTGCAAGAATACATGAAAAAAAAAATAAAGCATATGATTAGTGACTAGCCATGAACAAAAATCTTACTTCATTATCATATGATGTTGTAAAAATGTTTTTAAGTAACTCAAAAATCAAATCATATAAAAAATAAACAACAAAAAGGTCAGCTGCATTTAGAAGTTAGTGAAAAAGGGAATTTAAACTAACTTAATCAAAATTATGTATATAAATAAAACCTCAATATTTGTCTTCTTTACTAAATTGTGGAGAAAATTAAAGCAAGGAAAGTTTTGTTTTGTTATTTTCATCTTGTTGATCTGCATTAGTGCATTTAATTATTATCATACATTAACTTAAATTAATTTAGTTTTTCTATGTCAACTATTCATTCATGCATAGTCAAAGAATTATTCTAAGACGTTGCCCTTGTTTTTGAAGAAACGGATTCAATATTCAACATGTAAAAATCTAGTTCTTCTTTGTAAAAAATCATGTAATCATACATTATAATAAGATTGTTGGCAATGGTAAAACAAATTTGGATTGAGTTTATTTTTTGTAAAATTATTTATATTAATAGCATAAAGTTAAAGAGACTACATCAAAAAAGCATATGACAATTGTCTGTTGGTCCCATTGACATATTGAGTGAGAATGGCGACAATGACATACTATAACGATTAAATAAGCTATCTTTAATGTATAAATATGAGAAATCACCAAAAAGGTACTACCAAATACATATCTAACATGAAAAATAGTCTAAAATCATTGCATTCTAATGAGCAATTAATGTGAACAGTGTTAAAAAGCTATCATAGTTGGATGAGGAAGTAATCATCTTTCATTCAAAGAGGTGCTTAAATAAATGGTGAATAATCATACATACTTAGCTATTACCAAGCCAAAGTGAATGAAGCACTCAGCAGATGTTGAATTGGCTGTAACAATGCTAAGAGTGGAAACTAACATTGTACATGTACATCGAAGTGCAAACTATTTTGGCATGACCTATCATTCTGATGAGCCACAACATATAAGACCAAAGAGCAAATTTTGGAACAGTGTTAAGTGCATATCATTAAAGAATGGTAAAGAAAATCATCCAAGTCTAACAATGAGCAAAAATGAATAATAGTTTGTTCCATCATCTATTCAATTGACTGAGCTTGAGGATATCATAAGTAATGTTGAATGTGAGGAGAAATAATAATTTTTAATGAGTGTACTAGTCTAATAAAGGAGGCAACCTCATCCAATGACTCGTTAAAGTGAACAATGATTGGTGAAGTGCGTGCATAATGATACAAGTTGTAAACGGATTGAGATGATGCAAGTAGAGTGTGACGACAGAATTCTTTACATTTAAAAAAAATATAATGCATATTGGATCAAGGTAGTCCAAACTAAGCTTGATCATTGATTTTGAAATTAAATTGATATTTTTTAATAAATCTAATTGCAATGGGTTCAACATCAAAATTAAATTTAACTCAAGCTTGATTGAATTGTAGCTTGAATTTTGAGTGTTGCTATAACATCCTAACTTTTATTGGTGAGATATTATCTCAAATTAATCAAATTTTGTCCATGTTCAAGGGATCTTTTCTTGCTTAGTCACTTATTTTAAAATTATTCTAATTCTAATATGTTTTGTCTTAAAGTTCTTATGAAATCTAAGCCTAAGTTGGCCTCATAATAAGCATACCAAGAGTCACTCTTTATTTGACAATTCTCCTCTCTAAGATATCACCCAAGAATTACTCTTTATCTTCTTTATCCAAGTGTTATAAGCCTATCACTTTTGCTTGGTTTAACCTCTAACCATATTGGACTAGAGAAGGCAACTCTCTAATACAATATTGTAATATCTCATCTTTCATTAGTTTGATTCAATTAAGTTTTATCTTCATTCAAGAGGTCTTTTCTCACATGGTAACCCATTTCAAAACTACTCTAATATTAACATGCTTAGCCATAGAGTTATCATAGAACCGAAGCCAAGTTGCCCTTAAAAATGTCACCAATTCAAGGGTTTTAATTTTACTTAAAATTCTTATGCTTTATTCGCTTATAGCTAATGAAAGACTTATTCATTCATGTACTCCACTTTTGAGCCTATAAAGAGTCAATTATTATTTGATGATTTTTCTTTCTAGGACATCACCTACTAATCATTCCTTACTCTCTTTTCTCTAACACTTGAAGAGAATAAGAGTGAATGCTAGGTGATGTCTTATAAAAGAGAGAAGAGTTAATGAGTAAGGAGTAGCTTATGTGTAAAATTTTTAAGAGTATAAGAATGAATAATTCTATATTAATTATTAAGGAGATGATCATGGTTTGTATATGTAATATTATAATCTTAAACTATTGAGACTTTTTTGAAGGAAAATGCACATAGGATCAAATGAGAACACTATAGCTAAGAATGATAGGAAAGTGCTATTGTAAGAAGGAAAAATCATAACTGATTTAAGATAATACCTCACCATGAAGGTAAGGATGTTATAATATGGTATCAAAGTATTATCTTCTCAAGTTTTATTTGGTTTAAGGATGATCTAAGATGATGCATGAGTTTATAATACTGAGATCAAAGATAATAGAAAGTGATCACTAGATGATGTTGTGTGAGAGGAATCATTAGACAAAAAGTCTATTCTGATAGGAAGCTTGAAAGATGATAAGGAGAATTCAAATCAAACAAATATCAAATAGAATTGGTTAATTTATAGATTTTTCTGGTGATATTATTTGAGAGTACTCATTTAAAACTGTTTGATAAGACTTAAGAGAACTACCACTTCTAACAAAACTAACAAATCATATTATCATTTATGAAGTAGGTGACAATTGCTATAAAAAATTTTATCATTATCATGATAACTAGAGACTATATCTCAACTCTCAAAGGTTTCTCTTCTACTAACTAAAGAATTGTTTTTAAAATAATTAAATTTTAAATTAATTTTTATAAATTTATTTACATGCAATATTTTATTCAAACAATAATATATTGTTGTTCATTGGGGACTTAGTCCTAAACAAAAAATCTCAAATTTATGAAATCAAGTTAAGCTCAAACAGTACATAATTTGAGCTCATTCGTGCACTTTGTAAATAGTTCAAGCTAGAGCTCAAATCAGGCCCATATTCTTAGCCTATTTGCTTTATTGTGAACTTAAGCATGACTTGGTAGCTAGATTCTCAAATAAAAAATACTAATAAAATAAAAATTAAACAAATATAATAAAAAATACTAATAATTTTATATAAAAATTATAAAAGATCAAAAGCTGCTTGATGAATCATTAATGGAGTCAATCAAAACTTGAGTTTGAACTCTCACAATATATGAACCCAAACATGAGCTTGAACTCCAGCTTGTTGCTGACTTCACTAATATGCACCTCTAAATTGAACTAATAGCCGACAAAAGTTTATCACAAAACAAGATAATTCTGCCTTAAATGTTTCGTAAGAACCCAGGATTTCTACTGTTCTGAGCAATGGTTTCGAAAGGAGTAGTTCTACTTTAAAAAAATTTAAACCGAAAGAATATGTCCAAGTTTTTTAAAATTTATAGCGTGAATCTCGATGCGAATGTAATAGACGTCGTCGAACAGTTTTCGAGATGCATTGTTCCAAATTTCCAAAAACACACTTAGACACATCACGGCAGTCTTTAATATCATAATAATTACACATCTACCGACAGCTGCCACCTTTATTTGCCTGCCTCCCTCGTAGCTTCCGACGGTGATCAATAACCTTCGGCTCCTCTTTGAAGTTACTGGACTGCTCAAGGTGCTCTGCCCTCGCTTTCCTAGCCGCACTTCGATCTCTCCCGATGACTGGAGGCACGCAAACAAGCGTTCCTCTCTACCTTACGGTGCTCTATTTCGCCGCATTTTTCTGCTTAGTGGCTTCCCACAATTCTCCCCGTAAAACCTACGTTGTCCAAATAGATAAAACAGAAATGCCGAAGACCTTTTCCGACCACCTACTATGGTACGAATCCATCGTTACATCATCGGCAACCAAAGCTACCGCTGGTAAGGAGGACTCCTCAGTGGATGAAACCACTTGGAAGATCATTTACAGTTTCGAAAATGTCTTCCATGGCTTCGCTGTCCATCTCACCGAAGATGAGGCAAATCACCTAGAAGCACACACTGGCGTCATCTCAATCTTCAATGAAACTATCTATCACTTGCATACCACTCGGAGCCCCCAGTTCCTGGGCATAGGGATCGACAGCGGCAACAGCGTCCTGTCTGCAGCGCTCTCTGAGAACGACGTCATCGTTGGGGTGCTCGACACAGGCATCTGGCCGGAAAGCCCAAGCTTCAGCGACACGGGCATGACCCCTGTTCCAACTCGTTGGAAGGGCTCCTGCGAGACCGGCCGCGGCTTCAGCCATAGCAACTGTAACCGGAAGATCGTTGGCGCGCGGATATTCTACCGCGGTTATGAGGCCTCAGCAGGGGCAATCGATGAGAAGAGCGAGTTCAAGTCCCCAAGGGACCAGGATGGCCACGGGACCCACACAGCAGCCACCGTTGCCGGTGCCCCTGTTCCTGGCGCAAACTTATTCGGTTACGCACAGGGCACTGCTCGTGGAATGGCGCCAAGAGCTCGCATAGCTGCTTACAAGGTCTGCTGGACCGGGGGATGCTTCAGCTCCGACATTTTGGCAGCTGTCGACCAGGCCGTCGCCGACGGAGTGGACGTCCTCTCCATCTCGCTCGGAGGCGGGGTCTCGTCCTACTACCGCGACAGCCTCTCTGTCGCGGCTTTTGGTGCCATGGAAAGGGGCGTCTTCATCGCCTGCTCCGCTGGGAACGGTGGCCCGGATCCCATAAGCCTGACGAACGTATCTCCGTGGATAACGACAGTTGGGGCGAGCACCATGGACCGCGATTTTCCAGCGACTGTCCGACTAGGAAATGGCATGAACTTGACTGGTGTCTCGCTTTACAAGGGGCGGCGGAATCTCTCGTCACAAAGGCGGTACCCACTGGCTTATATGGGTGCCAATCAGAGCATCCCGGATCCGAGGTCACTTTGCCTTGAGGGCACCCTCGACCCCCACGCCGTTGCAGGTAAGATCGTGATCTGCGACCGTGGCATCAGCCCTCGGGTCCAAAAGGGTGAGGTCGTGAAGCAAGCCGGCGGCATCGGCATGATCCTCACAAACACCGCCGCAAATGGCGAGGAGCTCGTTGCGGATAGCCACCTTCTTCCGGCGGTAGCCGTTGGAGAGATCGCTGGGAAAGCGATAAAGCATTATAGCCAGAGTGCCACCCACGCTGTCGCGACCCTCACTTTCGAGGGCACCAAGGTGGGCATCCGGCCTTCTCCCGTGGTAGCTGCTTTCTCCTCGAGAGGCCCCAACTTCCTTTCGCTTGAAATCCTGAAACCGGACATGGTGGCGCCGGGGGTAAACATACTCGCTGCTTGGAGCGGCGATGCAAGTCCAACAAGCCTCCTCGCCGACCCTCGTCGCGTGGACTTCAACATCTTATCGGGGACATCCATGTCATGTCCTCACGTCGGCGGGGTCGCAGCGCTGGTAAAGGCTAGCCACCCGGCTTGGACCCCATCGTCCATCAAATCTGCTCTGATGACGACCGCATACGTGCACGATAACAAAATGCAGCCGCTCAAGGACTCCGCAACCGCGGCGCCTTCAACTCCATACGACCATGGCGCTGGGCATATCCACCCAGTGAAAGCTTTAGACCCGGGCCTTGTTTACGACATTAGCCCGGACGATTACTTCGAATTCCTCTGCACTCAGAAACTAACAGCCATCCAATTAAAGGTCTTCACAAGGAGCAAAAACCGGGCCTGCAAGCACTCATTGGCCACTCCCGGCGATCTGAATTACCCGGCAATCTCAGCCGTGATTTCAAATGCGGATACTTCGACATTGACGCTTCACAGGACCGTCACCAACGTGGGTCCTCCGAATTCCACTTACCGAGTTAAGGTTTCGCCACCAAAGGGCGCTCAGGTATTCGTTAAGCCAACTACACTCCGGTTTAGTCACCAAAACCAGAAGCTTAATTACAGCATTAGCTTCAGAACGACGGCACAGCAGTCATCACCGGAGTTTGGTGCACTGATTTGGTACGATGGAACACATTCGGTTCGAAGTCCCATAGTTATAACATGGCTGCCGAAGTAGTAGATCACCTTTTGCTGGAACGACTTCTCGTAATATGTATGGTTTCATTTGTGTTTGAGGGCAAATCAATATTGTATTGTAAAATGAGATCTTTGTGTCGCTTTATATTCCTGTGTTGGTACTGCTATCACTTCATAAATATCAATTTCTATAACGAGTTCCGGTTCATTAGAATACTCAAATGGCCTACAGCATGTGCAGGTTTTTGTTCCACAAAGAGCAGTTCTCATGAACCTTTTTAATACCGTGTCATTGTGAGGTTTAAAATTTTCAAAAAAAAAAAAAATTTTAAAATCTAATTTCATTCCGTATAAAAAATTTATAAAACTTTTGGTTTTTTCTTTTCCAAAGATTTCTTTTGCTAACCAAAAAGTTTGCTAATAAAATGCAATTTTTTTCAAAAATCGTATTTATTGATAAAAAATTAATGATTGTTTGATCGATTAGTAATCAATTGTCATGACCTCGGGGGTTCAAACACTAAACATGACCAAATAGTCAAAGAGTTGATGATATTGGCAAATAAAAATGGAGATTGTGTTATATCTAAATGAGTTATATTTATGTTACAAGTAAATAGTCAAAGATAGTTTTTTAAAGCTACAATTGGATATACAACATATTGCACAAATAAATCGATGTAACACAAAAGAATGTAGAAAAAATTATGATGAAGAAGAATCAAGTTAATATCAAGTTGTAGATAAGAGTGTAAGCAAGACTCCAAAAAGGAGTATAAAAACAATTCTTAAGTGCTTATTTTGGGTTAATAAGTTGTTTTGATCTTAATAAATTCTTTAAGTGGTTGAATCAGGTGCTACTTTTAGTAGATATTTTTCATACTTTTAATTTTTATTTAAATAATTTTGAAATTAAGCTTTAAGATTAATTTACTAATTTTAATTTTGTAAAGATGTAATTTGAAACATATTTATTGTTTCTTTAGGATGAATGACTTTGGATAACTTTTGAGTAACATCTAAGATCAAGATCTAATGCATTCTTATTTCTCCCTAGAAGGCATAAAAGACCTCTGTGTTCTCTCTCTCTTTGTCCTCTCTCTTCTCTCTCTCCTCACATAATGAATCTTATCATAATTTCTTAAGTTTTCTCTTCATAAGAGTTCTCTTTCTCCACCTACCCTTTCTCTTTCATTTCATTCTCTACTTTATCTTCTTATGTGCCACTCTTTCTTAATTGAAACCCTCTCTTCTATATTCTTTATCCTTTGTTCACTTCTCCTCTCTCTCTCTCTTAGTTTAGTTTTTCTCTCTCCTTTCTATTTGTCTTTCCTCTTTTAGTCTCTACTCTTTCTAATAACAAATCAACTATAAGAGGGAACATTCTTAGCTTTAAAAGTCATAAGACTTTAAACGGTAAGATGTCACTTGGGGATAAACTTGTGTTATATCCTACAAAAACTCTAGGTTTAAGCATGCTTTAGTGAGAATAATGTTAAGATGAATGACCAAAAGAGAAGGCTCATAAATAAGGATAAAACTTAATTATATTAGGATAATATCTTACCAGAAAGGTTAGAATATTATAACTGAACTTAAAATTGTCATAATTATGAATGTAAGACATATCTTATAAGAGAGCCCTTCCTTATATGAGCTAAAAATGAAAAATTATGAAAGAGAGGTCATTTATGTGTTCAAATTGAATGGCCAAAAATATTTTTAAAACCAAACCTCTCAAGGAGCTTCACTAAATACTTAGTTTGGGAGACATTCTTTTCCATCATATTTTCAAAGACAAACCTCTCAAGGAGCTTCACTAAATACTTAGTTTGGAAAATAAAGATGCCTTCACTAGCTTGCATAACTTGAAGGCTTAAAATGAATGTTAGCTCTTCCATTATGCTTATCTCAAATTTTTCCTTAATTTACTCAAAAAATCTCTCTCACAAATCCTCATTTGTTGACCTGAACATAATATCATCAAAACACACTTGGCACATTAGTTGGACTTCATTAGAATTTATAACAAATACGATATTATCAACTCTCCCTTTAGTAAAAATAATTTATGAGAGAAAATTACATCTTTCGTACTAAGGCAGACGTGCTTGCTTAAGTCCATATAAAGCCTTCTTCAATTTGATACATGATCAAGTTTATCATAAACTTCAAAACCTATGGTTTTCTTTACATACACTCCATCGTTGATGTAACCAATCAAGAATGTATTCTTAACATCCATGTGATATAACTTAAAGCCTTTATAGCATGCATAACCAAAGAGAATTCTAATTACCTCTAACCTTCCCTTGAGAGTAGAAGTCTCATCTATATAAACTCCTATTTAACTATAGCATGTTGGCACTAAATGTAATATGTTTCTAATTATGGTCCCATTTTCATCTAACTTATTTTTAAATACACCATTTAGTACCAATCACTAGTTGATCTACATGTTTAAGAACTAATTCTTATACTTCATTCCTAGAAACTTGATCCAACTTATTCATTATAGTTGTCCAAAATTCATCATTTAAAGCTTCATCTATAGAATTAGACAAAACAACACACAAACATAGCTTGATTAATTATTGTGCATATTTTGACACCATCACTTACCTCACATACGATTAATTCCAAAAGATGATCCTTAATAAACTTTCATTCTCTCTTATTTGTAATTTCATTATCTTCTATAGCTCTTTCTTTCATCTTCTTATCAAGAGATTCATCATCAAGACTTAAATCTTCAAACTTCATATTTTATCAAGTTTGGTTTGAGTACTAGAAGAACTATATGGTGTCTTATCAAACCTTACATGAATAGATTCCTCCACAACTTGAGTTCTCTTATCAAATACTCCATATAGCTTCTCATTAATGAATTTTCATAATACAATACCCTCATTAGATTTTAAATCAAACTTATCTAAATCACTTTTTCCATTAAGTAAAATGACATATTTATAACCAAACATTTGAAAGTGAGATATTTTTGGTTTCTTATCTTATAATAGCTTATAGTGGGAACATGAAGTAATGATCTCCTAAAACTCTATTAATCCATAACAATTAGTATTAATAACCTTGACCTATAAATAGTTTGGCACACTACACTTATTTACACCTAGTCATGTCAAGTAATATTTTATTTCTCCACTCAAAAACATCATTTGTTGAGGGGTTCTAAATGAAAAAAAGGTATGACATATTTCATGATAATTACAAAATTCTATGAACAATTCATTCTCAAACTCACCTCTTTGTTACACCTAATATACAATAAAGATAAATCACGTTCCTTCTATAATCTAGTAAAAATTTGTGCAAACCTTTCAATTGCTAACTTTTCTTCCTAATGATCAACTCTTAAGTAAACCTTCGATAATCATCAACTAATTCAAAACCATACTTCTTTCTTCTTAGGATATGTGGGTAAATAAGTTCAAATTAGTCTTAGTGGATTAATTCTAAAGGTCTTCTTATCAACATATCCTTCATAGACTTGAAAGATGCTTTGGACTATTTTCCTAATTACCATAGACTACATAAATACTCATCATTCCAATGAAGACTAATTAAATTACTAAATAACTCATACTTAATTATCTTCCATAGTCTTGATAAGTGAAGATGACATAACTTCCAATGCCATAAATATGAACTATTCACTTGAAAAGTAAGGCAATCTAATCCATTAAATTTTACCATCTTCACTTTAAATACACATGTATCATTTTTCTTATGTGCAATTATAATTGTTTTATTGTCCTTACTAATATCACATTCTTTAGAATTGAAAATAACTAAAAATTTAGAGTCACAAAGTTGAATAATACTAAAAAGATTATATCTCAAACAAAATACCATGACTTTTTTGATAGAAGTGAGTCAATTATCAACTATTCTAGTTCCAACCACCTTATTCTTAGAATTATCTCCAAATGTAACCTTACCAACATCATATTATTTTAAGTGAATGAATAAAGAGGATTCTCCAATCATATGCCTTGAACATCCACTATCAAGATACCACATGCCCTCCTGATCCTAAAGGAAGGCATTCTTGTAAAATTCAAGTAATTGTTAGTTTTGCAGACACATGTCTTTTTGGGTCCATATATCTTAACATCAATATGATTTAAGCTATTTTACCCAAATAAATCTTGGAAACTTGGAGTGAACATTGTTCTTAATATTATGTTAATATGTAATGTGACTAAACCTAAAGCAATAGTTACACATGATATTTCTAACATTTGAATCAAGATGTGAATAGATGGCATGAGATTTTAGCCATGGCATGTGAAAATGTGCATGAATTCTCTTATGGTCATTAAATTCATGTGATAGCTTAATTGTTTTAATTATTATAGTATCAAGCTCATTTGTAATTATTTTTGCTTCAAGTAAACAACCAACATTTTTATCATTCAATTGTTCACATAAACTTAAGTAATTTTTGTACTCTTCTTTCAACTTGCTATACTTAGAAGCCAATTTTTTATTTTTAAGACATATTTATATATTTCTCTTTATAATCAATATTAGAAGGGAAAGAGGAAGAATGTCCCTCATGATCAAAAGTTGTCATGCCATCACCATCTCCTACTATAAGACAAAAGGCTTTCTTTCTTCTCTACTCCACAACATGAGGGTTTATAAGAATCATTCCTTGTGATCTTCATAGCCTTTTCTTCTTCTGGTTCATCAATTTTTTAATTCTCTCTTTATATAATGATAGCATTCATAAATGCATACTGACATTTTACATCAATCACAAACTAATTCCTCATTTTGTGACATCTTCTCTTTTAGCTTTTCACCATTATTGAACCTCCTAAGAATAGCATATTTTTGAAATAATTGAGATAAACCTTTTAAAATTAAAGTTACCAAATTTGTGAGGGAGCAATCTCATTAGAAGAGGAATATGCCACTAAAGCCGGTGGCTCTTCCTTCTTTTTCTTCTTTTGTTCCTATTGATAATTCTTTTAATTCCTTAATATGAACTCCATTTCATTTCTCAAGAGCTCTCTCTTGAATTCATTTAGAGACAATATGGAAACATCTTTTGTAGCTTCAATAGTAATGACCAAATGGTCACACGCTTTTGGTATCACCTTTATTATCTTAAACACTTGTTTTGTAGTGGGAAAAATCTCTACCAAGGTTTAACAAGCCATTAGTGATGTTAATAAATTTACTAATCATTGATATAATATACTCATTAGAAGCCATGCAAAATAGCTCATAATCATAAATAAACATTTTGATTTTGAACACCTTTACTTGTGAGTACCTTAATAGGTAAAATCTAATTTATTCCAAATTTTATGAGCTATTTTAAGGTTCATGATTCTATTGTACTCAAATGTAGAGAATCCATGATGTACAATGTTGATAGCCCTAGGGTTAATTTGGACCTTGTGCTTTTCCTCATGTGGAAGTTCACAAATTAGATTTCTTAACCATTCACCATTCATAAGTTTTGTAGGAAATGTAAATAGATGTTTCATTATATCCCAAATATCTAAATCTATTAATTCTAAAAAAATGTGCATGCAATTTGGTAAAGATAATAATCACCCTTAAATAATGGTGTCTTATGTGATGAAGTTCCATATCAAAATGTGGAGGTGTCCTTAAAAAAGCTTTGAACCATCAAGATCTGCTTGTAGGAAGTTATTTTTTTGATTCAATCTCAATATGGATCACTTATTGAGGCCTAATGCCCCCAAGAAGGGGGTGAATTATGAGCCTTTAAAACTTCAAATGTAATAACACAATGTAAGGTAACAAATTTAGCTCAAAATATTGATATTTTATTTAAAGAATTTAAAAGTTTGTTTTCCAAAAAGCTTTGTGTGAGTTGTAAGTAAAAAACTGTTAAGAAGAAAATTACATAATATTTTTAGATGTTTTGCCTGATCCATGTTTATATCAAATCTTAATCAAATGACTAAGCTTTCACTTAAATAACCACTCCATTTCTATAGTTAGTAAGGGTAAACCTTACAATAAGAGATCCACTAAGGGATATATATGGTGCTTAGAGGAGTCACTCAACAAACTCAAACAAGTTATAATAGTAGCTTCACAAAGAGTCCAACATTTATGCAAATATATAGAATACAAAACCTATACCTTTCAATTACTTAATCAATATCGCATAATATCTAAGTGATGTGGAAATTTTTTACTACGAAACATGAAAACACTTGATCAAATTGTAGAGTGTAAGATGCAAATAAGTACAAGAGATAGTAGGTTGAGTATGTTCATCTCTATTTAAAGCAATACCTATAGCCAAAATTTTTTTTCCATTTTTAACTGATTTGCGAGTAGGTTCAATAGCTATTTATCATGTGTTAAATATATTATTTATACTCTTAGTCAACTAAGCATGCATTTAGAAACTTTAATGGTTTGAAAATTAGATTTCTAAAGGGATTAACTAGTCATTACATGTATCAGGTTTCATTCATACTAGTACAAACAAGGGATCATACTAGGGCGATGCTTGAATAAAGTTGACCACCCAACAAAGTGCCTATATGACTCATATATTTTGTTTTACTATAATATATTGTATAAGTAAGACATTGGTCACCATATTGTAAGATGAATGTTCTCAATACACCCTTAAAAAATACATCAAGTTTTTAAAGATTCATAAAAGACAATCATTGGGATCATAGAAGTATGACTTTAACACTTGTATATATATATATATATATATTATTTAACTAAAGATCATGCATGAGCAATAAGTGGATCATTAGTGTATGATAAATTTATTCACAATGTGCATCACTTTCAAGTTTTTTTGTTACTTCATACAAGTATGGCAGTGGAATCATATCATTATAAAAGTGTTTCCTTAGTATATGTAGAGAGTTATGGGTTACTTTTTTTATGTGTATGATATAAGCATCATATTTGTACAGGGGTGTATTCGTTAACTTATATTATATCATTCATGACGATCTTACTCATATGATACTAGATCATATGTGTATAATGTCATTTTAGCATAGATTTTTCTTAAGTTGTTTTTACAATTTTGTGATGGAACATACAAGTATGATATACTTCTTTGAACTATATGATTCCTTACTTATTTTAGCTCAAAAACATAACCTAGACTCATGCATGGCTAATAGAAGATTATATTATGTATGACCAAGCAACACTTTGTTTGTCGAGGCCAAATAAGAGGTCATATGAATATGATGAGGCCATCATGCATGTATGACATGCAATGCTAACTAGTACCTATAATGAGACACAAAGTAAGAAGCATATAATATTAGTATAATGAATGACTTTCAATATAATCACTATGCTGATTATAAGCAAAGCTTTGTGTCTAGAGTGTTTCAAGGTACCCATACTCAAGTTTTAATCTTAGAAGTATTTTTAAGTGCTTAGACCTCAAGATCATAATTTTACTTAACAATTCTTCTCTAGTCTTACTTCATGAGATAGAGTTTTTTTGTTGTAAAAGAAATAATATTGCATGCTTGAGGTTACAATGGTGTAATTTTAAAATTGATGAAGCATTACAATTACAATTAGGAATTGAAAATATTGAAATAAAGACATTGAGTGCCAAAGAGCTTCCCTAATCTTGCTACCAATTTGTGAGAACACTATATGCTTTTTTTCTACCAATGAGACATTGGAGAGACTATTTGATCTTCCAGTATGACCCATTCTATTTGTGTGTTGATATAAGTGTGATGTCTAGAAGAGTCCACCATGACCATGTTCAAACTCACATAACTTATGCACCAAGATAACATAAGTGCACTAAAAAACACTGATACTAACCTTGATCCAAGGAGCTAGCATATGATATGAGAGGGATCATTGTAACAAATGTTCTATGAAAAGACTAGTAAAATGATAGACACGATTGATTTAGTAATCATACTATAACAACAAAGATCATGTGCCCAATAGAATAATCTAATACATATATTAATGTATTATTCTAACAAAACAACCAAGACAAAAATCAAAAGCATGTCAGACATGTTCAAATTGTTTACACTAGGTAGCATACCTAACTAATGATATTCTTACTTATAAGAAGATCTCATGTTATACAATGATGGATTTCGTAATTTCACAATAAAGGAAGGACCAATGAGCACTAATGTATTTGTCTGATCCTTCGAAGTGAGTTGCCATATCAAAATGACCATAACGCTAATCAGTGGTAGGATGAATAAAATGCCAGGAAACATATAAAATATTAACTATCTTGAATTCAAGCATTAGATTAGATCAATTAGGGAACTATGCTATGTTGACAAATAAAATGTACCTCATCAAGTTAATTCAATTTATGTATTGATATATTATTATTATTATAACTAAATTACCTAGAAAATATTAAAAAAAATGCATCAAATATCTAATGGTCCACATTCGATAACATATATAGTCAATCTCAAACATGCTTTGAAGTAAGATATACTATAATATGATGATGTTTGTAACTTCACAATGTCAAAATGAATAATAAGTGCCATCTTATGTGTTTGGATCCTAATGAAACTCCTAGATGACTAATGAGGATGTTTTAAATGATGAGCTTGTAGAAAATTGTCATGTTTTGTATTAGAAAGGATTGATGAAGGTGAATAAATGGTTAATTAGAAGAATAAACATGAATGATGCACCACATTATTTTACAAAAATTTAGAGTAAAATTGGAAGAGATGGACTGACTAAAAATAATGAATATTCTGTCAGCTCATGACAACCCTTATGACCATCCACTAATTATGGGGGCACTAGTTGGATAGATTTCTCTTTGATATTATACAAATATATGGACATCTATTCTCATCTAGCTTAATTAAAGATTTAAAAACTTTGAGAATTTGATATGAATCTGGCACCATTAAATGAAGACAGCTACTACCCAATAATGCCAAATGGTTAACCATCGCATTACCTTTTTTAACTATGTACTAGAAACGAATCTCTTTGAAATTTAATTAATGAATTTTATTCAACATACATAGCATAAGGGATCCTTAATCTTTCCTAGATAATTGCTAGGATTGATCTATATTCTGATTCTATAATGATGTTTCATAAGCCCAACTTGTCACATAAGTTTAAACCAAATAGTACTATCATAGTTTCAACTTCTCTATTAGTTTTAGACCATACATAAATTGAGAAGCTTTGATGACTTTATCCAAAAGGTCTTTGATCACACCACCACAACCTGTAGCATTGAGGTTCCCTCTAACTGATTAGTTGATGTTTAATTTAACAAATTCCATTAATAGTATAGTCTATTGAACCACTTTTGTAATTATACATTCTATCTTAAGAAATGATGAAAGTAGCCCATATTTTACCAATTGAATATCTATTAAAATATTATATATAATTGGATAGCATTTGAAAATGGCATAGAAGTTATGTTGAACTCTACTAATGGTACTTACTAATATTAGTTGCACTTCATACATTTTAGAATTTCTCACTTCTAGATATTTCAGCATATGATAGATGGAAGGACTTCTTAAGCAATAAATAAAACCTATAAATTATTTAGGAGCCACCACATTAGAAGGAAATTTTGAAAGTAAACAACTACTCCATACTACTTTTCTTGACTTCTAAATAAGGCTTTTAATTTTAATCTAGTCTTGAGTTAAGTTGATAGTGAATTTACCATCTTTGGTGAGAGTCTAGTAATTATATCCTTCCATGTCAATTTTTTCGTGGGAATGATATTTTATATACAATTTCAAGTATATAATCTTGCTTCACCTTAATTTCTATTGAGGTATTTATTTCTCATGTATCTAACTTAGAGAGTGTTTGAGTTGTAGACTTTCTAACAAAGCTTGGCATTGTTTGCTTCCTTAAGTGTTTTCAACCCTAATCAAATTTCAAACTACCAAATAACCTAATGAGGCTTACTCCAATGATCATAGTAGAGTGGTATTGCTTTGAATACATGCCATATAAACACTAATCTACCTCCTATTAAGAGAAATATCTTTTTCCAACCAACTTTATACCTATGAATTTTGTCAAACTAGTGTTGAAAGTGAATTTCCTTGTTCCAACCTTCAAACATGGTGCTTCCTAAGTAAATAAGGAATGGAGGGTATTATCTTTGGAATCCTAAGAGATCCTTGATGTTATTCTCTTACTTGTGTTTCATGTTTTTACTTCAAATAAAGAATCTCTTCTATTTGTTAATCTACAAACCTTACACATTCTACAGCTAAGTAATTAACCTAACACATCCTAGAGCTAAGTAATTAACCTAGCACATCCTAGAGCTAAGTAATTAACCTTTTGATAATTTTAGTAGAGTGTCTATCACCTCCTGAGAAAAGAAAAAAGTCAACAACAAACCTCAAATGGGAGATGCATTGATAGCCTCTTGGAGTGGCATAGTGCTTCATTTTACCTTACATATTGGATTGCTTAAACCACTGCTTAGTATTTTAGCTACTATGAGAAGTAGCAATGAGAATAGAGGGTTCCCTTACTTTAGCCCATGGGAAGGTTGGAAGAAACCATTGCTTTTTCTATTAATAATAATTGACAATTAGCTTCAATTATAGACAAAAATGACCAGGCTAATAAATGTACTATTGAAGTTAAACTTTTGTAATACATGTCTAAGAAAATCCCAAGATATGTTATCAAATTCTTTCCTAAAGCCTAGCTTGATAATATAGTTATCACTTATAATCTAGCAATTTAAACCATCAATCTACTTGTGTGCAAGAAGGATATTTTTAATAATTTTCCTTTCTTTAACAAAAGTTTATTGCTCTATATAGATGAGGGTAGGTAGGAGCCTTACTGCAAATAATTTAGTATTTTCTCAAAAAACAATTGTAGATGCAAATTATCCTAAAATCATCAAAAGATACAAGGCAATCAATTATAAGAATCACAATTATATTAGTGCTTTTAAATTTCCTAGGTAATGGGATACTAATAAGAAAATCATTGAACACTTCATAAATGTCACCCTAAAATATGGACCAATAATGCTTGTAAAAGAAACCATTACACCCATCCAGTATAGGGGAACATGAGAAATCTATCTAAAAAGAAATTTGATGTAATAACTTGCCAAATTAGTATCTGATTACTTTCTTACAAGATTAAGAGGAATAGAGTAAAGAACCTTGCCAATCATAGGACAACAAACTAATGAGAAATGAAGTAATCCACTATGTCTTTTGCAATTAAATCCTCCTCTAAGACCTAATTTTTATTTCCATCCTTAAATATGTGTAGTAAGCTTTATTTGCTTATTTTTTATTATTGTGTGGAAGACTTTTGGGTTTTTATCACCATCATTGAGCCACTTAGTTTCTACCATTTGGCACTTATACATCTCTTCCACTTTTGCTACCATGATCAATTGATCCTGAGCTTTAGTCAATTCTAATCTTGAAAATTCATCATGCAACTCATAAAATGCCTTTTCCTTCTCCCTAACCTACCATTCTACTTCTTGAATCTTCTAACATATATTATCAAATTGAGTTTTATTCCATTCTTTAAGGCAATATTTAAGTTTATTTAAGTTGTTTATCAAGGCACTCATTCCCAACCTAGTAATTAGTAGACTCCAATTCTTAGAAACCACTTGAAGGATTTTTGTGCTTTTGGTCTTGGTGTTGTTTTGATATAAATTATCTTGACTCAAATTTAGTTGTTAGAAAAAGATCCGTAATGGGGAATGGCCTAATGGAAATGTCTAAGTTGATTCACCAAGGCACTATCTAGGCATTTTCAGACCTACTTCCCTTATCTTTTTTCTAATTATGTGAACTCATTACCATGAAGTTGAGCATGCTTAGTGTGAAATCATTTATATAATCATTGAATTTAATGATAAGACCCAACTTGGGAGAAGAATGACCTTCATATTTTAGGATCTTGGAATCTCCCTAAACCATCTAAGGAGGACAATTAATCTTTGTCATCATTTTGAAATCCTTTTAGAATCAAGTCTATCAATAAAAGAGCTCTTGGAATACACAAAGGAGCAACACATCATATGTTTACAATGCCCTATCACCATGAATAGACATTGTTCCTTATTTATTATTATTGGGCATTGGAATTCCTAAGCTAAAACACTCATACTTTTTTGGAGATTTTCATACGATAGTCAAACTTTAATCTCCTTTGAAGGATGTCCACCTATTTGTTACTTTTGAAAGGTTTCAACAATGCAATTAACTTTATTTTGTGCTTTTTAAACATGTTCTTAAGATAAGAAACTATTGTTGAACTAACAGCCCAACCGCCCCTACCCGATGTTCTAAATCAAGAGATTATTCATTATAATTAATAATCTTAGCATTTTGAGATGCCTAAAGACTTCTTATAAGTGATATGGTGGTATTCATTTTCTTGTATTCCTTTTGTTAAAATTCTCTTTCACTTATGGTTGGTAACCACCATAAAGCCATTAGGTCTATCTAAAAAAGGTATGAGAGTATTTTCTCTTTCTTGGAGATCCTCACTAAAGCTTTTGAGTGATTAAATGCGTACCTACTACCTAAGGTTCATATCCTTCGTCATACTTAAGCCATATTGATATTGTTTATTTGTACTCTCTTATTACTCATTAATTTTATCCTACATTTGTCATAGAGACAATTCATCATATGATAAAGTTCTTTAGCTGTGAGTTGATGATCTATAATATGGTGTGGGGAGTTACTCAATTTATTACTTCTTTTAATTGTGAGAACATGTTTCTTACTAGATAGGCCTCCTAACCTACCCTTATCAATTCTTCAACTAGTACTTTACCTCATAAGTTTTTTTTTCATTTTCCTACATATGAGTGCCAACTCTAACATCAACCAAAGCTGGTGGTTTCACATTGCTTATCGCTTACCCAGTTGGAATTATCTCAACTTCTCCATTTCTTGCATCTAAGGATGTAAAGCTTTTCACTTGTTTGCATTAAAGCTATCTGTGTCCTTATTTTTAGCAACTTAAATAGTAGATGGGAAGATTTTCATTAACACATTATTTCTACCAATCTTTCTTGAAATTCTAATCCTTGAAGAAAACACTTTATTATGACCAACTTCTACACAGACCCAAGCCACAAGAAGGGCTAGTTAAATTGATATTATAGCATCTACCCATAATGGGTTGTTAGTTGCAAATGTAATTAAGAATAAGCTTACTTGTTGAATAAGTGAATTGGAATGTGCTTCAATGAAATCCTCATAAGAGCTTGAGAAGGTTCAGTATTGAACTAAAAATCAGAGTGTCGTTTAAGGACCCTCAATTAAAATTTTACAATTTTTGAAACTCTATACATCAAAAATCTATTGTAGTGTGATTCATTAGGAATCTCAAGAGCACATGGCTATTATCCAATTTCCTGACAATGATGGATTCAATCCAAAATATTATCTGACATAATTTCAACTTACATTATAGTTTCATAAAAAAATTTAATCAAACTAAAAATCAAAGAAATCAATAAATCACTTCAATTTAATCTAATCTAAAGCAACATCAAGAATAACCATTAAAGATTGATAAAAAAATAGAATAATAACCATTAAATCTACATAGATAGTTCAATACAATCTATGACTCATAAAATACAACCAATAATAAAGAAATATCTAATCTAGTACTACTAAAGTTAAAAATAAAGAAGATGAATCATTCAATAACTACATTAACTCTGATGATCTTTAGCTCAGTTACTACTCAATGTCTAACTCTTTGATCCTACAAAAATATAAGGGGTCAGTTGGGAGGCTAAATATGAAATCCTTGAGCCATATTATAAAACTGACATGCAATAGCCAAGTAATATGTATTCAATAACTAAATAAATCATTTAAATAAATGGCATCAATTACTAAGTACCATAACACATCACTATCTACTAGCTAAATGAATACAAATCCTTATAATGTGACTAATGCAATTCTTAGTATCTTCTTTTTTATTTAATATACTCTCTTATCTAAGGGAATAATGACAGAACCAGGAAATCCTATCATATCACATAATCTAACACCTGATAAGATAATATTGATCTCATAGGCCAACCCAATAGGATTCTAAGAGACTTTAATAACATGTACTCCTTCCATAATGTGGCACATCATGTGATTCCTCATGAGACTAAATATCTATTTGTTCCTATCTAAGATTATTTATTCCTTGGCTTCTAGCCAATCTTATAATTTCTTACCACACAATTTTACACTACTTCTATTAGCTCAATCATCTGTGTAATAACCTCTATGTCAATAGAATAGGGTAACTATCTTGTCTATCTCTTAAGTGAGCATGATTGATTAAGAGTCTACTACACCTGAATACCCTAGGATTTTATAACCTTAACACAATTATTTAGAATATCTAAACCTATTTTTCTTATTTTAAGTTTTGTTTTGAATTTATTTAAGACCTTTCTTATCAAAACTAACCTTGATAATCACAAAACCTTGGCTTTAATCCATAGGTTTCATATGTATAATTGATTGCCATTATGACTAAGTATAGGATTTACATAATTATCACAAATGACTCTAAAACCTCCAAGGCAACCTTGAGTCACAACACTTAGTTTAAGTCCTTTTCTGAGTTATCTTACAACCCCCAGATCATCATCTAGGGTGTCATAATATGACTTAAGAATCTAAATAGGATCACTCATGGTCTACTAAAAGAACCTATTTAATGTAAGGGATTATAAAAACACATAACATTTTTGTTACACCCCATTTTTTCCTAGGCTGATTTTTGGCATATATTTTTTTTTTTTTTTTAACATATAGACAGCTCAGATCGTCCCATACCAACCTGAGTAGCCTACGAAAAACATAGGATATAACACATCATTACACACCTACTTTCCTTAACAATGTGGATCCCATCTCCCGGGTACACCGTCAAATCAGGTTCATGACTCCTGAATTAATTGATGAACTCGCGCAATGTTACTCCTACTAGACCCAATACTCCTAACCCATACCAGTAGGAGAACCGGTCTAATAGAAGTCTGAACCCCCACGGTTAAGTTCCATAGTCATGTAATGACCTCACCATCAAAAATAAAATACATAACATCCTCAGATAAAATATGGCACTCCACACACTATACCACCAAGACAATAAAGTAAAACAGTAAATGGAAACTACATCACATCATAAGAATAAGATCCAAGTCCAACAAATACAATATCATTCAACTAGATACATAAGTCAGAATCACCCTCACATAATACAAGACATAAGAATAACAGTCTCACTGAATACATCCAACAGCAACAATCAACTAACCAGAATGTCTCAGAAAATCACAGATCAGATCTCCTCCACTAGCCTACTGATCACGATCCCACCTAAAGCTGGGTGGCGTCAAGTCTGCCGAACCACTGGAAAAATATAGATAAAAAAAGAATGAGCTACGCCCAGTAGGAAAGACAGCTAGTAAAAACTCACATGCAAGAGAAGGATAATAGCAAGAGTATAGGAATACAGCATAACAATGTAGGGTGGAAAGGCACTCTCAGTCCCAGACTCTGACCATCCACAGTCACCCCCAGTCACAACAGAGTAGCTCTCCTCTGTGCTCCCAGGTAGCATGCCAGCGAAACACGCCCATCTCTGCGCACGCATGGTGCCTAGGCAAAGCATGCCAGCGGGACACGCCCATCTCTGCGCATGCATCACAACGCCTAGCACCCGACACCGCAGCGTCTCTCGTCAATCAATCTTCTGGAGACTATAGACAAAACCAGTCACATAGATCTCTAGCCAACGTGAGACACCCCTGCCACCCTCAGGCACACAGGCCTACACACTTGGCTAGCCACGGCGAGTCACCCCTGCCACTGCCACTCTCAGGCGCGCAGGCCTACACTCATGGACCAGAAGAGATCGACTCAGCCACCGTCCCAAGAAGTCCTCTCCCAACAATTTCCATAGAAGCCACGCCCCTACAGTCATTGCCAAGCTCTAACTCCAAGATTCGGCAACATGTGTCCAGATACAACAAGGCGCATACCAGTCCACATGTATACTGTGAAAGTTAAGTCTGTACCGCACAGTTACCTACCACAACTACCCTAAAACATCATATAGGGCCTATAGTAGTCCGGTCCAATATGCCAATCCATGAAATATGCCAACACTGAGTAAACTGACTCAAACCATGCCATTGCCATCCAAGCAATACAACTGTACCAAAATTCTGACTATTCTGGTAGTACTTACCCAAGTGTCACACTTCCTTCCAACTAATCCAGCTGCACTGAATTTATGGATAATTTCCAATAGTAAATTTCAACTTGGCTATGTGATTTCCTAAAATCACCTTTTTCTCACTTCAGGAAATTTTTAAATTCCAAAATCAATTTCTGCCATTATCCATTTTCCGAAATTCGGAATAAATTTCCGAATTTAAATTTTAAATTCCACATATATCCTTTTCCAGAAAATTCGGATTAATTTCCGAATTAAAATTTAAATTCCACATATTTCCCGAAAATTCGGATTAATTTCCGAATTAAATTTTTCCTCCGCCCGTTCGTCCGCCCGAATCCCGCTGAACCGGTTTTCGCTGCCGGTTCGGAATCCTCGCGCTGAACCGCGAACCCACCGGCCGAACATTTAATCAAATTTTCCAGCCGACGTTTAGTATTTAATTATTATTAATTATTGAATAATTACAATTACTTAATTAAATAAACCGAAATTAATCTAATCCATCTCCTTCCTCCGCCCGGCGCCCACGAAACCCTAGCCGACGATTCCTCCGGAAAATTTCGTTTTCCCCGTCGATTTCCGGCGACCGAGATCAAAGAGAAGTAACATCCGATGTTCGTACTATCCTAATTTGTCAATAATGTCACTAATTTCTAAGATTCAAATAAAAAATTCCGCCGAAGTTTCATCCAATTCTCATTTTAACAATTCTATGAAATTAAACAAATTTCAGCATTTGATATTATCTTAACATGATTAAGCACATAATCGAATCAACAATTGCTCGGTAAAATTTCCAAATTTGGCGGTGTAATTTTTTTTTTTTCCGAAAACCCTAAAATGCTAAAATCAATAATTTGCATTAATAAATTTCAAAAACCACAATTTGCATGCTCCGGTAGCTAATTGCAAAATAATCCATATTTTTAAATTGCTAATTAACTAATTTAAAACCGAATTTCCTACCTTTCTTATCCGGCGACGGTGAAGCTCGCACGCGACCAACCGCTGCTCCTCGCTGAACGAAACCGGTACCAATCGATTCTCCTCGGTCCCGCGAACCTCCAGGTACAAAAAGCCCCTGGAAAGGCTGCCGGAAAATATCGCCGTTCGCCGCGAAAGCTTCGTCTCCGGCCACTGCTCGAAACCCTGACAGCCGAACAGTTTTGGTTAAATACCCCCGCTTAAACTGGTAATAACCCGTTAAGGATCCATTAAGTGCCGGTTGACTTTCAAATAACGCCGCTTAACCCCGATCAGCCGGTTAATCTCCCCTGCTGATCTCGTCCGTCCGATCCGCTTATCCGCGGCTTATCCAACCGCACGTGCAAACGCACTCGGCGAACCGCCCCCGCCTTCGCTGAACCGCTCCGGTCCGGTTCACGCGCGGTGAAAAAACCAAATTCCGGTCTAATGGACCGATTTAAATAGATTTTCGAATTTCCAAAAATCCAATTAAACAGGGAAAATTACTTAAAAATTTCCTCGGTGCTCCGAAAAATCCCCAGAAAATTTCAGAAATTCTAATAGCCTCCAATTGAGCTCCTGGCTCATCCTACTGTCGATCTGAAATCATCCAAGCCACAATTCGAATTATTGAAGATTAAACCTATAATATTTTACCGGGTATAACAATTTTTATTTTACTTGACAAAATTAGCATATCCATAAGTCAAATCCCAAACTCTTCTTCCTTCATCCTAGGACTTGAGTAAGAACTTAGCCACCCAAAGTCTAATTTATAATATGCGTAGAAGCTAATAAATGATATTTTCGTAGCCCATCACTAGGACCTTCTATTATATGTTACTTTTTCATGGATTATTCATAAGCCATTAAGCTTAATTCTAGGGCTAAATTTAGTTTGCATAGCCATATCAAAGCATCTTAAATTTTCAATTTAACTCTTTTAATGATTATGAATAAACTATAATACCTTTATGTTAAGGTTTAACTCAACCTCAATAATTCTATCCATAACAAAACTTTATGCTTCTCAAGAATACCATTACTCAACCTAACCTTCTTTTATGACTTTAAACTAATCCCACTAAGGCTTTCCAATTAAATAAAAAGGCCACACATGTTAGAAGTCATGCATATTCTCTTTAAGGTTGAATCCATGCCTCTCATGACTTAGCCAGGCCATGGTTCCATGCTTCCCAAGCAAAGTCAAAGCAAAAAGGAATGATTGGCCAAAATAATAAATAGGGTTTGGGCTTTTTATTTCCAAGTCCCCACAAATGGTTTATGAATTTAAAAAAGTTACAAATTAGACATTCATACATTTTTCATTCATGATTTTACAAGAAGCATGCATCTACACCTTGTCATGCTATGAACTTAAATTGTGGATCTCAAACACAAACTTAATGCTGCACACCAAATTTGCATTTTAAACAAATAAATTCATATGAAAAACAAGACATCAAATCTCAGTTTTTCTCTTTACATGGTTCATCATGTCATGAAACTCTTGGTTTAATCATACGATAATCAAGAGGTGGATATTACATTTAATCTATATTATCATGCATCCATTCCACTTAAAAAGTAGAAGAATTTAACTATGAAAATTAACTTCCAAGAAGATTTAATAATAAAATAAAATAATATTGTCTAAGTTATGAGAGTTAAATTTAAATAAAATTGCTTTCCAAGGCTAAAATTATTTTTCACATTTAATATGATTGCATACATGCTTAATCATAGCATAACATTTAGCATTCTTCTAACTTGTTCCACATTATATTGTCTTAATTGAGGGGTGTTTCACCTCAATAAATTGCTAATTTATATTCATATTATACGCATTTATATCCAAAGCCAAACAAGTAATATATGATCATGAGATTTTTTGTGCATTTATTGGTAAAATACTAACAAACAGTTTTATCATGGTTTAATTAGAAATATTACATGAAAAAGAATGATAAATAACCTCTTAATTTACTAAAATAAATCTCTCTTAGTCATAAGTAGATGAAAATTCATCCTTCCTAAGTAAATGTCATGAAGAGGAATGACTAGTTATTAACTTTTTCATAATTACAATTGTATTTAACAGAGTAATTCTTTTTATCTTATCTTAGATCTTAGCTAGATTTACTACATGAACTCAAGGGTCATCCTACCTAAAAAGACCATGTAAAGGACTTCTCCTTAATTAGATCTTCACATGAGTCAAAGCTTGAGCACTCCTTATTCATCTTTCAAGTGGTTTGTCTCTGCTTTATCTTGGTATGCTCTAAGCTTGCCTTTGATTTCTCCTTGGTATCCTCTTGGTTGCCCTCTCCAAATGTCCCTTTTTGGCTAGTTTTCTAAAACCATTAAAAGCACATTTTAAGGGTTTAAATACCTTTAGCCATGCCTCCTTAAACTAAGGATTTACCTTAGATTAAATTGGTTTTGGTTGGTGTGGCCATGGTTTATGCTTTAAACCAACCTCTCTTATTTTACTCCTTTTGTAGCAAGCCAAATCAAATTCTTAAATATTATAAATCTAATAAATTATGGCTAATATATATATTCATTATTTATTTTTTCTCACATATTTATCTAATATCATAATATATTTATAAATGCATCACATTTCAGTTTTCTTTTCTTGTAATCCTCTCATCTTCAACCACCAACTACTAACGTTTAGGAATCTTATCCATATCTAATGATGCATTTATAATTAGATAGTAATGATGATAAGAGATAAAATTAATGATATAAATAAAATTATAAGCATAGATATAAGCATTAAACCTAATCAAGGTTTATGTGATGCAACCCAAATCTTATCATTCAACCAATTTTCCAATTGAAATTTCAAATTTTTTATTCACAAAAAACATAAGCTTGATCAATTAAATTTGCAATAACATAGCCAAGAATATAAGATATAACATTCTCCCCACTTTAATTTTGATTTTGCCTTCAAAATCTAAAAACTATTCTAGCCATTTGTTGCACAATTTAGTCTCAATCTCCCATGTAACTTCAAGCTGTTTTTTATTGCTCTAGAAACCTTAACCATTAGCAATTATTTATTTCTTAATTGTTAAGCACCAAACTCTTGAACACACATTGGTTTTTTTTTGAAGATCTATAATGGCTACAACTAAAGATCCTCAAGCTCTTTTGGAAGAATGTGTCATGGGTCTTTAACAAATTTCGTAAATTAGACATGAAAAATAATAGGTATTCTTACTAGACTCTCAAGTAACTTTAGTCTATAGACTACTAACCCAATTTTCTCTATAATAGGATAGGATCCAATGTATATGGGCCATAATTTAGAAGCTTTTCCAAATCTAAATAATCTATGAATAGGACAAACTTTAAGAAATACCTAGTCATTTACTTTGAAATTTAATTGTCTATGTTTACCATTAAAATATTTATTTTGATATTCTTAAACTACTTATAGCCTTTCACATAACCTATTCACTTCTTCTATAGTCTCCTCAATAATCTAAAGTCAAATATTTTCTTAATAGCTCCATCAATCTAACGTAAAAGAGATCTATAAGGTTGACCATAAAGGGCCTCATATGGTGCCATGAACTGACCATAGCTATTATTATACACAAATTCTACTAGTGGTAATTGCATAGCCTTAGGAGATCTATCTAAGATATAAATAGTCCTTTTAGATTGACTATTAATTTGAGGATAGATAATAATATTAAATTTCAAAGCCACACTAAGGCATGATGTACATTACTACAAAATTTGGAAGTAAACTTTACATCTCTATCAAAAATAATTTGTTTAGATACTTTTTATAGTTACACTATTTATTGAACATATAAATCAACTACCTCACCTATTGAAATGATCTTTCTTATTGCTATAAAATGAGTCAATTTAGTCAATTGACCCACCACTATCAAAATCATGTCATAACTATGTTTAGTCTTTGATAGCCTTAAAACAAAATTTATAGTAACTTCTTCTCATTTCTATTCTAATATAGACAAATTCTATAGTAAATAATTAATATTTTGATTTTTTAATATTTAACAAATTAAACATTTTTAAACTTATTAATCCACATCATTCTTTAACTCGCCAATCCAAAAATTAGTTCTAAAGTTCTTATACATTTTAATTTTCTCTAGGTGTATTGCCAGCTTAGTATCATGAGCCCATTTTAAGATGTTATTCTTGAACTCCTAATGTTGAGGAATACACCATCAACCATGATAAGTCAACATGTCATCTCTTAAAGAAAATTTTGAAGTCTCATTAATTTTTTATCAAGTAATTTTATTCAAAAGTTTGAATCCTTCTTCTCTAGTGACTTCAATTCATCTTGCAAATCTACATGGATAGTGAGTTGATTTAGGATACTAAAGATTGCATTGACAACTATATTTGAAATTGATTAAATTTGAACTTAGTTTTAATCTCTATCTTGTAAGCAAGTATAGATGGATGGTTGAACCTCTACTCAAATTGTCAACAGCTAAATTGTCTTTGCCTATGTAATATTTAATTTCAAATTCATGATCTTATCCAACATACACCATCATATAAAATTTAATTCCTTTTGAGTGATAATATATTTAAGAATTTTATTATTAGCATAAAGCTCAACTAGAACCCAAATAAATAAAGATGACAAAACTTTAAGGCAAATACTACAAAGCCAAGACTAAGTCATGAGTCAGGTAGTTGCATTTGTGTTCACAACATTGCCTTGATGCATAGCTCACCACCCATCCTTCTTGCATAATTAAAGCCCCAAGTCAAACAAGTGACATGTTGACTATGACATTAGGTTCCTCTATTGTCAACTACTATGTGGGAGCATATATCCATGGCTGTTTTCATGAAGTGGCTCCTTCTAACATAGCATCTTACATATTCCTTAGCCCTTCAAGGTAATTTGTCTTTCTATGTCTAGGTTTTAGGCAATTAAAATAGACAATTCCTTAAATTTATAAGAACCACAATGCTTTCTAAAACAACATCTACATATTGGAGTCTACTCTTTGGGCTAGTCCCTTTATCATCCATTAATAATCTAGTCTATAATAGAAGTGGACTATTTAATGGATTTCGTTTTTACCACTTGTCTTAAAATATATCTCTTTTATTTTTCTAAGAAACATCAATTTTTTTTCTTTTCATCATCATGATTTATAGGGCTTCGTTGCTCCATCTAGTGGATTAATCGAGTAGCCTCTACCAAATCTAAATATCTAATAAAATAAGTCACCACCAAATGTATTTATAAGAAAGGTCTAAGTCACTTCACAAAAAGCTCACATTTGTGCCCTTCTGATGTGATCAATTATAAGATTTATCTAGTTAGGTATATAAATCAAGATGCATAAATCTGTGACTAACTCTAACCTTATCTAAGATGAATTGTGTGACAACCTCTTCTTCTTTTTTTCCCAAAAATTTAACTCAAATTTCTTTCTCATTAAATTATGCTCTAATTCTTTCAAACTGAATTATCTTTGATACCACAAATATTGCATCCCTTAGTTTTTATCACATATTTAATTAATTTTTCCACAATTTGGAATTCAAATAGATAGAACCTCTCTTAAATTTTTTCTATTTTTTTAATTTATAAGTACAATAATATAAAAATTATATCTATAATATAATAACTTTAGTTTATATCCACAACTGTAACTGTAAATAATCAAAACTATCACATCATCATCATGTCACTATTTTTATAGTCTATTATAATCTTTTAACCAATTTCTTTATATATATATATAATATTGAGTTTATCACATGATTAATAAATTATTTAGCATAACTCCTGTAATAAAAACTTTTATAATTTTAATTATTTCTTTTCTTATATGCTATTGTTAAAGGTAATCATCTTTTTATTATGATTTCATCATACAGAAAATTTTAGTACCAAAAAAAGGCTAAGCTAATCATCACTAGCTTAATAGGTTATCTTTAATAATAAAATAAAAATACAAAATAAGCAATAATTTGAGACAACCATATGTAAGGTCTAATTAAGTATAGCATGTAAGCAAGCAAGTCAATATGATTGCAAAGAAAAAATATATTATGCTATCAAAGAAAGACATGCCATGATCTCTAAAAAACATAATAAAAACATATAGCCTTTTGTTTTATTTTTAAATCTTTTTTCTTAAAATGGTCTTACTTATTAGCATCTATTTTTACTTAACTAAGTAACCCTATGTACTAACTATCTTTCTATTTACTTAATTATAATAAAAATCTTATTTATTGATTTATCATATTATATTCTCATGCATAATAACACTCAATTTTATTATATTTTTTTATCTACATATCTTTGTGAAAAATCTTAATAGTGTGAACCACATAACCACTAGCCATCCCATAGTGATAATATCTCATTCTTTTGGCCCATATGACCACTAGCCACAGAATAATACATACTAATTTTTAGGGAATTTATTGTTCATCCATGTTATTTAATCCTTTAATATATTTTTCACATAAAAAATACTCATTATACTTAGTATTTTTATATCACCTTATTAAATATCATGCTTGTATAATTACTCATACTAAAAAATTTCACATAATAGTTTATCACATTAGACAAAATATACATCACTTTTTAAATATAAATTTTCATGCAACTAATGTGATATCAATAAATTAGTTCACATACTCTATACAATATTCACATGTAACGTCTTAATTTTAATATTCATCACGACATCAAGTATATGCATATTTTATTAATACTAGAGAGCCTATATCATATACAATGTATTAATTTTAATAACATCACATCAAACATATGCATAAAATTTTTATTTTAGAGTACCTATTTCTCATGTGAGGTTTTAATTTTAGCAAATCAGTACTACATCAAGCATATGCATAACTATTTATGTCAGAGTACCTACATCATAGTTTTTCTTATTATTTGGGATTGTTTCATAGTTGTTCAACTTCCTATTTTTGTCAATTTTAGCTTATAAATTGAATTTTTCTCAACTCAATTTATAAATTTTTACACAAACTAAAAATTATCAAAATATAAATATACAACTCACTTTTTAAACTACAAAATAAACTTTTCCACTTGCCTTGATTTTTCTTTTTTCCTTAAACTCTAGTTTACAAATCTTGAATAAATTCTTTCTTAATCATTCTAATGATCAAATAGAAATTTAATCAAGGTTAAATATATTGATTCTATCATAAATGTCAAGTTAAATCACAAAAATAAACTTAAATTCTATTTTTAGTTTTTTGATCTTATGTGAGGTCCTCGACAATAAAATTGGCCTCAAATCCTTAATTCACTCAAAAGGATGTTCGCAATCAACATCATCATCATCCACAAAGTGGTTCTCCAATGAAACTCCCAATCAACAATCAGTAAAATCCCTTTTTAGGGTTGTATAAATCATAGAGATGGAGAGGAAGAAAGAAATTTTGGTTTTCAGGAAAGATTAAAAATGCTTAATATATATATATATATATATATATATATTCAATTCTTATTAATTTTAAAAATTCATAAAAATGTCAAATGAACTCAAATCAAGACAAAAATATCATTAAACTCATCTCAATGAGCTCTATCTAATTTTATATTTATTTTTATATTTTAGAATATTTTATTTTCTAGGATTTTAATATCTTTTATAGAACATATCAATTCTTATCTGATTTGATGATCAAGGATGTTATAGGTTGGCTCTCTTTTAATTTGAGCCTTGGTAAAAGTAATCTTTGAAGGTAGTCATAAAGTCATCCCAAGATATGGTACCATTTTAGGTATACCCAAACATAGTCTATCAATGGCACAACCACCATGTAACTACCCTATTATCCAAAATAAAAGTTGTAAGCACAACTCTCTACTCAATTAAGAACCCCAATGCATCAAAAAAACTCTTATATATAGGCTATCCAATCATCTATAACTATATGATCAATGATGCCCACAATAACATATAGTCTAAGCCTCTAAACAATATTCCCTTTGGGACTCGGGCTATGCTTGGGGTGTTCTAGCTATAATAGAGTAATTTAACCATGGGTTCTTGGATGGACTTATTATCCATTGGACTTCTCGAAGTAGCACTATGGGTCATGACAATCCTAAAAGGAAAAATATCATACTTAGGTTATACATGTCAAGATTAGATTTAATCTTATTAACTTATTTATTTTTATATTTTTCTCTCCTTACTCCCTTTATTTTAACTTAATATGCCTATGTATGCCTTAATCTAAACCTAAGCTCTAATACCAATTCTATTGGATCTAGTTTTTTTTAAACCATGAGTGTAACTAAATCTAAAGACAAGAATATCAAATGTACTTAATACATATATTATAGTTTTATACAAAATATTGTCATCTAAGAATCCACAAAATAAATAAACCACTTAAATTTAATCCAATCCAAAGTAACATCATGAATAACTATTAAGGTTTAATAAAAAACATAACAATGATCACCAAGCCTAAATAGATTATCTAATACAATCCATGATCAATAAATATAATTGATAATAAACAAATATTCATTCCACTATTATTAAAGATAAAGTAAATAAGATGAAACATTAAACTATTACACTAGCTACGATGATTTCTAACTAAACCCTAATCATGTATTAACACCTTTTTCTTACAAAAGTATTGCTAGGTAATATGAATGTAACAATTGAGTATATAATATAAAAGAATAAAGTCAATTACTAACCATATTAAGACATTATCATCTATTAGGTAAGTCAATACATATCCTTATAATGTGGTTAATCATATGTTCAATATCTACTTTCTAATTTGATACACTCTCCTATATAATAGAATCATGATAGATCATAACACTCTTATCACATCACATAATCCAACACTCCATAAGATAATTTCAATCACATGAGTCAACTACGTAAGATTCTAGAAATCCTCAATAATCACATGTACTTTTTTCTATAATATTGCACATCATATGATTCCCTGTGGGACTAAATGTGCATTTAATCATACTTGAGACTATTTATTATATAGTTTATAGCCAATCCTAGAGGTTCTTATCATATAATGTAGAACTGCTCTTATAAGAGTAACCATTCATGTGTAACTATCACCAAGTTAAGAGAATACAATAACTAACCTATCTATCTTTTAAATAAGCATACTAAATAAGAGTCTACTATACAAAATGCCCTAATATTATGCCATGATTAACTCGATTATTTAGTATATCTTAACTTATTTTTTTATTTTTAGCCTTATCTTAATTTTTCTTAAGACCTTATATGTCTAAGTAACCTTAATATTCACAAAACCTTAACTTATATCTAAAGTTTCATATGTATAGCTAATTATCATTACAACTAAGTCAATGATTTACACAAACATTACTAGTGGCCTTGATACCTCTAAGACAATCTTGAGTCATTACACCCATCCTAAAGCTTCTTATAAGCCACTTTACATCCTTTAAATCATCATCAGAGTGTTATCACATGGCCTAAGTCCCTAAATAGGATCATTCATGGTCTTAATCAAAGAATCCAATCAACCCAAGAGACTACTCAACAGATTTACCTTTTTATTTTATTTAGTCAAACCAAGAATATCCATAAGTCTTATCCCAAGCTCTTATACCATCATCCAATGTCTTGGTTAAGAACTTATCTATCAAAATCTAATTTATAATGAGTATAGAGGCTCACAAATGATATTTTCTTAGCTCATCATTAGGATCTTCTATTGTAAGTTTCTTTTTATGGGTTATTCTTAAGTCATTAAGCTTAATTCTAAAGCTAAACTTATCTCACATAGTCATATCCAAGTACCTTAAATTTTTAATTTAATTCTTTTAAGGATTATGAATTATCCATAATTCCTTTACCTTAAGCTCTAACTTAACCTTAATGCTTCTAGCCATAACCAAATATTATGCTTATCAATCATATCCCTACTCAAATTAGCCTTCCTCTAAGGCCTTAAACTTAGCCCTCCAAGCCTTCTTAATTAGAAAACAATGGACACACACACCTTAAAAGCTATGTAGGTTCTCTAGGGAGTTGAACCCATTCCTCTCCTGACTTAACCAAGCAAACCTAAGGAAAAAAGGAATGTTTGGTTGCAACATTAACTACAATTTTTGCTTTATTTCCAAGTGGCCTTAAATGTTTTATGACTTAAGGTAAGGTGTAAATTACAGCACATGATATTCCATACATTTTTTATTAATAGTTTTGATAATAAGCACACATCTTTATCTTGTAATGTTATCAACTAAAATTGTGGATAATCTCAAATACAATCTTAGTGCCACACATCAAATTTACATTTTAAACAAATAAATTTATATGAAAAATGAGGCATAAAATCTCATTTTTTTCTCGTGTTTCATCATGTCATGAAACTCTTGGTTTATTCAAACAATAATCAAGAGGTGCATATTGCATTCAATATATTTTATGATACATCTATTTCATTAAGAAAGAAGAAGAATTTAACTAAGAAACTTAACTTCCAGCAATATTTAGTAATAAAAAAAATCAAACTTGTCTAGTTATGGGAGTTAATTCAAATAAAATTGCTTTCCAAAGTTAACAATTTTTGTCACATTTAATATAATTTACCATGCATACATGCTCAATTAAAGTATAAAAGTTAGCATTCTTCTAAATTGTTCCACATAATATTTAAGGGGTGTTTTGTTTCAATAAATTATTAATCTATATCCATCTTTCACATATATCTATAACCAAAGCCAAACAAGCAACATATGATCATAGGATCTTCTTTGCATTAATAAGTAAAATACTAACATATATTTTTAACTTGGTTCCAATAAAAATATTTAATAAAAAATTACAAATTACCCATTAATTTACTAAAATAATTCTCTATTAGTCATGGGTAGAGAAAAAGTCATCCTTTTAAAGAAAATGTTTGAAGAGGAATAACAAGTTATCAATTTTTTTGAAGTTCCACATGTGTTTAACAAAGCAATTTATTTTTATCTTGCCTTAAATTTTAACTAGATTTGGTGTATGAACTATAGGGATGTTATCTAGAAAATCAATGTAAAGGACTTCTCCTTAATTAGATCTTCCTTTGCTTCAAATCTTGATCCCTCACTTTCTTATTCCTTATAGTTTGCCTTAGCTTTTTTTCTTAGTATCCTCTCAATTAGCCTTAGTTTTCTCCTTGGTATCCTCTTGATTGGCCTCTCTAAATATCACTTTTATAACTAGATTTTCTAAAACCCTTAAAAATACACCTTAAGGGCTTATATAGCCTTAACCATACCTCCTTAAATTGAGGATTTACCTTAGGTTAAATCGATTATGGTTTAGTGTAGCTGTGGTTCATACTTTCAAACCAACCCTCTCTTATTCTATCCCTTTGTTAGAAAATAACATTTTTAAAAATTAAGAATCTAAGAAATTATGGCTAATAGATATATTTATAATTTATTCTTTTTTCTCATATTTTGATTTAATATCTCAATATATTCTTAAATGCATCACATTTATATTTTTTTTAATTCTATAATCTTCCACTAACTACTAAATTTTAAGAATCTTATCAATATCTTATCATGTATTTATAATTAGATAATAATAAAGATAAGAGATAAAATAATTAGATAATAATAAAGATAAGAGATAAAATTAATAATATGAAAAAAAAAATTAAGAGCTCATTTTTATGTATGAAGCCTAATCAATATTCATGTGAGGCAACCCAGATTTTACCATTCAACTATATTTTTAATTGAAATTTTAAATTTTAATTCACAAAAAATACATATCTTGATCAACTAAACTTGTAATGATATAGCCAAGAATATTGGATATAACAATGTGATACTTTGGTACTCCTATCTTATCATATGATTTGGCATTACTAATGATGTGAAACTATCTCATGAAACTTTAAGAGTCCTCAATAAGCATGCAACACTCCCCATCAAATGCACTAGCACATATATCCAATGTCTCTCTTAAGGCTCCATGTGCCAGTGACATGCAACCACACCAAGAGTCTTTCACCAAGAGGGCTTCATATGCTAATGACACTTAGCCATACTTGGAGTCTCTTATTACTTGGTTTAACACTCTTTCTACAAGGTCAACCAATCATGTAGAATAGTTACTTCCTTATTGGGTAAGTAGCACACAACCACAATTGAGTCTCTTATTGTATGATTTAACATTGTGTCAGCTCAACTAATAACATGAAATAGTTACCTCCTTATCTAGGAGGAGTTCTAATGCTTGACTTACCAATTAATGGCTTGAGTATCTCATACCTAAGGTCCAATACATCCTAAAACTTATCTTCATCAAGATCATCTTACTTATCATGTTGGCACTAATCTAACTCATTAATATCAACTATCTGAGTATTCTTATGGTTTCCACAAAAATCTTTAATCAATCATTTAAGGCCCTTAAGATTTCCACAAACCATAATAAAGTATTTAGGACTATTTATTTATTATCTTGAGTACTTTAGGGGTTTCCTTTAAACCCTAATTCAACTATTGGAGGTACCTTACCATATCAAGATATTATATATATAATTAGTCTTTTCTCTTTATCTTTATCTTAATCTTATTTGGGATTATCCCTATGAACTCCTTACCTATCTAGGTTATCCTTCAGCTTTAATTGACATCCACATCCTTGGCTTTTACCCTTAGGAACATCATCCATGTTATAGCTAATCTTTGCATATTATAATCATAAAAGATTTACCAGTGACTCCTTTGTCTCATGGGTAAACTTGAGTTACTACACCCATCCTACAAATCTCTTTTTGAGCCACACATATCCCCCAAGCTATTATCTAGGATATCAACTTATGGTCTAAGAGACTAAATAGGGTCACCTAAGGTCATACCCAATAATCCAAGCCCTACTTAGGATTTAACAAATATTACAAGAATAACTAGCCCCTTGGTTGAGCCTTGCATTAATTCTAATGCCAAATATAAGCCCTCCAACCTTCATCCAAGGATTTATTCAAGAGCTAAACTAATTCAATGCCTTATCCTAAACTTGCTTAATGACTCACCAAGTACTAATTTTCTTAGTCTAATTCTATTTCTTTCTTTAGGATTTTCTCATAAAAACTATGCCCTAATAGTTATATAAAGTCTAAACTAAACCTATACTAACATTACTTGGGTCTACCCAGTAGCTACAATATTCAAGGAACCATTTCTTACCTAACTAAGGTTAACCATAAGGTCTTGTCATCAACAACTAATCTTAATCTAACTTTAACCTTAAGTAATCATAGACAAAACCTAACCATTCTTGTTAGCCCAACTCTAACCTCAACTAACTTAGCCTTCTTTTAAGGCCTAAAGCCAAGCCCTTGAAAGCTTCCCATCTAGAAAATAAAGATTATAACAAATCTTAAAATCCATCTAGATTCACATAAGGCTTTATTCCTTACATGTTCTAACCAATCCATGGAACAAGCTTCCAAAGCATAATCAAGCAAAGAAATACTTGGCCACAAGAAGTCCTTAAGGTTTGGCTATAATTTTAAGTTTTAACCTAATGTTTATGATTTAATCTAAGGTTCTAATTGCACAATAATAAAACTCAAAATTTTCTTAACAAAGTCTCAAGTTTATAAATATGTAAGCTCATCATGTCATGGTGTTAAAAGTTGGGAACTTATGGTTATAATGATTTAATTAAATATTAATGTAACAAGCATGTTATAATTCTTAATAGTTTTAGGGATTCAACACATGCTTATATAAGATCTAGTCTTCCAAAATCATGAGATCTTTACAAGAAATAACATGAAATAAAATCATACATCCTAGCAATCTTGGTTCAAGTTTTTCCATAACATGAAATCTATAAGATTCATGGTTTCTCTTGAGCACATTTTTTTTATAATCTTAAAAGTAACATCATAGCTAAAACTAACAATTTTTTAATGATCATAATTATGTTAAGAATATTACAAGTCACTATTTGAGATCAAACTTTCCTAAGTCCACAAATTTCATGTAAATGTCATGAGATCAATTCAATCATAACTTAAGTGGGATTTAACCACAAAACCCTAACATCATGTCTCTATTATGAAGGAATAATTAATGTACATAGATCATCAAATGGCTTAATTTTATCATCACTTCATCTTAGATTAGGTTTCATGAGAAGGAAATATAAAAAATCATAACAAGAACATAGCCACATATCATCGGATACATGCTTTAGAAAAATAGTCAATTTTTACCTAACCATTATCTACATTTATTGTATAACCTCTTTAACCTACGTAGTTGACTAGGCCAAAGATGAGCTTTTTCATGTCTAAGTATTGAGGTCTCCTCTTCTTCCTCTTACTCATGGCTAGACCTCCTTCTCTTGGCTTCTCTTAAGTAAGGCCTCCTTACTAAGAGTCACGACTAAGGTTTTCTATAACTCTAGCAAAATTGCATTCTAACACTTATATACATGATTTTCCAATCCTTGATCAAAGTGTCTCTATAAAAGAAACCAACTAAGGCTTTAAAATCAAAGCAATCCCATAGCTACCCTTAAAATCACATAAAGAAATAGCCATCTCATTGATTTTGTGTCGATTGCAACATCTAAAAACATTATGGTACTACATGCATACACAGATGGGATTCAAGCTTCTAATTTTCATCTTAAAATGCATGAAACCAAGTCAAATTCAAATTCCTAAATTTCCATAACCTAACTATCATTAGATTATTAAGTTGTAGGCATTACAAGCCACCTAGGATCCTTAGTTCTTAGGTTGGGTTACTTAGAATGTGCATGATTAACATAGCTTGGTAATAAATGTTTTCTATCTTATGCATGATTACTACACAAGGTAGCTAAATCAAATAAATTTATAAGTACATGACTATTAAAATCAAGAGGTATGCACATACCTCAGTTGACCATATATCTCACATAGGTTAGCCAAAAGAGAGGTGTAATAATATTTCTTTTAGAGCATATCATTAAAAAAATGTTTAAATAGAATTTCTTTCCTTTTTATTACTACCATGCATCTTACCCAAATCCCTCTATGTTTTTGTTTCCATCTAATGCACTTGAAATTGTGAGTGGAAAACATAAGTTGAACCAATTATATCAAAAACAGCTATGATGTTCATAAGAGGGGGTTAATTATGAAATTTTAAAACTTTAGAACAACATAAATATCTCAAAATAACTTAGTAATGGAAGACTTTAAGGTTATTAACTTGTTCTCTTGTAACAAATGTTTTATAAAATATTGTTAGGTTTTACAAATCTAGTTGTGTTGTAAAGCAAAAAATTAAAGTACACAAAGAATTTCAAGTGGTTTAATTTAAACTCAAATCTACATTCACACCAAGCCAAAAGACTATGCAACAACACTAAAAGCATGTACTTAATAAAATCTTGTAGCAATAATTTGATAAAAGCTTACAATGCTAACTTGATAAAGTCTACAAACATGAACTTATTAAAATCCTACAAATGTCAACTTCAAAAAAGCTTATAAATGGCTTGATAAAAGCTAATAAAAGAACAAATAAAGGGTCTCAATAATAGGACAAGTAAACTTAGGACAACATGCAAATATAGTAAGACTATAACTCATTAAATAATTAAACATAAGGTACACTATAATCATAGTAAAATAAATATAAAAATATATTAATTAAAGTTCAAGGAAGTAATTAAAGAATAGTATGCACCTTAGCTTAATGAATGATGAAATGATGGTTGGTATGATATAAATGAAGTGAAACTCACAACCTTTCCCTTCTCCATGTGTAAGATAATTGCAATGAAAAGCTCTTTCAAATGATAAACAAGTGAAGCATTAGCCATTTGTCCATTATTTGGAGGCATTTATATAAAACTAACATTTCACTCAGTGGCTTAAAAAACCTCTCAAATAGCTACAATCATATTCCCAAAAATCTAATCAAATATGTTGTTATTCATATACTGAATTGATCATATTTTATGGTCCAAGTGTTTGTACAAATATGATGCACAACTAAACACATCATCCAATTAATCACTATTGCTTGATTAGTTCATTTAACATAGTGTAATTATTCATACAAATATGATGAGGACATCATATAATTTAAATAAAACAAAGTTCGTTATGTCCAAATTTGAAGCTCTTAGGAAAATATTGTATGATATAACATCATACAATAAGATAAGTCCTATAGCAAACTCACATACACTAATCATAAAGTATCATATTCATATGATAAGTCAATAATACTAATATGATGCAAATCTACGTAATATATGACTTAATTCCTAACACTAAGCTCTTGGTTGAAAAAGTATCATTCAAGTATAAAAATGGTAGTAGACATGCACAATAAAAATTTGTATGCTTATAACCCATGTCCTTACTATTTACTACACTATCAAAGAGATTATATTGATACAAAAAACATACCATACTAGCATGATATAATTCAATATGTTACTCATTGTTAAGATTATCACACAATGATGATAAGAACCATCATACATTATGAAGCTTATCAGCTATATTCCTCTTAAGGACTCGATTCACATCGCTTGATCTATTTGTTTAATCTTCCAAATCAATAAATCATACAATTATACAATAAAATATTATATTTTATGAAGATCAATAATTCTAACCCTTAATAAACAACTCTTGAGTAAACTATTATCGTACTTGTACAATAATGTTAGCATACTAATATGAATAGTATAACCTATTTGTATACTACATAATTGCATTTGACCAATTCTCTATCCAATCATATGAAATAATAATTTTTATTTTACAAAGGTTAGCTTATACCAGTACTAACAATATAATCTATACTTAATTCAATCTATTTTCAAATCTAACTTGATTTAACTTTAAAATATGGTACAACTCACTATGAGTGTATGTTTTATGACAAAATATATATATAAAAAGATTAAATACATACTTTAAGTAAATCTTAAGTATCTTAAATAAATTATTATAGGTTATAATATTCTAGTTATCAAAATAAATAGACTCCATAAAAATCTTGTGTTGCTCTAGCTTATATGTGTTCTGATGTTAGTTATGATTATCACCCAAATACCTCAGTTAACTTACTTGAATTAATTAATCAAGCTCTCTACATGAATAACTTATATACTCTTAAGATGCATAATATAAAATTAATATTTAGAAAAAGTATTAATAAATATAGCATAATAGTTTTGTTATCATTAAAAAAGTGATGTAATGACTAAAAGAATATAAAACAAACTGCCATATCCTTAATAAAAAAAATAACATGATAATAATGATGCATAAAATAAAATAGTATACAAATTATGACACTTAGAATATATTCATCAACACAAGTAGTAATAATAGGCATGTGTAATAAGATACATGTTCTATTATATAGTTTCATTTTTTTATTCAATAAACATTTTAAGTAAAAATTCTTATTTTATTTACACACTAGTAGACCACTCTTCCATCCCATAAGCTTTGCCTCAACTCCTTAATTGGATAAGCCATCTTTATCCCACATGGCTTTTTGTCACTCATATAAAGTAGGCCTCATCTTGTCCCATAAGAATTCCTTAACTCCTTATATATGGAATAGGACACAGCCATCCCACAATTTTTTTCTTAATTCACTCTTTTTGGACAAAGTCACATTCCTCACATTGAGTTTCCCTTAAACCCATCATATGGACTTAGCCATTTTTCTTTTTAGCTTTGCTTGCATACCTGATTCTTATACATGCATTAACCAACTCATGGAAATATTTATTGATTATACAAGTCTATAGTTAATCATAGGCCATCATGTACCTACTTAAAAGTTTGCATAATATATTATGTTCATCATAAATATATAGTATAAGTACAATATGCATGGAAATTATAGCAAAACAACATATTGTATAAGGACACATAGAAGAAGTGTCACAAGCCTCTAAAAACTTAGAAGAGCTAATGTTCAATTCTTTATACCTTTCTTTTCTTGTTCTATAATCATATATAGAATTTACATAATCATAATATTTATTTATGTACTAATCATAATATGTTCATTACATTTTATTTAATCTCTCTAGACCCCTTAAATCTTCTCTATTTTATCTTATGAAATTGTAAATCGACAACATTGAACCATTTGATCCATCCCATCAAATCATTTAATGAACAACTTGCATGCTTTTTGGTGGCTTCTAAGATTCTATTAGACCATTCATATAATCTCATGTGATCACCTAATGCTTAACAAATTCCTAAGCTTTTCTCTTATCCTTCATTTGATTATCTCTAAGACTTCGTTAGACCATCCAACCAGACCATCCAACCTCACATCAAAATGGCTGATCTTATTGGGCACAAGCACTTGAAGATTTCATATTATCCATTATTATTTAGGATATGATACATTATCTAGTGACTCGTCTATCAGTTCATTGGATGCCCAACAAATGAACCACCAAAATTGTTCAATAACCCTTTTATAAAGATGTAAGCTCGTTTTATTAATGTTATCAAACAAAAAAAATCATATAATTGGATTGGCTCATTAACACAAGGAGCTAACAAGATGTTAGTTTCTTCCATTTCAAGGTGTTTTCATCATACTTTCAAACTATTTTTGCTTTATTAACTACAATAACACTTTAAATGTTGTGATCTCCTCTCCTAAGCCCTTTATTTAGCATGAGCTCATGCTATCATAGAAACTGAAAAGAAATATTTTAAGGAAAATCACATGCAAAGATAAAACTCTACAATTTGTAGTTTCCTTCCTCTAATCCCTTACCTACTGATTTCTCCACTCATATTAACATCTTCTCCCTTCTCTTCCCTTTTCCAAGGACATATAGGAGTTTGAGAAGCTTCCACCATCAAAAAGTTTCTCTCTCTCAATCAAATAAGAGCATATTAATGGATTTATAAAATAACTTCTATTTATTTAATATTATAGATATTACATTCTTAATACTAACCATACTAAACCAACTCCAAATCTTATTTGGCAAATTTTTATACAAGTTGTTCATTAGACTCTGCATTTTCATATTTTATTTAAAACAATTTACCACATTTGACATTTATTAGAATTATATTTTAAAAAATTCTTTGCAAAATAATATTGTGATATCCAAATAAAACTCCAACAAATTTGGTAAACAAATAAATGAATATGGTAGCTTAAATGTTACGTCTAGTTCATTGAATTTATCCACCCTCACAATGTCACTCTTAAGTAAAGTAAATAATAAAAAGCTCTCTAAAGTTTGATGTTCAACAATTGGTTTGTAAACTATGTACACTACACAAAACTAATGATACACACTTAAACAATATAATAACAAGTAACTTTTGTAATAGCAATATACATATTATAACATCAAGAGATACAGGTGTCTCTTCCAAAGTGATAACATGTATAAGTGGTTGCCCCATCATTAAACAAGGTATAATAGTCTAATCTCCACCTCCTTCATAAGTCGCTAGTGTATTATAGCCAGGCCCCATTGTAAAAGATCATCCTAGTATCTACATAGTTCCACTCACACCTCCCCCAAAATCCTCCACTCTTTGTTAGGCAAAGCTTTACAATGTGGCCATTTTCACAACACTTGAAAGATTTAATTGGCCTTTTTCTATGCCCTAATATCTTTTTTTATCAATTTAGCAACTAGATTTACTTCCTACTTTAGACCAAAATAATAAAGAAAACTCCTAAGATTCTATACTAGCAATCATCTACCTTTTATACTTATGCCCTCCTTACCATTATGATGTAGGTGTGTTTCCATTATGACTTGATTATGCTATGGTCAACAAAATTAACCAAGATAATACTTAAAAATAAGTTGACTAAAGCATCACCATGGAATCAATGACATATTGTACTTCTTTCTCTATTAACTTCTTAGATCAAATAGGTTTACAAATAGATGTCATCATTTATGATTATTCTATTACACAACTATATGTTTATATGTATAAATATATAAAAGTTATTCCAACTTCATCTCTTATTGATATTACTTGTTCTTCTTCCTTTTTTCCTTCCTTTCTTTTCTCTTCTTATTTTCTTTTTATCAAAGTTATATTTCCTCTCAATGTTATTATCTCGTAGTTTTTTATCTTCCCAGCTTGATATATTACCAATGTTATATTCTTTTTTCTTCATTTTCTTCCATTCATAGACCAATTTATCATTTGTTCCATTTTTTCCTTTTTTTTCTTTTTGCTTCCTAGCGTGCTTTATTACAAATGCTAATTTTTTTATCTTATACATTCCTAACCTAGTTTACTACAAATGCCAGTTGCCTTTTTCTTTTGTATTGCTAGGGGAATTTATTGCCAATGTCAACTTCTTTTTTAGTTTGTTTTTCTACCATGCGATAAAACCTTTGGTCAATCCAAAGTTTCACTTTTACTTATTTTGTCTTATCGCTAAAAAGCCGTATTCTATATTCATTCCATTACTTTTCTTGTTTTTCATTTTCATTTTCATGCCTTCATCTTGTATAAAAAAAGTTTAGTAATACATATAAATATATTCATTTTTTCAAAATTACTTAAACAAGTATAATGGATCTTACTACTTGCTTATACTATGTAATCATGATATCATGTTAAATGCATATGCTAATACTTTTTTTTTATTTAATTATTTTTCTTGAATATATTACCAGTTTAGATTTATTTATCTAAATTTTTTAGGATGGGTTTTGTTTCAAGATTTTTTTCTCTTTTGTTAAATGTATCACAAATAGATGCACTTTAATATAAACTTAGTATTTAATTACTTTTGGTTTTTCTTGCAATCTACAATATCCTACCCATTTTTTGGTTAAACTATTATATGTTGAATGAATTGTACCATATGCCAATTCCTTTTTCCATGCTTGTAAACCATTTGATTCCCTTATAGACTATTTCTAAGCTCAATGTATCATATGTGTGTGATTTGTTTATAAGGTGTTCTCTACCAAAACCTTCGATAATAGACCTTTTTTGAGTCATAATAATGAAAGTTGAAGCATGAAAAATGGTGATCAATTGAGAAAGAAATGAAGGGATAAGAGGATTATTGTAATAAGAAGATTAAATTTTTAAAGAAGTTTTCTTTCAAAGGATTTTAAATTCATAAAATTTTTAATTTTAGAATTTTAAATTACTTCATATATCTTTCTCATGCATTTATATAGAGATTTTAATATAATATTTCATTATAAAATAATAAAACATGTGATTTTTACTCCAAAAATCAAATTCTACAAATTCCATAAATTTATTACCTAACCAACCTGACTACATGCTTGCACTTACACCAAGGCACTATTCAGGCAAGTGAGACCTATTATGTGAATGGACAAAACCTCTATATGTGCATTGACCATGATGGTGCAATATGTCCACCTACTACATGCATAGAATGCATACATGATAGGTGGTCGACAGGGTATATATGCCCCAATCAAATGTGATCATGCTTATACTACATATCGGCATCTAGCAAACTATGTCTTCCTATATGCACATTTGTGCCTCTACACATAATACATAAACAACATGCAACTCCAATTATTTCATGTTGTGATGATATTTTTTTATTATTTTGTCTCCTCTTTAATTTGTTTGATAATGCTTTGGTTTAATGAACATCGAATTGAGCTTCAAATTAGTATGTTTATAATGTAGCATATATTAGTGATCTATTTATAAGATATTCTAACCCTGAGTTCTCATTAACATACCTTCTTTTCGAAGTAGTAATAACAAAACTGTAAGCATGATAATGACTAGGAGTAAAAAAGAGAAGTAGAAGATTTTTGTCATGATAAAATTGAATTATTCAAGATGTTTTTAAGGGGTTTTAAATTCATGACGTTTAAATTTCTAGAATTTTGAATTTTTGTTTTAATTCTCCAAGTTTTCTTTTGGATTTAGTACTTATAATAGATCTCCTAATCATATGTCCCTTCTTTTTTAGATTTGAGTTTCATCAAATCTTCTTTTTTGAACTAGTTATCTAGCAAATCTAATTACATTATCTTTCATATGAGGTTGAGACTTCTATTGATCCCATTAAGTAGTTTTTTTAATTTTGTTAATAATATATATCTTTGGTAAGTGTTTAATAGTATCTTCATTTAATTGGCACCAAAAAAAATTTTTATCAATGCTTTTTTTAGCTCATGTCAAAAGGAAGTACTATATATCCTTCATAAATTGATATTATGGTGCTTGTTGATAATAGACAACGTCTCGATCTAATAAATATAAACTTCTTATTATAATTTAGTAAACATCTAAATGTACTACTTTATAGATAATCTCAATAGTCTTTAGTGATAGTAAATTTTATCTTTTATTACTTTTCAACTCTTTTCTTAGAATCTTTATGAATTTATCCCAAAGAATAAGGTCTTAAATGTAGTGTACTATCTATTAGCCTTTTCATATTTCACTTTTAGTGTCAATAACCATACTAATATGCTCTTTCTTCGCTTATATTTTGATGTTGAAGAGTTCTTTTTTTTTTGCTTTATGAGATATCTCCTTTGGACTCACCATAATAGATAAGTTTTTATAAACTTAGAGAGGAGTTTTAATTATCTTTTTAGTCACTATTATAATAAATACTTTCTCCTTATTAAATGTTTCTAAAAATAGTTTTGGATGTAATTTCTTGCATTTTTGTTGTATGTTCTCTATCTTCTTATAGAGATCACAATGCTTCTAATTTTTATTAGTGATAAGACTATTATTAGTTATGGTCATAATATATTTAATTAGAAAATGCTCTTCCTTCTGTCACCAATTTTTAGACTTATACTCAAACTTTTTGATATTTTATCTTTCTATTTTTTTTCATTTGTTTATTCTTCTTTTTTATAATTATTGTAAATGTTTTGACTTATTTTAAATATTACATAAGAAAAAGAGAAAATTTTTTGGTAATAAGAAAATATAAATTTTAATATAATTTGATAATATTTGCATGTTTATAATAAATATTTTCAAACTCACAACTTATCATCAATTTTTTATAATATATTCTTATATTGTTTGTCATTATCAGTGTCATAGATTATCTCACTTTCTTTATGTTTCTTCTATATAACTCCTGAGATAAAATTTTTCTCTAATTAATTTCTTAAATTGACTACATGTTACTTCTGTAACTATGTTAGTTCTTAAGTGAGCATTTTACCAAGTTAATGTATAACTCATCATTTTTTTGATCGAGTATGTACCACCTTATATTTTAATAAATAATCATATAGAGAAAATTTTCTCTAGTTTCTCTAATCAGGTATCTAATTTCTCTACATCTAATATATCATAACAATTTAGTAAATCAAGTGTAATATTTATATTAAAAGGACACTACTAATTCTTATGCACTGAAAAGGTGAGTTTGATATCATCCTTATCTTCATCTCAAATTATTTTAAAATTACTATTTAATCTAAAATTTTTCTTATTAAGAATAGTTTCTTGTCATAGATTATCTTTTGGATCCCCCATAAAAAGAGATTAAGATTTTAGTATCATCTTTATTAACACTTATATTTATTAGGATAATAGAAATAGCTATCCCTACAGGCTTAATGATAAAATAAGTATAGTCAGCTCGATTAAAGCCTTCTTAATCTCTTGATTTTATTTTATAACCTACTCTTTAACTATCCTCTTCTACATACCCATCATGATGATTGAAGTGTTATGATACCAAAAATAATATGAGTTGTTTGTGATGTGTTCTCACCCTAATCCCTCATTAATAGACATTCTTTTTAAAGTAATAATAATATAAGTGAAAGTATGATAACGGTAAAGAGCAAAGGAAGGAGAAAGAGAAGAGAGTTTTTGTTACAAGAAGATTAATTTTTAAAGAAAGTTTTCCTTTAAAGTGTCTATAATAGATCTCTTGATCAATTAGCCTCAAGAAAATAGGTCTTAACAAACTAAATAGTCTTCTTTTCTATTACATCTTTCCTTTTAATCTTATCAAACTATCTAAAATAATATTTTCATATCATATATTATTCTTGAGAATAATGTTATTTTTTTAGCTAAACTAAAGATATTATACATTCCTCTTAAGAGCATTGGATTTTCTCTCTTTTAAGCTTAATCTATAATATGTTGTATACCAATGTATTGTATGTTAGCTCTAAGAATGTAGTCCTTTTAGTTGAAGCAAACTCTTTTATATTGGAATTTTAGCCCATCTTCAAAAGAATGGCATCATAGTCTTATAGGGTCTTCTAAACATAAAAATCATCACTCAACTAGTACTCAAGGAATTAAAACCAATTTCAACATATCTCTTTCATGCTTTTGCTTTATGCCATTCTTCCTCTTACTATTGCTCCATTATAGCTTTTCCTTTTTCCTTCATTTTATTTGCTCCAGTCCTCCTTTTGAGATACTTTTTTTCTCTTCTCTCTTTATTAATTCCTTCAAGTTTTTTTCTCACTCCACCTGTACTCTTTTCTTCCTAAAACTTCTTAAACATTCTCGCCAAAGTAGCTATGTTACAAACTTTTTGGGTAAGCAAGCTTCTCTTATATTAATATATATATATATATATATATATATATATATATATATATATATATATATATATATATATATATATATATATATATATTAAAATCTTAATTTCTCTTTTCCTCGTTTACAACAATTCTAATTGAGCTCCAAAACTTATATTTCAAGAAACAACAAGTTTTTTTAAATCAGTTGTTCATAATTATATGCTAACTTTGATGTTCAATACAACTTTACAAAATTTCAAGTTTTTTTAAGCCTTTACCAAAGTAATATTATTATATTTTGGCCTTATAGTATAACCTTTACTAGGTCATGTAATGATTTTATGCATGTTCTGCCTTATAATTGTAGTCTTACACAATAATTATATCTTGGGGACATCACTTGTGAGCTTGGAGAGGAAAGAGAAAGAGGAATTATTATTAGAGAAATTCTTGTAATTGTGTAAAAAAATCAAAAAAATTCCAAAAACTTGGAAAATGACATTATAGCAAAATTTTATAGCATCATATTATTCTTGATGTGAAGAAGAAAAAAAAGAATCATAGAAAGACACTAAATTTGAGATATATTCTAAGACAAGATCTTTATAAACATAATTGAGGTTGGTAAGCTTATGCATCTATGAATATGATTGATGCAATATTGTTTAATGCTAAGGAACCCCAACAAGAAAGTGAATCAAAATGATCAATATTAAACATGCCTATGATCCATGCTTTTGTTGTTATGTTTGTTTATGTTTCAATAACATGATACATTTATTGTGTTATTGCAACATAGTGTCCAACATGTTCTAGTAATATGTGAAATTATAATAACAAACACTAATAGAAAAAAGACAAAAGAAATAGTTATTTCTTAAGCAAATAAAAAAGATAAAAGAAAAGAAAAAGAGGTAAGAACAAAAGATTATAAAGGGTGAGGTATAATTTTAAAAGTGCAATAAATATTAATTGTCCAAAGTGATGACTATCATTCTAGAATGACATGTTTTAAAGATAAGTAAAAAAATTCATCATTTAAGGCTATTCTCATTCCAGCCAATCAATTTTATATAATATGAAAAGCCTTTTTATATACCAACTAAAAGTAAAGCAAGTTGAGAAAAAATAAACCAAGAAAGAAAACAATATGGTAAAATATAATGAATGATTCTAAAAGTGTATAAATATTGGTTATTCAAAGTAGAGATTATCATTTCAAACTCATGTGTTTTAAAGATGAGCTAGAAGGGTCATCATTTAGGACTAACCTTATTTAGAATATGCCAATTATATTTCATTTAATCTAAAAAGTTTTGTTTTAAGCCAACTAAAAGTAAAGTGAATTAAGAAAAAATAAAAAGAATTTAAAGACATTTACATGATTTGTTTTCCTAAGAAATGGGTTTTAAAATTATAAATGACAATTTTTATTACATATAATATAATATAATATTTACTTATTATTATGTGAGATTGACCTAACATATAATATGACCCAAAAGTTAATTATTTTATATGCACAATCTTTCTGTTATTAATCTAGTAATGATTGTCTTACCTTATTTTATGACATAAGAATTTTAAGTTGGGATAGGACACAACACGAGACTACTAGAGAGTAATGAGAGTAGCTCCAGGATATTTACTTGATATATATTTTATTATGTCATTATATAAGTTACTACATCAATTGATTATTCACTTATTTTAGTATGAACATATTTGGTGCCCCTTATATACTTATTTTGGGCATATTTTGTATTCTACTACAATTATATGAATAATATGGTTTTAAATCTATGTTAGCACTTATTTTTAGCATGGACTTGTTTAATATCTCTTATGCACCTTATTTGGATATGTTCAGCATTTTGTTAAGATTGTATAAACAATATGATTCTAAAATAGTGTTAGATTTTAATTTACTTCCATTATGAGTTTTAAATTTGTAAAATTTTCAAATTGCTTCCATTATGATTTTTTAATATGTGATAATGCCAAAGGTTTTAGAAAGTTATTTGTATTTATTTAAGAAAAAAATATTTTCAAAACTAATGAAAAGTAAAATAAAGATATCATATGCTTCTAAACCACGGAAAGATAAATGTTAGACACCACAAAGTGACCCTTGTGTAAGGCTTAAAGGGTGTAAGGAAATATTATCCTATATTAGTTAAAGAGAAAGAGATCATAGTCTTCATAACCGATATCATGATCATAAGATTCTAAGTCATCTTTTGGGGGAAAAATCTTCTTGGATCCTATAAGAAATCTATATTTAATTATGTTATCATGAGAGTAGTATTAAGATGCTTGACCAAAAGAAAAAGATAATTTAAGCAAGACAAAATTATATAGGTTAGAACAAGGCAACTAAGGAGATAATATTTTAATATAATTAGACTAAGATGTCATAATTTAGTATCAAGATCAATCCCTCTAATAGTCTATGATGGTTCGAGGACAAATGAAGTGAAAAATAATTGATCTATAACATCCAAAAAGGGTAACGAGTGAATATTGAGTCATGTCTTAAGAGAAGAATCATTGGACAAAGTATGATTCATGAGTAAGGCATCTAAAAATGGAAGGATGAATTACTTACACCAACTATATCTATGTCTTTATGTGAAATGCTATGATATTAAGATATCAAGATACTTCTTAGGAACAAAAATTATCTAAATCTATGAGAACTTAATAATTAAGCATGTTATAATATGAGTAGTATTAGTATGGGTATCCAAGTAAGAAATAATTATTAAGAAAGGCAAAACTCACTTTGGTAGGAAACTCAAAAAAATAATACCAAATATAATGAAATCATGATACCATAAAAATAACACAAAAATCTAATTTGATTTCTTCTTCATTCAAATTAAGTGTTCCTAATTGTTCACCTCCCCTCTCACACTATTTCACATATTTTCAATCATTTATGTTATTTGGATTTCGTTGTTACTTATTATCGATTAAGGAATTTAGAAATAAAATATGAAAAATAATTTAGGTTTAATTAAAACCTTATGTCTAATCACATTTCTTGATTTTTTCCAAATAATATCAAGAATGTTTTTGGTCACTTCTAAAATTATCTATCCATAAACTCAATTTGTTATAAACTTTTCATAAATTTTTGATGTTAATTGAAATTTTTAATGATTTGTTTTATGCAATTCATATATTTATTAAAATAATATTGCTTTCTTATAAAATCATCCTCACATTTCATGATTGAGTCACATTTGATTTTCATGAAATTTATACAATTAATTTTCCAATAAAATTTATGCTTTTTAATAATTTTTTAATTTTTAAACATCATTTAGTATTTTCAATTTTTCCTTCTCTAAATATCATATAAATTAAAATAATAATATTTCTCTAATACGTTATGTCCTTTGTTTAATGATTAACAAATGCCCAAAATTCATGGAAATTGTACCATTAAATTCATAATAATTTGTGTTTTATTACTTGAAATTTATCTCCTTTTCTTTGGGACTTATATCCCCTTTTAATAAATGTCACTAATTATTTAATTTAAATAAAACACTAAAGTTTATTGGTACCTATTAAAATTTTAAATTAATAAACTTATATATCTTAGAGGGTGATTATAAAATTTTTTCCATCCTTATAAGTATCAGTTATCCTACAATTTGTTTAAATATGCACCAAATAAATAAAATTTTAAAATAATTATTTAATTAATTATGTAATCTCCTATACCCTTTTGGATTTTACATGATTATTTAGAGAATTCAGTATGTGTGTAGTTATCAATCTAATGACATGTTTTATGTAGGTAAAATTATCACATGAATTTTTATAAAAATCAAGATTACAAGTCTCTTTTGTAAGACCATCAAACCATCCGATGGATCATCTAATAAATGTCCAAAAAATAAGAGTCTATGTTGGAAGGTCATCAAACCATCCAATGAATGTGTGATGAATTTAATACGATGAAAATGGGAATATTTAAGCATTTAATCATATAATCAAATTGTTTGACAAGTTTTAGCATCTATTTTAATTGAACATTTTTATAAACATTTTCTATGCTTTGATCATTTTAAATGTTCCATTAAACATTAAGAAAGATCAAGAAAAGCTTAAGAGACCTTTGACATTTAGTAAGGCCTCATTAGTGTAACTCAGAGAAGCTATTGAAATCTGATTTCGATAACTAATTAACTTCATTCTAGTAAGATGATTTATTAGTACAATTCATATGTATCATGAGTCAACTATAATTAATATGATATTTATTATAAATTTTACTTTATTGTGATAGTTTTTACGAGAATTTTTACAAATATTTTAAGAGGTTCTAAGAGAAAGGATGATAGTCCCCAAATAGTAAGACATCATGCCAACATTTTCAATGTATGTTGATGAGTCTATTGTGCATTAACTAATGATATATAATATGTGTGTTACTTTCATTTAAGCTCTTTCATTGATATGACATTCTATAAAAGAAATTCTTGCCATGTTGATTGAGAAAGGTATGGGGGTTTTGATGAATATCTTTTATGCTTATCATATAAAATAATATGTAATGATAAATATAATTATAAAACATCTTTGAAAAATATATCTTATTATATTATATATTATTTAATTGACAAGATATATCATTCATTTTTATATTATATTTTTATATTTATATCATTATGATTTTTTTTTAGTTGTTCATAATTTTTTTTTGAATTTTCACCTATCTATAATGCTTGATCTATAGTGACTGTCATACCACCATCTTTGTTTAGCAAATCATTTTGTATTTTATTTTATAGATAATAATACTTTTTTATGATAACAAATTACTGAATTTGAGAAATACAAGATGAGCATATGTTTTTAAAAATTTAAAATTCCTCTAAATAATTAATAAACATTGTAAACATGCGTCTTTCTACACTCAAATCTTGAGGACTAAGTTTGTGATTGAAAACCATCAACTATTATACAAGGAAAAAGAAAGTGAGTATGCTTAAAATTAGTTAGCTTTGAGAGTGGATATAGTCTCATTGCATAGGAATCAAATCACCTAAAATTCTTAACATATATTTATTCTTCTTATGCTTTCTTTTTTCTACATTTCTTGTGTTACACTTATTTGTTTTACTTAATTATATTTTTGAATTCTGATTGCACTTAAACATCTCGATGCAAGCCCAATCTCCTCTCACTTTGATCCTTGTTTTGTGTTGTGCCCTTCTCGCTTAGAGACTTGACCTTAACCTTAATTTAAACTCCATTTTTCCTCCTCTCTCTTTACACTTCATATTGACTATATTAAACCGCAACAAGACTCTAAAAGGAAGGATGATGATCCCTAAATAGTAAGACACCATGCCAATATCTTCAATATGTTGTTGATGAGTCCATTGTGTGTTAACCAATGATATATAATATACGTGTTACTTTCATTTGAGTTCTTTCACTCATGTGAAAACCTACAAAAGAAATTCTTGTTATGTTGATTAAGAAAGGCATTAGGATTTTGATGATTATCTTTTATGTTTACTATATAAAATAATATGTTAGTCATTCAATAATAATATAATTATCAAACATCTTTAAAAAGTGTATCTTCTTATATTATATATTACTTAATTGATAAGATATATCATTCATTTTTATGTTATACTTTTATATTTATATCATTATGATGTTTTTTAGTTATTCATGATTTTTTTTTTGAATTTTCACCTATCTATAATGCTTTATCTAGATGACTATCATAACACCTTATTTGTTTAGTAAATCATTTTGTACTTTATGGATAATAATATTTTTTTATGATAAAAAAATACTGAATTCGAGAAAAATAAGAGGAGCATATGTTTTTAAAAATTCGAAATGCCTCTAAAAAATTAATAGACGTTGTAAGCATCTTTCTGCACTTGAATGTTGAGGACGAGGCTGTGATTGAAATTGTTTTTCAAAAAAGTTTTCCAATAGAAAATATTTTTATAAAAATAATTATCTCGGAATTGTTTAATACAATTTCAGCGGCCTTCCAAAAAAACGTGTCACAGGGGTACTGCCCCACAGCAACAGTTGTTTCATTAATCACTTCACGTATTGGATAGCACGCGAAACCCGTGGATTAGCTCTTGCGCTCTGTTATTTTTACCCTTTTATTTTCTAAAATAAAATCTGCTTCCCCTTTGAATTTTCCTCTAGCCTCATATAGGAGATAAGTTTATCATCTAATGTATATTTCTGTCAGTTTGTTATTTTTTCTTTGCAATACTATTTCTATAAAAAAAAAATATGAAATCCATCTGCCAAGTGAAACCGGTTGGGATACCGGCTGGCTCGGCTCAGCGTCTGCGATTTGAAGGATAGGTGAGGGGGAGACGACAGGGGCTCGCCGGTGTCGTAGCCGCGAGAGGAGCGACGAAGGAAGAGACGAGTCGAAGCCAGTGGAGGGAGGAACGCGCCCGAAGGGAGACCGCGGGCAGAGAGGCGTGGGCAAGAGAGGAAGGGCTATTGCGGACGGCGACGCGGAAAGGCCTCTGCTCCGGCGAAGGGGACAACCAGTATTTTCTAGGAGAGCGAGGTAGATCGACAGCAAGGCACCGGCTACGAGCGGCGTATTGCTTCTTTGAAGGTTTTCTTTGTCTTTCTGTTCTTGTATGATTAGATCCAAAAAAACCCCTTTTTGCTGAGTGTTTTGTGGCCAGTGGTGGTCTTAGTGCCGTAGAAAACATTTTGCTCAAGATTGTTGATATTTATGTGATATTATGCTAAAATAAAATGAAACATAGCTAATGAGTAGTAACTCATGTGACATTGTCATGACAATGTATAGGGCACCACGATAAGGTGGGTGGGTTATCGTCAATATAAATGGCCATTTTGAATATATTTAGAAAAAAATAGTGGAAGCAAATAGCAATCTTGGTATTGAAAACCTTAATTCAAAGATAGATAGACCTTAGTTGAAGCCCTTTAAAGTCCCTAGCAAAACTGTTGGGGAGGTGATGAGCTATTGATCAGCCAAATTACATGTATTTTTTAACATATTTGGTAGGGCAAGAAATCAAATATACTTCAAACAAATTGATGGTTTTTTGGCAAAGTTGAAAAAGAAAGGTTTCATACCAAAATAACCAATATAATATCCATTATTTTTAAAAAAAATTGCAGCATATGCAATTCAAGAAAAACATAGACATTTTTTAATTTTTTTTGAAAATAGATCATAAAGGAGGGATTGGAAAAATTACTAGAAGCAAAGAATTAACTTGTGAAATGGATTTGAGAGGCAAATGAGTGATAGAAATCGTGAGATAACTCAAGAAAGATCTCAAACAGTGTCGCAATATGTTGCCTCTAGATTGGTCAATCTTTTGGGACCTTGAGCCTAAGTGGAAGCACTCCGCCTTAGTCCTAATTTACACTAGATGACTACGATTAGCATAATGTCTATTTGTCTTCAAAAGCATCCAAATTTTTTTCTTAAGGCAACATGACTATAAATGGTATGTTATAGGATTGAATAGTAGTAAAGGAATTCAAACAAGCTAATAAAACAATCTTAAGACAATCGGTTCACTCAGGCCAAAACTTGAATTGCCTTAGTGTATTTCTAAGTGTATTGCGTAGGGAGGTTAGTTTGACCTGGTCTCCCATAATGCATGACTGAATGCATCATGTCTCTTTGTGATCGATCAAGATAGTTTGACAAATGTATGGGGTGGTCCAATTGATGTTTTGGAATTCAAAAAACTCAAATATTGTCCAAAACGCACATAGAGAAATGGCTAACCAAACTACATCTTGGGAGATACACAAAAAATGTTTAATTACATGGTGCTCAACTACAACCTTAATGCTATTACATTTTAGTCCCAAAGCACTTGTACAAACATAGTATATATGATGATATAGCCATTTAGCATAGTGAAACTATTAGCACTTGTTGAAAATTATGATATTATTTTGAATGGTTGAAATTGCACTCTAGTGGCTTGAAATGGGCTTGACACATCATAGAAATCTATGGATGTACATGAATTATCACTAGTTAGTAAACTATTGGATGTAGTTAGTTTCATGCTTTATCAAGTTGCGAATGTTGCTAAGGATAACTCCGATACATCAAATACATCAAAATATATTAGATTTCTCATAATTACATATCTTGGTACATTCAAATGCATACAAATTCATCACAAATATAACTAAAATGTCTATAAAAGTGTTGAAAACTAGGGAAAAAAAGAGTAACCCTCCAATGGCTAGATGTCATTTGTGAAAACTTGGCTAGTGCCGATAAGACACCAAATGTCATTACATTATATTGGTTGTCACCCAAGGTAGAGAGAGGTTCAAGGTTCTAATATGAACAAAGTTCTCAATCTCTCTTAAAAAAACGTAACTTAAGTTCCCAATTATCTTAAGCTATATTCAGGTTTTATATCGTGGTACTGAAATTTGTTGAACGAAGTATGCAAATAACTTGAGCATGCACTAGAAAGAATAAGTAGCATTAGTCTGTTTTTGGATAATTTAATTATTACATAGTTATCATGTAATTAATACTTTGGCATTAATTATTTAGTTAATTTTTCAGAATATTATTATTAAGGTAAGTAGCCCTTTTTGACTAGGTTGGAGATACTTGTGGTAGCTTGTTTAGTTTTTTGTTATTTATCTATTTTGTTAGCCTTTGTTTTGGTGTATTAGTTAATTGTCAAACACTTTATTAGGTTGTATGCTTGTATTATGTGTATGACATATGATAAGAATAATATTTGAAATCTCTTTATTTCATGTTGTCAATTTATGTCATTGGCTTTGTTTTCTATTGGTATTGTGTTCAATTTTTAATATCTTTATATATTATGCATTTTGAGACTTATTTATGGTATTCAAGTGTTTCTCAATTAATCTATAATATTTCATGATTGTTTTATGCTGTTGATTTCTAATTATTTCTCTGTCATGTATTTGTCATTCTATTCTTGACTTGGGATTGATAAGTCCCATATTTTATGTGGTGTGGGGGCATTGAAGCTAATGTTATTATGTTTATGTTACTTGGAACTTGAAACGTGAACTCATTCATGCTTTAAGGCTTTGTATTTTGTTATGTTGACAAATGGATTCTATTATGGTTATTGATTATGAACATGTAAGCATTATGAACTATATTATGAGAAAGTTATTGTCATCAATTAATCTTGTTATCAAACAATTTTTTATTGTGCTTGGTTTCTAGTGTTATAGTTGATCTCAAGCCAATTATTAATTCTTTATCATGCTTGATTTGTTTTATGTTGATATCCATGCTATTTCTTTTGCTTTTGATTGACTAGATCCAATTATACGTATCATTAAATCTCACATAGTCATAATAATTCTTAAAGTAAGATTAATGAGATTTGGCTCATTGAACTTCCATTTGTTATGCACTTTACTTTGAGTAGGTTGCATGTCTATTTGATTCGACTCAAAAGTCTTATGTTCAAGCATTAAATATCTATTTATGTTATTATTTATATATTTACTATTGAATTATGACTTTAAGGTAATAGAATGTTTATATTTTTGTTTTGCCTATTTGCAAAATAATAGTTGTCTTGCATAGGGTCTATAAAGTTTTCTTGGATTATTGTTGATTTTTTGCTAGATTTAGTAATTTGATGGAGTTGTTTTTTTTCCCTTTGTATTATTTCGCTATTGTAATATTTGTAAGGCCATTATTATGGTAATCAGTATAACTTTTGAATTGTATTTGAGTTGTACTTCATGTTATTAATTTTAATTTGATCACCTTGGTTGTGGCTTGGATGAACAATTGACAAGTTATCTTTATTGAAGTTTCAAGGTTACAGTTACATACATATGTGTGAGTTGTTTGTGCTTTGAGCTATGAGATTGTGGAATATCTTTATATTTTATAATTATACAGATTTATTATCTGACCATGTATATTTGAAAGTTCCTCCCATCTAGTCAACATGCCATAATTTTTGGGGTCAATCATTAGGATGTGACTTTTGTGACCATATGCTATTGTTTGGGAGAATTATGGTCCTTTGTTGATTTTTTGTAAATTAGATCCTTGAGTTCAATTTATATTGTTATATGCTTTCTTGCAGTTGATGCCAATGGATCGTGCCGAGCTCACTACTGAACAGGTGTGCATTTGATTCCATCCTCTCCCTTACCCTTTTTATGATGCTTGTCATGAAGTTTCTAGGGCATTGTCATCATTACGGAATATGAGATTTTTTTCTTTGTTTAAGCTCATGTCATGATTGTCAACTGATGTCTCACTGAAGTGTTAAACTAGAAAAATGTCTTTAAGAATAATGTGAAATTGATTTATTTTTTCTAAGTGATGGATTATATGAAGTAATATAATGTAATTAACTTGTAATTAAGCAGTTTCTACCCAAGCTCAGCAGTGTTCTTTCAGTTAGATTGTCATTAGAAAATTCAGAACTGACCTCATCAAGCTAATTAACAGAATAGTGAGCCATTCGGGCTTGTATTGATTAGTGGTATCCTATATTGTTTAGAATACAGTGACATCTTGGATTAATGTTACGTTGACAACCAGCAAGAGATATGTTTGATGAACATGTGGAATTAGGCATCTAGGATTAAAAAATAATTTTAGCTGATTTTTGGTGGATAAAATGCATTTGTAAGTTGCCAAAAATCATAACCAAGTGCCTGTGCCCTACTTGGGCGGTGACCAATTAGACATGTTATTTCTGAGGCCAAAAGCTGACAAAGGATATTTTTTTACCATTAGAATGCTGGTACTTTGGTAGGTTGGGAAGTTTTGCAGAAGAAATTTATTTGTAGTTACATTGTTTCTCAACTCCATGTTCCTCTTGATTCTATGATCCCTTTTATTTTGACATGATCATTATCAGTTCCACATTTTGATTATAATGCATTTACTTGAGTATTGGGAACATGTTTTTGTGTTAGCATGCTCAGACTTAATATTTTTTTGTGTTAGCCTGCTTGAACTTAAAGTTAAAGAAAGCTATTTTGAGGTTGTTATATTCTATAGTGTTTCCAAGGTTAATAAATTAATTACAGTCCACTGCCACTTTTATTTAGAGTTACCTAAGGGTTTTATTGTAAGTGAATGTTTGTACTACTTTTGAACTTGATCTGAAACCTAAATAAAGAATTTTTGTAGCATGACTCAGGTCATTAAGTTATTTTGAGCAGTTAGGGTATCATTCATTTCAATGACATGTTGATTCAATTTTTAAGGTTCTCAAGAGAGATATACCATGGGAGACATACATGTCAACAAAGTTGATAACAGGAACTGGCCTACAGCTTTTGAGACGGTATGACAACAAATCTGAAAGCCAACGAGCAGCTTTAATAGATGATGTAAGCATAAAATTGATCTTCGGCCTCATCAAATTTTATGCTTCAGTTTATTTTGCTTTTGTTTTGTACTTTAACCTCATTTTGAATACATTTTATTATCTAAGCTTCACAAATAACTTCTTTATTTCCATTTTCTTCCATTACTAATTATTTTTTTATGATGTTAGAACTTCTCTTCTTATAGTAATAAGTACTTAAATTTATATGCAATGGTTGATTTAAACCTCGTTTATTTCTTGGGAGCTATGAAGCACGTACATCGGGGGATATAGAAGTGGTGATTCAACAAATGTCAAGAAAAAGTAGGATACAGAGACATTAGGATACATCAATTAAATATACAAGAATATCGTCTCACTTTTCTTAGGTTTACATTATCATATTTTGGTTAATATTAATTTTAATCATTTATATAATAATACAATCCATAACATGAAATCATTACCATCATACCCATATTGTAATTTATAGATTTCGAAATTTTTGAAGTTATTCTAATACGAATGTGATTACATAAAATGTGATAATTTTGTAATAATCTCTGGTTCAAACAAATATGCTAAACAATAAAGAGGTTTGTCATCTTTAATCTTAGTTTGAATAAGAATATAATACATAATGTTGGAAATGCTTGATCTCTTTATTTCTTTTTTTTCCCTCATGCTAGAGCACCTGTTATACGTAATATGAAGGCTTGGTCTAGTAATGTTTGATTAATATTGGGTAAGTATTAGGGAGTATTGATCCATTTGATTTTTTTTTATATATGTAATCCTTAAAACAGTACCAATATAGCATCTGCAATTTTTTTTTGTTTGCATTCAAATATGTTATGTTCTAAATGTGTACTTGATACTTATTCTGTGCATGTTTGGAGTTAAGTAGCTTAGTTTTCAGATATTGGTTAGTTTGACTAAAATATTTGACGTACTTTTGGATAATTTCAAATAATATTTGAATTTGTTGGTGACATTCAAAAGCCAAATGGATCACTTAATTCAGTGTTTAGTTTTGTTGATTTAGAACAGATAAAAACATGTTAAGGCATGTAAGTGGTTGTTATTATCTGTTGTGTTTTTTGTTGTCTTTATCAGGTAAGTTATGCAAAGTTCTAATTAATATTAAAAACCGTAGGATTGTTTTGAAACTTTTAGTGCTTTAGTTTTTTCCATTATTTTTGTAATACCTATGTGCCTTTTATTTTTTTGTGGTTGGGTTTTGGCCAAAAATTTGGTTGTCAAATTTAGTTTTTGCTGAAGATATTATTTGTAGTTAATGGCCAATTTTTTTTACAGGATGGACCAGCTTATGCTCAGGTGTTTGTAAATATTTTACGGGACATTTCTAAGGAAGAAACTGTAGAATATGTACTTGCACTTGTTGATGAAATGCTTGCAGGTACTGGTAAGGCATTTCGTAAATTACCATTTGATTTTATTTAGTTAAATTGTTGACAATTTTATGTTGTTTTGGACAGCAAATGCAAGACGTGCTAGATTATTTCATGACAGCACTTTATCTGGTTCTGATACTTATGAACCTTTCTTAAGGTAGGATACTCATGGTCATAATTAAGGAATTATTATGGTTGAATTTCATAATTTGTACTTAAATGACCATGCCATGTACTGTTATAGTTTTATTCCATGAGTTTGATTTCTCCTCATTTACATGGGCGTACTGTTATAGTTTTATTCCATAAAGTCAGTTATTATTTTGTGTAGCTAAGGTATTTTGGCAGTCTGTTGTGTGCTTTTTATTTGGTAACATTGATTGCAGATTTCAATTTAAGGATTTGATTGACATTGCTTCATAGTCATGATTTTGAAAAGGGATTCTTATTCCTTGCTCCATAAACATGATTTTTGATTAACTACATGAATCTTCTTACATCATTATATTCTATTTATAAATAGCTTTTTTTCCAAATACGAGCATATTAAATTCTTTGTAGTACTGTCTTATCATATCTTTTTTGCTCTTCTGCTTTTGCTATTACAATAGGTCAAAGAAATTGTTTCTTAGTTTATTCTCAATAAATGTTATGCAAAACCTTCTCTATTGTGTATTCATTTCTAATTATATATTTTTTTAAAATATAGTTGTTTATCCATTTTAGAATGCTCGTCCATCCAAATCATAGTGTTTTATCTATTTGTGCTTTATTCCCACAAGTTAGACTAGCTTCATTGACCTTGCACATTACTATACTTTATCAATTATGACTCTTCAACAAGCTTGATGAATGTTAGATCATCTTTCCATGTTCCCATGGTCATATTATTTTAGCAACAACAGCATTAGAAAATAGTAACTTCAATTATTCAATCTCAACTAGTTTAAAACTTTAGATAGGCTTGTACTGAATCCCAAGTTTGCTTTCAGGTGGCTTTGGAAAGGCAATTGGTTTATTCAAGAGAAGTGTTGTAAAATATTGTCTCTTATTGTGAGGTACCCTTAAAAGTCAATCCATAGTGTAGCTGCACATGTGGCACACTGTTTTTTGGTTTAATTAACTCCAGCTTTTGTGCTGTTAGTGTTCGCCCTAAAGTTCATCTCGGAAATGTTCCAAATGGCAATGCAACTTATTCAAAGAGCACATTCACAAGTATTAATGATGTGCTTAAGGGCCTAGTTGATTGGCTATGTTCTCAGGTTTGTTTTCCTACCAAAGGGAATTATACTTGGTATTCTGAATTTTTTATAAAACATTGCTCCCATGGTAAACATGGAATTATGGAAACTCTACATAACAATTCTGTGCATATATTATAGTTTAATAGTACTTGAGTTTGCTTATTGATATGTTCATTCTAAAATTAAAAAAGGTTTTCTAATATGTAATTTATATTTGCTTACCATACTTCTGTAGGATGCTTTTAGCTTCAAATTACATTGCTGCTTTTTGGGTGGGGTTCAGGGTTCATATATTTTTTCATTTTCTTACATAATTGTTTTTATTCTGTATATTCATCTTACCACTGTAAAGCATGTGCATGAAATATAATATCGTTTTTATCCTTGTTTTTTAAAATTCCATTATCATCTACTTCAGTTCCATCAAATGAAGTATTTGTTTCATGATTTGATTGTATGTTAAAACTGCAGCTTAAGAAACCATCCCATCCCACTCGAGCCATACCAACTGCTATCAATTGCCTTTCCATTTTGTTAAGGGAGCCTTGCGTGAGAGCATCATTTGTACAAGCAGATGGTGTGAAATTGTTAATGCCTTTAATCTCACCTGCATCCACTCAGCAATCCATTCAGGTCAGTTTGCTTGTGTGCTTTTTTTACTCTTTTACTGGGGTGAAAGGTGTGGGATTATGATTTGATTTACTCACAGTAATGTTTAGCTTTTTGCTTGCTATTTTTTATCTTTGGAGTGCCTTGATTAGAGATGGAGAGTTTGCATTAGATTTAAGTAGTTGGTTGTTGTGCCAAAAAATGTCTGCTGAATTTAAGTTAAAATTGTGATGCTTCAAAATATATAGACTCACACTAAGGTATGTAAATGTGTAGACATGTGGGAGTGCAAAGGAAAGTGTGAAACTCATGAATCCAGCCTACCAAAATTTTCTTGTTTCATCAGTGACAAATTTTGTTGCTAAATGTTGCTGTAAGGGGGTCAAGGAAGTGCTTAGAAAATCTAAAGAACTATCCCTTAATTATCATGAAGCTTGTTAGTGAGAACAAGTACAAGATAAGAAAGAAGAGGTTTGTTGTTAAATAGTTTGAAATTAAAGATAACAGAGAATTGAATGATAGATAAAAATTACCTTGACAAATGCAAAAAAATGTTAATTGTACTAAAACAATGGCTTTTGAATATTTGTACAAGTTAGAAGCTAAGGTTTTTTTTTTGTTGTATATGAAAAACCAATTTTATAAATGTTCCCTTTCCTTATTCCTAGTGCACTGTTTAAAAAATTTAATCAAATTAATTTACCAAATATTTATTATAAAACTTTTATATTTATTTTTCTTAAATAAATTTATCGTGGTCTTTTTATAATAATTTGTTGAACATTGTACCAAACAACAAATCTCCTTTGCAAAAGCTTTTTTGACAACACATTTTTATTTTCCTGTTTCTCATTTGATTTTCAAACAATCAAATGGAGCCTGAAAGGGAGAAACATTTATATAAGTTTGCCAAAACAAGAAAGAAGAAAGCAAATATTGAATTCATATAAAAAGCATCAAAGTTGCTCATTAGAATGTATTAATCTATAATAATATTCAATCTAGATGGGATGAGTTGTTTTTATATGTATTTTTCATGAATGTTGAGATATGAGTAAGAGACATGTTCAAAAGAAAATATAAACCTTTTTTATCTATGAACCTAAAAGCATGAGGAAGGCTTTGAATAAGATGGCATGTAGGAAAGTAATATACTCGTATGTGATTCTTATGGATGTATAGAAATGTATACTAGACGATTGTTTCTCTTGGCTTACTTTTTGGAGACAAAAGATTTTGGGTGAATAGAAAAAAAGTATTTTGATCTCTATTTGTAAGAACAAAAGAGATATCTAGAAGAAGAATTAATTTACTAATCTATACTTAGAAATTTTGGGAGATAATTATGTACAAATTATGTTATTAGACTAAAATATCTCATAATTAATTTGACTTTTTTTATTTGAAAATTTGACCATAAAGGAAAAGTTTAAGACATGATAGTAGGATTTTTACTTATTTCTTATTAATTAGAAGAAATTTGATATAGTTTCAAAAGAAGCACTTTGAAAGATCTTAGAAAAGTAAAGAGTTAATATTTCATATATTGAAGTTATTTAGGGCATGTTTAATGAGTAATGACTTGTATATAAATCATGGTTTGATTGAAGATAATTTTATTGTTTTTGGATTTTATGAAAGCTCTGTTTTAAGTATTTAACTTTGTGTATTATTTATGGATATTCTTTTTAGCTAAATTCAATAAGTGGTTTAATGGAACATTCTTTTTGGTGTGGTCTAACTTGAGTCAGTTCTATTCCATTTTACTTGGCTCCAAAGCCAAAACAAGTGTTCATTTCAAGAAGTCTAGGATTTGACTAGGCTCAGATCTATGCACTTTGCAATAGGGTTATAAATTGGTCAATCTTGGGTAAATTGGTTTTTGTTCTCTACTCAAGTTTTTTCTCTACTTGTAGAAAAGGAGAATGCTTCTAATAAAGTTTCTTTTGACATCAGAACTTATTTTTTGTTCTCTTATAAGAAAATATCATCATGTAAACTCAAAAAAAGAAAGTGTCATTTAAAACTAATGCACCTAATACATAAAAGTATTCATGTTATATATTAAATGCCAAAACTATAGTTAAATTATAGTTTTTGTTTTTATGTATGTGTATTGGAAAACTGGGTATTGGTGGCAAGTAATGGAATCAAGCATGGAAGCTGAGTATTAGAATTTGAATAATGGATATTGGGTTTGCTCTTGGTGACTTGACTTACAAGATCAACTTGAACTTGCTACATTTAAGGTTTCAAGAAGCATTAACCAACCTGGTTAACCATTTGATGCAACTCTAAATATGGGTTTGATCAATTCTCAATTATAATTTGACCAAGTTCGCACCCTTGCTTTTGCTAATGAAATGGTTTTTGTTGAGATTAATAAAAGAGTTACAGCTAAGCTTGAGTTATAGAGAATGAACTTTTAAGTCTAAAGGATTTTGTTTTAATTGATCTTAACTTTAATGTATCAACATGAAGTTTAGTTAGGATAGGGTTACACTTGCCTTTGAGATTGAAATGGGTGACTATTTGATCCAACTTTGTTCTCTAAATATGGGTTTGATTAATTCCCAGTTACAATTTGACCAAATTCGTGTCCTTGCTTTTGCTGATGAAATTGTTTTTGTTGAGATTAATAAAAGAGTTAAAACTAAGCTGGAGTTATAGAGAATGAATTTTTAGTATAAAAGATTTTGTTTTAATTGATTTTAACTTGAATGTATCAACGTCAAGTTTAGTTAGGATAGGGTTTCACATTTCTTTGAGATTAAAATTGGTGGCTAACATATTGAAAAGTGGGATATTCTACTATCTCGAGTTTATTCTCCAAAAATGATGGGGAAATTATAGGGATATCAATACTATGAAGAAAATTCATGATAGTGTTTTTGGTTTATTTTATGATTAAATTGTCTTTTAGATTAAAGGTATATTTTATAAGACTCGGTGGATTTGATAATATTATATGTTTTTGAATGTTGGTTTATAAAATCTAAATGTATAATATAATTTAAGTTGCAGAGATGAGGATTCTTAAATGGATGAATGTACTTGAAAAAATGATTGGAAATGAATCCATTTCAAAAGATTGGTGTTACTCCAAGTGAGTATATGTTTAGGGAGAATTTACTTAGATTGTTGTGAGATAACTTATTGAAATTTTTTCTTATATGATATTATAGGAGACTGTTTGAAAGGACTTGATGAACTTTGATATTAAAGAAGAATTATTAACTAGAAAGAATATGATGACATCAAAGGATTCATGTCATCAACCTTAATGGGATTAATGCATGTTATTTTTAGTGGCCATTTACTGTATGCTGAATTTTTCCTTTGATGATCATTGATTTGCTTGTACATCACCAACTCGTAATATATGTCAGATTTTATTTCTGAGTTTATAAGAAATTTCCTTCTTGACCGCATTATTAATTAAAGTTGGTGATTAAATTCATACCTTGTAAATAAACATTTTATTCTGATTTTCAAACGTTAAACTATTTTTAAAAAAACATTATTAGGATTATTTACAAGATTTTGGGGATATTTTTCTTTTATTTTAACTTTTCTGCATGAATTCGTAAATAGGAAATTTGAAGTTGTATTTTTTTCTTGCAGCTTCTTTATGAAACTGGCCTATGTGTTTGGCTTTTGTCTTATTATGAACCGGCAGTTGATTACTTATCTACTAGTAGGGTCTTGCCTAGACTAGTAGAAGTTGTCAAAGGTTCTACAAAGGAGAAGGTGAAAAGTTTTAATTTTATTTATTTGATTGATTTTTTAATTCATTTTTCTTAATCTGTTAACAAGTTTTTTTGTGTTCTTGTGTTGTAGGTTGTTAGGGTTATAATGTTGACTCTGAGAAACTTGCTTTATAAGGGGGCATTTGGTGCACAAATGGTGGATCTTGGATTGTCAAATATAGTCCAGAATTTGAAAGGACAGGCCTGGAGTGATGAGGTGAGGCAAGAATATTTAGATAGAACATTTAAGTTTAATGGGAACCATCAATCTTTATTTTGTTAAATTCATTTTGCAGACACTGGAAACATTAACTCTTTGTTTTTATTGTATGAAACGTCTACTAAACAATTTAAACTTTTGAGTTGGTGATGTACCACCTTTTTAGAGCTTTAACTGTCTTGTGCACACATTTTTGAGGCACCCAGCAGAGGTAATTTTTTCTCAATCTTTTGGCGAGTAATGGAAAAAGAACTTGGTGAAGTTATGATGATATATTATTATTGATGTAATTTTGTTTTAGTTGGTGGCATAGCTTTTCAATACTTGTATTTTTCCAATGATGATCTTTTATGGACATTGGCCAGACAAAATAGGAATGTAATTTGATATATCCAAAAGAATATTTTGTGAAATATACTTGTTTAAATTGTCTAATGATCTGTGACTTTGTGTTGTCAAATTGATATTGCTGTAGTTCAGGATAATTATATGTAGTGGAAAGTTTTGGTTTTGAGTATGTTTCATAGTGCTTTCACCCTGACCAAATGCTTTTTTTAAGTCTTTAACCTATGCAAAATTGCGCAATTGAGTTTCTGAAACTTGTTTTATTGAATTTCATTTTATTTGTGTGTACTTGAAAATTGTAGAAAATATTCACCTATTTGTTGGAATGTATGTCTTGGCCATGTGAATTTATTATCACAGAAAGAAATATTTTATGTTATTTTCAAATTTAGGACTTGATTGAAGCATTGAATAAGCTTGAAGAGGGGCTTAAAGATAACATCAAAAGGCTGAGTTCCTTCGATAAATACAAGCAAGAAGTTGTTCTTGGCCAGCTGGACTGGTCTCCTATGCATAAAGACCCGGGATTCTGGCGTGAAAATATTACCAACTTTGAAGAGAATGATTTCCAGGTATTACTTCTATCTTATAAACTATGCAATGCTTTGAATACAGGATGTTTCTGTGGAAAGAACATAAGAGGGTAGTGATAAAATGTGCAATTCATCAAACAATAACAAAATGCTTTTATCCCACCAGAGAATAGGAGTATAAAGAAAAAGATAATTGTCTTGTTATTTTAATGTTTGTTGAATTTTATATCTCATCACAAGACCTCATAGCTTAGGTTCAAATTTGAATATTGCTTGGTTACACAAACAGAAAATCTAAACTTGTTTTTTATTATTGAGATGAATGTTTTGGTCTTTGATTGCTTGAATTGCTTTCGCATTTTTTGGTAGCATTCTTGGGCAGCGAAAATGATAGCTTGATTTGACTTTTAAGTACAAGATAGTCCTTGTTTATTTCTGTTCTTTTCAATAAGCTTAACTAGATAGATCTGTTTAACTAATAAACTTGAGAATGTTGGCTACAGATTCTTCGTGTTCTTGTCACTATCCTTGATACATCCAACGATCCCACAGCACTATCAGTTGCATGCTTTGATCTGTCCCAGTTTGTTCGCTACCATTCCGCAGGCAGGATCATTGCCTCCGATATGAAGGTGAAGGAACGCATGATGAAGCTACTGAACCATGAAAATACAGAAGTCACCAAGAATGCACTTCTTTGTGCTCAGAGGTTGTTCCTTGGAGCTAAATATGCTAGCTTTTTGCAAGCCTAATCTTATAAGTACTCTTTGGAAAAACTGGCTGTACTTGGATTGCAAAAAGCTGGTGCATTATTTTTTAAGTTGATTTCTGTTTTATATCCTCCATGAGGAGCGTGGTTGAGATGGTGAATACGTAATACTATCATTTGTTTTTGGTAAAATAAACGTGCAGTAGTATATGAAGGATTACCATTTCTTGATGTAATAAGCCATACTTGTTTGATTTGTATTAAGTTTTTTTGTAAGGAAACAGAGTATTATGCTTGGATGTATACTTGGATTTCTTGGCATGAAGTTGTTGTATACTTTATGTAAAGAGAAGAGGATGGGCTGTTCGTTATGTGAAGCATAAGGTTGGCATTAATGAATCTCTTAAGATTGGATCTTTGATACCAAAATGTTTTGAGAACCCAAAACCCTGCCAATTTTGGTAAAACAAAAAAGGCCAAATGATGCTGGAAAAAATACGTGAAATGTAAAATTTTTTTAAATTTCTTCATCAATTAGTTGTACAACAGCCGACGGCGCTATCCTTAAGACAATGCTTATGGAGGAACATAATTTGTAATTAATTTAATATAATTTATTGGTTCTGTCTTTAATTTTCTTCGTATTTAAGGTATATGTTTAGTTGCTACATTAGTTTTAAAGTCAGCCTATGATGTATTTTCAATTTTTTATCATAAAAATATTCAAGTCTTCACATTTTATGAGTTTCAATTCCAAGTGCTAGAATGAGATAGTAACCTATTTGTTTTAAAACAATTTTTTATATCTGATTTATTAATACACATATTTATTATATAAATTTTCTTGTTTACATCATAACTAAAGTTCAAATTTATGATGTAGATTGAACAATTTTGTTCTAAAGTTAGTTATATAATAAGATTTAAGATGGATGACAGTGATGACGGGGATGATGATGATGGTGGAGATAAATTTAAATCATAATTTTGATATTTTTGAATTGTAACCTTAAAGAACTTAGATCACAACCTAAAGGTGTACACACATGCAAGATAAAAAGAAACTATAATTTCAAGCAATGCTCAGCAAACCAAAATTTTCATTTTTGCATTACATAAAACATATTTGTAGATATAAAGGATAATCTTTAGCTTAAAAAAAAATATTATAGAAATAATCTTATCAAATAAAATAATAAAAAATATAAATATGTAGAAATAATTAAAAACTCTTAAGGGTCCTATAAATAATCATAATACATATTTAAAAATACAAAATAATAAAAAAAAGTCCTATATGATATATTGGATTAACTCAATATCATTCATTAATGTAACTTGTCCTATATTATCAATTCTTATGAGTTTCAATTCCAAGTGCTAGAATGAAATAGTAACCTATTTGCTTTAAAACAATTTTTTATATCTGATTTATTAATACACATATTTATTATATAAATTTTCTTGTTTACATCATAACTAAAGTTCAAATTTGTGATGTAGATTGAACAATTTTGTTCTAAAGTTAGTTATATAATAAGATTTGAGATGGATGACAGTGATGACGGGGATGATGATGATGGTGGAGATAAATTTAAATAATAATTTTGATATTTTTGAATTGTAACCTTAAGGAACTTAGATCACAACCTAAAGGTGTACACACATGCAAGATAAAAAGAAACTATAATTTTAAGCAATGCTCAGAAAACCAATATTTTCATTTTTGCATTACATAAAACATATTTGTAGATATAAAGGATAATCTTTAGCTTAAAAAAAAATATTATAGAAATAATCTTATCAAATAAAATAATAAAAAATATAAATATGTAGAAATAATTAAAAACTCTTAAGGGTCCTATAAATAATCATAATACATATTTAAAAATACAAAATAATAAAAAAAAGTCCTATATGATATATTGGATTAACTCAATATCATTCATTAATGTAACTTGTCCTATATCATCAATTCTTATGAGTTTCAATTCCAAGTGCTAGAATGAGATAGTAACCTATTTGCTTTAAAATAATTTTTTATATCTGATTTATTAATACACATATTTATTATATAAATTTTCTTGTTTACATCATAACTAAAGTTCAAATTTGTGATGTAGATTGAACAATTTTGTTCTAAAGTTAGTTATATAATAAGATTTGAGATGGATGACAGTGATGACGGGGATGATGATGATGGTGGAGATAAATTTAAATAATAATTTTGATATTTTTGAATTGTAACCTTAAGGAACTTAGATCACAACCTAAAGGTGTACACGCATGCAAGATAAAAAGAAACTATAATTTCAAGCAATGCTCAGCAAACCAATATTTTCATTTTTGCATTACATAAAACATATTTGTAGATATAAAGGATAATCTTTAGATTAAAAAAAAAATATTATAGAAATAATCTTATCAAATAAAATAATAAAAAATATAAATATGTAGAAATAATTAAAAACTCTTAAGGGTCCTATAAATAATCATAATACATATTTAAAAATACAAAATAATAAAAAAAAGTCCTATATGATATATTGGATTAACTCAATATCATTCATTAATGTAACTTGTCCTATATCATCAATTCTTATGAGTTTCAATTCCAAGTGCTAGAATGAGATAGTAACCTATTTGCTTTAAAACAATTTTTTATATCTGATTTATTAATACACATATTTATTATATAAATTTTCTTGTTTACATCATAACTAAAGTTCAAATTTGTGATGTAGATTGAACAATTTTGTTCTAAAGTTAGTTATATAATAAGATTTGAGATGGATGACAGTGATGACGGGGATGATGATGATGGTGGAGATAAATTTAAATCATAATTTTGATATTTTTGAATTGTAACCTTAAGGAACTTAGATCACAACATAAAGGTGTACACGCATGCAAGATAAAAAGAAACTATAATTTCAAGCAATGCTCAGCAAACCAATATTTTCATTTTTGCATTACATAAAACATATTTGTAGATATAAAGGATAATCTTTAGATTAAAAAAAAAATATTATAGAAATAATCTTATCAAATAAAATAATAAAAAATATAAATATGTAGAAATAATTAAAAACTCTTAAGGGTCCTATAAATAATCATAATACATATTTAAAAATACAAAATAATAAAAAAAAGTCCTATATGATATATTGGATTAACTCAATATCATTCATTAATGTAACTTGTCCTATATCATCAATTCTTATGAGTTTCAATTCCAAGTGCTAGAATGAGATAGTAACCTATTTGCTTTAAAACAATTTTTTATATCTGATTTATTAATACACATATTTATTATATAAATTTTCTTGTTTACATCATAACTAAAGTTCAAATTTGTGATTTAGATTGAACAATTTTGTTCTAAAGTTAGTTATATAATAAGATTTGAGATGGATGACAGTGATGACGGGGATGATGATGATGGTGGAGATAAATTTAAATCATAATTTTGATATTTTTGAATTGTAATCTTAAGGAACTTAGATCACAACCTAAAGGTGTACACGCATGCAAGATAAAAAGAAACTATAATTTCAAGCAATGCTCAGCAAACCAATATTTTCATTTTTGCATTACATAAAACATATTTGTAGATATAAAGGATAATCTTTAGATTAAAAAAAAAAATTATAGAAATAATCTTATCAAATAAAATAATAAAAAATATAAATATGTAGAAATAATTAAAAACTCTTAAGGGTCCTATAAATAATCATAATACATATTTAAAAATACAAAATAATAAAAAAAAGTCCTATATGATATATTGGATTAACTAAATATCATTCATTAATTTAACTTGTCCTATATCATCAATTCTTATGAGTTTCAATTCCGAGTGCTAGAATGAGATAGTAACCTATTTGCTTTAAAACAATTTTTTATATCTGATTTATTAATACACATATTTATTATATAAATTTTCTTGTTTACATCATAACTAAAGTTCAAATTTGTGATGTAGATTGAACAATTTTGTTCTAAAGTTAGTTATATAATAAGATTTGAGATGGATGACAGTGATGACGAGGATGATGATGATGGTGGAGATAAATTTAAATCATAATTTTGATATTTTTGAATTGTAACCTTAAGGAACTTAGATCACAACCTAAAGGTGTACACGCATGCAAGATAAAAAGAAACTATAATTTCAAGCAATGCTCAGCAAACCAATATTTTCATTTTTGCATTACATAAAACATATTTGTAGATATAAAGGATAATCTTTAGATTAAAAAAAAAATATTATAGAAATAATCTTATCAAATAAAATAATAAAAAATATAAATATGTAGAAATAATTAAAAACTCTTAAGGGTACTATAAATAATCATAATACATATTTAAAAATACAAAATAATAAAAAAAAGTCCTATATGATATATTGGATTAACTCAATATCATTCATTAATGTAACTTGTCCTATATCATCAATTCTTATGAGTTTCAATTCCAAGTGCTAGAATGAGATAGTAACCTATTTGCTTTAAAACAATTTTTTATATCTGATTTATTAATACACATATTTATTATATAAATTTTCTTGTTTACATCATAACTAAAGTTCAAATTTGTGATGTAGATTGAACAATTTTGTTCTAAAGTTAGTTATATAATAAGATTTGAGATGGATGACAGTGATGACGGGGATGATGATGATGGTGGAGATAAATTTAAATCATAATTTTGATATTTTTGAATTGTAACCTTAAGGAACTTAGATCACAACCTAAAGGTGTACACGCATGCAAGATAAAAAGAAACTATAATTTCAAGCAATGCTCAGCAAACCAATATTTTCATTTTTGCATTACATAAAACATATTTGTAGATATAAAGGATAATCTTTAGATTAAAAAAAAAATATTATAGAAATAATCTTATCAAATAAAATAATAAAAAATATAAATATGTAGAAATAATTAAAAACTCTTAAGGGTCCTATAAATAATCATAATACATATTTAAAAATACAAAATAATAAAAAAAAGTCCTATATGATATATTGGATTAACTCAATATCATTCATTAATGTAACTTGTCCTATATCATCAATTCTTATGAGTTTCAATTCCAAGTGCTAGAATGAGATAGTAACCTATTTGCTTTAAAACAATTTTTTATATCTGATTTATTAATACACATATTTATTATATAAATTTTCTTGTTTACATCATAACTAAAGTTCAAATTTGTGATGTAGATTGAACAATTTTGTTCTAAAGTTAGTTATATAATAAGATTTGAGATGGATGACAGTGATGACGGGGATGATGATGATGGTGGAGATAAATTTAAATAATAATTTTGATATTTTTGAATTGTAACCTTAAGGAACTTAGATCACAACCTAAAGGTGTACACGCATGCAAGATAAAAAGAAACTATAATTTCAAGCAATGCTCAGCAAACCAATATTTTCATTTTTGCATTACATAAAACATATTTGTAGATATAAAGGATAATCTTTAGATTAAAAAAAAAATATTATAGAAATAATCTTATCAAATAAAATAATAAAAAATATAAATATGTAGAAATAATTAAAAACTCTTAAGGGTCCTATAAATAATCATAATACATATTTAAAAATACAAAATAATAAAAAAAAGTCCTATATGATATATTGGATTAACTCAATATCATTCATTAATGTAACTTGTCCTATATCATCAATTCTTATGAGTTTCAATTCCAAGTGCTAGAATGAGATAGTAACCTATTTGCTTTAAAACAATTTTTTATATCTGATTTATTAATACACATATTTATTATATAAATTTTCTTGTTTACATCATAACTAAAGTTCAAATTTGTGATGTAGATTGAACAATTTTGTTCTAAAGTTAGTTATATAATAAGATTTGAGATGGATGACAGTGATGACGGGGATGATGATGATGGTGGAGATAAATTTAAATCATAATTTTGATATTTTTGAATTGTAACCTTAAGGAACTTAGATCACAACCTAAAGGTGTACACGTATGCAAGATAAAAAGAAACTATAATTTCAAGCAATGTTCAGCAAACCAATATTTTCATTTTTGCATTACATAAAACATATTTGTAGATATAAAGGATAATCTTTAGATTAAAAAAAAAATATTATAGAAATAATCTTATCAAATAAAATAATAAAAAATATAAATATGTAGAAATAATTAAAAACTCTTAAGGGTCCTATAAATAATCATAATACATATTTAAAAATACAAAATAATAAAAAAAAGTCCTATATGATATATTGGATTAACTCAATATCATTCATTAATATAACTTGTCCTATATCATCAATTCTTATGAGTTTCAATTCCGAGTGCTAGAATGAGATAGTAACCTATTTGCTTTAAAACAATTTTTTATATCTGATTTATTAATACACATATTTATTATATAAATTTTCTTGTTTACATCATAACTAAAGTTCAAATTTGTGATGTAGATTGAACAATTTTGTTCTAAAGTTAGTTATATAATAAGATTTGAGATGGATGACAGTGATGACGAGGATGATGATGATGGTGGAGATAAATTTAAATCATAATTTTGATATTTTTGAATTGTAACCTTAAGGAACTTAGATCACAACCTAAAGGTGTACACGCATGCAAGATAAAAAGAAACTATAATTTCAAGCAATGCTCAGCAAACCAATATTTTCATTTTTGCATTACATAAAACATATTTGTAGATATAAAGGATAATCTTTAGATTAAAAAAAAAATATTATAGAAATAATCTTATCAAATAAAATAATAAAAAATATAAATATGTAGAAATAATTAAAAACTCTTAAGGGTCCTATAAATAATCATAATACATATTTAAAAATACAAAATAATAAAAAAAAGTCCTATATGATATATTGGATTAACTCAATATCATTCATTAATGTAACTTGTCCTATATCATCAATTCTTATGAGTTTCAATTCCAAGTGCTAGAATGAGATAGTAACCTATTTGCTTTAAAACAATTTTTTATATCTGATTTATTAATACACATATTTATTATATAAATTTTCTTGTTTACATCATAACTAAAGTTCAAATTTGTGATGTAGATTGAACAATTTTGTTCTAAAGTTAGTTATATAATAAGATTAGAGATGGATGACAGTGATGACGGGGATGATGATGATGGTGGAGATAAATTTAAATCATAATTTTGATATTTTTGAATTGTAACCTTAAGGAACTTAGATCACAACCTAAAGGTGTACACGCATGCAAGATAAAAAGAAACTATAATTTCAAGCAATGCTCAGCAAACCAATATTTTCATTTTTGCATTACATAAAACATATTTGTAGATATAAAGGATAATCTTTAGATTAAAAAAAAAATATTATAGAAATAATCTTATCAAATAAAATAATAAAAAATATAAATATGTAGAAATAATTAAAAACTCTTAAGGGTCCTATAAATAATCATAATACATATTTAAAAATACAAAATAATAAAAAAAAGTCCTATATGATATATTGGATTAACTCAATATCATTCATTAATGTAACTTGTCCTATATCATCAATTCTTATGAGTTTCAATTCCAAGTGCTAGAATGAGATAGTAACCTATTTGCTTTAAAACAATTTTTTATATCTGATTTATTAATACACATATTTATTATATAAATTTTCTTGTTTACATCATAACTAAAGTTCAAATTTGTGATGTAGATTGAACAATTTTGTTCTAAAGTTAGTTATATAATAAGATTTGAGATGGATGACAGTGATGACGGGGATGATGATGATGGTGGAGATAAATTTAAATCATAATTTTGATATTTTTGAATTGTAACCTTAAGGAACTTAGATCACAACCTAAAGGTGTACACGCATGCAAGATAAAAAGAAACTATAATTTCAAGCAATGTTCAGCAAACCAATATTTTCATTTTTGCATTACATAAAACATATTTGTAGATATAAAGGATAATCTTTAGATTAAAAAAAAAATATTATAGAAATAATCTTATCAAATAAAATAATAAAAAATATAAATATGTAGAAATAATTAAAAACTCTTAAGGGTCCTATAAATAATCATAATACATATTTAAAAATACAAAATAATAAAAAAAAGTCCTATATGATATATTGGATTAACTCAATATCATTCATTAATGTAACTTGTCCTATATCATCAATTCTTATGAGTTTCAATTCCGAGTGCTAGAATGAGATAGTAACCTATTTGCTTTAAAACAATTTTTTTTATCTGATTTATTAATACACATATTTATTATATAAATTTTCTTGTTTACATCATAACTAAAGTTCAAATTTGTGATGTAGATTGAACAATTTTGTTCTAAAGTTAGTTATATAATAAGATTTGAGATGGATGACAGTGATGACGAGGATGATGATGATGGTGGAGATAAATTTAAATCATAATTTTGATATTTTTGAATTGTAACCTTAAGGAACTTAGATCACAACCTAAAGGTGTACACGCATGCAAGATAAAAAGAAACTATAATTTCAAGCAATGCTCAGCAAACCAATATTTTCATTTTTGCATTACATAAAACATATTTGTAGATATAAAGGATAATCTTTAGATTAAAAAAAAATATTATAGAAATAATCTTATCAAATAAAATAATAAAAAATATAAATATGTAGAAATAATTAAAAACTCTTAAGGGTCCTATAAATAATCATAATACATATTTAAAAATACAAAATAATAAAAAAAAGTCCTATATGATATATTGGATTAACTCAATATCATTCATTAATGTAACTTGTCCTATATCATCAATTCTTATGAGTTTCAATTCCAAGTGCTAGAATGAGATAGTAACCTATTTGCTTTAAAACAATTTTTTATATCTGATTTATTAATACACATATTTATTATATAAATTTTCTTGTTTACATCATAACTAAAGTTCAAATTTGTGATGTAGATTGAAAAATTTTGTTCTAAAGTTTGTTATATAATAAGATTTGAGATGGATGACAGTGATGACGGGGATGATGATGATGGTGGAGATAAATTTAAATCATAATTTTGATATTTTTGAATTGTAACCTTAAGGAACTTAGATCACAACCTAAAGGTGTACACGCATGCAAGATAAAAAGAAACTATAATTTCAAGCAATGCTCAGCAAACCAATATTTTCATTTTTGCATTACATAAAACATATTTGTAGATATAAAGGATAATCTTTAGCTTAAAAAAAAATATTATAGAAATAATCTTATCAAATAAAATAATAAAAAATATAAATATGTAGAAATAATTAAAAACTCTTAAGGGTCCTATAAATAATCATAATACATATTTAAAAATACAAAATAATAAAAAAAAGTCCTATATGATATATTGGATTAACTCAATATCATTCATTAATGTAACTTGTCCTATATCATCAATTCTTATGAGTTTCAATTCCAAGTGCTAGAATGAGATAGTAACCTATTTGCTTTAAAACAATTTTTTATATCTGATTTATTAATACACATATTTATTATATAAATTTTCTTGTTTACATCATAACTAAAGTTCAAATTTGTGATGTAGATTGAACAATTTTGTTCTAAAGTTAGTTATATAATAAGATTTGAGATGGATGACAGTGATGACGGGGATGATGATGATGGTGGAGATAAATTTAAATCATAATTTTGATATTTTTGAATTGTAACCTTAAGGAACTTAGATCACAACCTAAAGGTGTACACGCATGCAAGATAAAAAGAAACTATAATTTCAAGCAATGTTCAGCAAACCAATATTTTCATTTTTGCATTACATAAAACATATTTGTAGATATAAAGGATAATCTTTAGATTAAAAAAAAAATATTATAGAAATAATCTTATCAAATAAAATAATAAAAAATATAAATATGTAGAAATAATTAAAAACTCTTAAGGGTCCTATAAATAATCATAATACATATTTAAAAATACAAAATAATAAAAAAAAGTCCTATATGATATATTGGATTAACTCAATATCATTCATTAATGTAACTTGTCCTATATCATCAATTCTTATGAGTTTCAATTCCAAGTGCTAGAATGAGATAGTAACCTATTTGCTTTAAAACAATTTTTTATATCTGATTTATTAATACACATATTTATTATATAAATTTTCTTGTTTACATCATAACTAAAGTTCAAATTTGTGATGTAGATTGAACAATTTTGTTCTAAAGTTAGTTATATAATAAGATTTGAGATGGATGACAGTGATGACGAGGATGATGATGATGGTGGAGATAAATTTAAATCATAATTTTGATATTTTTGAATTGTAACCTTAAGGAACTTAGATCACAACCTAAAGGTGTACACGCATGCAAGATAAAAAGAAACTATAATTTCAAGCAATGCTCAGCAAACCAATATTTTCATTTTTGCATTACATAAAACATATTTGTAGATATAAAGGATAATCTTTAGATTAAAAAAAAAATATTATAGAAATAATCTTATCAAATAAAATAATAAAAAATATAAATATGTAGAAATAATTAAAAACTCTTAAGGGTCCTATAAATAATCATAATACATATTTAAAAATACAAAATAATAAAAAAAAGTCCTATATGATATATTGGATTAACTCAATATCATTCATTAATGTAACTTGTCCTATATCATCAATTCTTATGAGTTTCAATTCCGAGTGCTAGAATGAGATAGTAACCTATTTGCTTTAAAACAATTTTTTATATCTGATTTATTAATACACATATTTATTATATAAATTTTCTTGTTTACATCATAACTAAAGTTCAAATTTGTGATGTAGATTGAACAATTTTGTTCTAAAGTTAGTTATATAATAAGATTTGAGATGGATGACAGTGATGACGGGGATGATGATGATGGTGGAGATAAATTTAAATCATAATTTTGATATTTTTGAATTGTAACCTTAAGGAACTTAGATCAAAACCTAAAGGTGTACACGCATGCAAGATAAAAAGAAACTATAATTTCAAGCAATGTTCAGCAAACCAATATTTTCATTTTTGCATTACATAAAACATATTTGTAGATATAAAGGATAATCTTTAGATTAAAAAAAAAATATTATAGAAATAATCTTATCAAATAAAATAATAAAAAATATAAATATGTAGAAATAATTAAAAACTCTTAAGGGTCCTATAAATAATCATAATACATATTTAAAAATACAAAATAAAAAAAAAAGTCCTATATGATATATTGGATTAACTCAATATCATTCATTAATGTAACTTGTCCTATATCATCAATTCTTATGAGTTTCAATTCCAAGTGCTAGAATGAGATAGTAAACTATTTGCTTTAAAACAATTTTTTATATCTGATTTATTAATACACATATTTATTATATAAATTTTCTTGTTTACATCATAACTAAAGTTCAAATTTGTGATGTAGATTGAACAATTTTGTTCTAAAGTTAGTTATATAATAAGATTTGAGATGGATGACAGTGATGACGGGGATGATGATGATGGTGGAGATAAATTTAAATCATAATTTTGATATTTTTGAATTGTAACCTTAAGGAACTTAGATCACAACCTAAAGGTGTACACGCATGCAAGATAAAAAGAAACTATAATTTCAAGCAATGTTCAGCAAACCAATATTTTCATTTTTGCATTACATAAAACATATTTGTAGATATAAAGGATAATCTTTAGATTAAAAAAAAAATATTATAGAAATAATCTTATCAAATAAAATAATAAAAAATATAAATATGTAGAAATAATTAAAAACTCTTAAGGGTCCTATAAATAATCATAATACATATTTAAAAATACAAAATAATAAAAAAAAGTCCTATATGATATATTGGATTAACTCAATATCATTCATTAATGTAACTTGTCCTATATCATCAATTCTTATGAGTTTCAATTCCGAGTGCTAGAATGAGATAGTAACCTATTTGCTTTAAAACAATTTTTTATATCTGATTTATTAATACACATATTTATTATATAAATTTTCTTGTTTACATCATAACTAAAGTTCAAATTTGTGATGTAGATTGAACAATTTTGTTCTAAAGTTAGTTATATAATAAGATTTGAGATGGATGACAGTGATGACGAGGATGATGATGATGGTGGAGATAAATTTAAATCATAATTTTGATATTTTTGAATTGTAACCTTAAGGAACTTAGATCACAACCTAAAGGTGTACACGCATGCAAGATAAAAAGAAACTATAATTTCAAGCAATGCTCAGCAAACCAATATTTTCATTTTTGCATTACATAAAACATATTTGTAGATATAAAGGATAATCTTTAGATTAAAAAAAAATATTATAGAAATAATCTTATCAAATAAAATAATAAAAAATATAAATATGTAGAAATAATTAAAAACTCTTAAGGGTCCTATAAATAATCATAATACATATTTAAAAATACAAAATAATAAAAAAAAGTCCTATATGATATATTGGATTAACTCAATATCATTCATTAATGTAACTTGTCCTATATCATCAATTCTTATGAGTTTCAATTCCGAGTGCTAGAATGAGATAGTAACCTATTTGCTTTAAAACAATTTTTTATATCTGATTTATTAATACACATATTTATTATATAAATTTTCTTGTTTACATCATAACTAAAGTTCAAATTTGTGATGTAGATTGAACAATTTTGTTCTAAAGTTAGTTATATAATAAGATTTGAGATGGATGACAGTGATGACGGGGATGATGATGATGGTGGAGATAAATTTAAATCATAATTTTGATATTTTTGAATTGTAACCTTAAGGAACTTAGATCACAACCTAAAGGTGTACACGCATGTAAGATAAAAAGAAACTATAATTTCAAGCAATGCTCAGCAAACCAATATTTTCATTTTTGCATTACATAAAACATATTTGTAGATATAAAGGATAATCTTTAGCTTAAAAAAAAAATATTATAGAAATAATCTTATCAAATAAAATAATAAAAAATATAAATATGTAGAAATAATTAAAAACTCTTAAGGGTCCTATAAATAATCATAATACATATTTAAAAATACAAAATAATAAAAAAAAGTCCTATATGATATATTGGATTAACTCAATATCATTCATTAATGTAACTTGTCCTATATCATCAATTCTTTAAGAAAAGACTTCCAGAGTAAAAAAACAAATTTATAACTATCAAAATTAAGTCTTGTTTAAATTCAAAAATCATCAATAAGATATGATTTCATTACATTTCTATAGAATTGGGTTATCTTTTTATATAGATTGCTATTGGTATTTATAGTGAGCTTAAAAGTTCACATTTATTTTTGTTGTTACATTTTTAACTTATTGTAGTCTTTACTTGTTTGGGTCAAGTAATATTCCTAATGTAGGAACCTTCTTAGATTAGGCTTTTACCTTATTGGGATTATAATTGATGGCATCCAATAGAAACTCAAACCAAGGATTTGGGATTAGCGGGGAAGTATGGGTCATAAGGTAGGAGTGAAGGGGAAAGTAAGCCACTTCTCAATCTCACTTATTATTAGAAGACTACTTAGCACTTATAAAGAACCACATCACAAACCAAGGCCAAACTTGAGTGAGACTTCTTAATAATTTAAACTCACCAAATCATATTTTATTCATAATTCATGTTTTATAAATAGTCTTATTATAAATAAGTTAAATAGGTAGATCATGAAAGCATAATTCATGACAAAAAATGTAAATTGCACTTAACACTGAAGGCATAAATAAAATAGAAAAAAGAAAATAATAATAAGTAGGTCATGAACAGATACCATCATGAAAATAAAAAAAGTACAAATTACTCTTCACATTTAAGGAAATAGTAACATGAAAAAGAAAAGAAAGTTCATGAGAAATAACCTTTAGAAATATGGAGGATTTATAAGGGAAGCTTCAAAATCTTATATAAATCTTTACAAATATAAATAGTATAAAGAGAATCAATGAGAGACTACTTAAAATCTTAGATTCCCTCCAAAGTTCATAAATTTTCTCCCAATTTTGAACATTTGCTCTAAGCTTTGAATTTTTTATCTAATCTTCTTGGTGTGATGCTTGAATATTGAAATGGGTCATCATAACTTATTGAATCATACACTTGTCTAATTGGGTTTTTACTTATTAGGTTTTTATTGACTCCTAAGATTGGATTTGTGCTTGAATTACCATTTGTTAACAAGTGGTTTTTCTAATTGTTTCCTTGCATCAATTCCACTTGTTAAGAACTTTTCTTCACAAAATTAAAATTTAGATAGTCCTCATTTAGTTGTGTTGCTAGCTTTTGCAAGTCAACTTGGATCTACCATGTATCATTTGAAGGAGGTTGGCCCTTCCATCTAACAAGAAACTTGTGAGGGTTATCAATACTAGAAGGAATTCATTAGAGACAATACCTTCAATCTCTAAGAAGTTGGGTTATGATGACAAGGGTAATCTATCTTTATGGGTGGTACACTAGAGTTATCTTACATACTTTTAGCCTATAATATTCCTTGATAAGGAAGGATATGCTCTATGTCAAGATTAAATAAATTAACATATGAGAAGGCAATTCAAGAAAATAAGCATTAGTGTCAAATTTTCTAATGATCTAAAATGACCCATGAGCTCTCACATGTAATGAATTTTATGGAGGAATATCAGTTAGGTCGAATCTTAATTAAGACATAGTTTCTTATTGGATATTCTCTTGAAGATCTAGTATGGTTGATAGTGTCAACATATTTGACATTGTTTTCTTCAATTTGATTCCTTTCTTACTCATGCATACTATGAAAATCATGCATTAAAATAAAGGTAGAACAAAAAAATGCATGCAGGGGAATAAAAGCTATGTTGAGAGTTCTCTTAGGATTATAGATATAAATAATCTCAAAAGGGAATTGCTTTGTGGTTTTAGAAATAACATTATTATAAACAAATTCTAAGATTGATAAGTGCAAGTCCCATGTCCTTATATTTTTATCTATGAGGCATTGAAGCATATTTCTTTATGTTCTATTCATTAATTTGGCTTGACCATCCTTGTGTGGATGGAAGGCATAAGAGAATTTTAATTTTGTTGTAAATAATTTTAGTAATGCATTGGAAAAGTAAGATGTGAATTGTATATCTTGATAAAACACTATGGTTTTATGGTAATTTTGGAATCTAACTACTTTATGAAAAAATAATTTAGATATATGTGAGGTCCTATTAGTTTTAGACCAAGGAATAAAAATGTACCATTTTAGATAAATGATTAACTATAAAATTAATATCATCATATTGGTAGGAGGCTTGGGACAAACTTAAGACAAAATCTATCGAGAGGTCAACCCAAGGTTGTAAGGAACTAAAAGATCTATATATTTTCTTATGGATTACCTAATCATCTCTATGTTGGAAAAATTTAGTGAAGCTAATAAGAAGGGTAATGAATTATGTTATTTACAAGAAAGTTGAACCACTTAAAAATTTAAAATAAGTTTCTTGTGATAAAAATGATTGTTGTAGCTATTCGACTAATTAATCTTTTAAGGTAAAACTTCTTATGATTTTTTAAGTAAGTTATTGTTGAATAGAGAATAAGTAAAAATAAATAAAAAATAGAAAAACATACCAAATTTTTTTAGGTGTTTAACCTAATTGGTGCATACGTCCACTTCTAATCAATTGACCAAACTTGTACTAAAATTATTACTCCCTTTTGTTGTAGTTGTTAGAGATAAATCATATAAAAACAAGATTTATGAGAGAATCTACAAGGTGCTCAAAGGAGCCACCAATAACAACTAAAAAAGTTAAATAACAACAAAGAAAAATAACTTACAACACTTTGAAAATGAATATAACAATAAGCATACACCTTTCACCTTCAAGCAAGAGTGGCACATTAATTAGATATAATAAAAATGATGTCAACAATGTGAATTTAACTATGATGAAGTGATCTCAAGTTGAAAGATGTAATTAACACATGAAAATTCTTTGGTCGAGAAGTATGTCTAGATTTTTGCTATTGAGCCTTTGAATGGTTTTTCTTATTCAATAATTTATATTTTTTTATCGAATGTCCTCCTATTTATACCTTTTAATCACTTAAGACCATTTGAGGTAAATCTAATGGTAAAAATTATATTTTCAAAGAGATTAAACTAGTTGTTAGAGATCTTGGCATGTATAATAAATATGATTACGGGATTGTACCAAGGTGATAGGCAAAAAGATTTGATAAAGTGTATATGACATATGCATATGACCAAGACCGTCATACTATATGATTATTTCTTAGCAACCACTATTAAGAAAGTTCTCAGGTTTTATAAACTTTATACTTGATGACCATAACGATCGTATGTTATGTCCATCATTTTGGTTAGTATATTTATATCTTAGTTGGCTAACGTACATATCCTCTTTATGGTTTTAAAAGTTGAATCTTAAATTGAAATGTGTTTAATTTTGAATATTAGAAAATTAGTATTTTGAATTTTGAATCTTAAAATTGGAATGAGTAGAGGATAATTTGATTATGCATGCCTTACGTTATAAGATGATATTACAATATATAAATTTTTAATAAAAGTAAGCTAAATACCTTTGAAGGCAAGCTTTGAAACTTCTTTAAACTTTTCCAACCATGGATATACAAGGTAAAGATATGCATGAAATTCATAAGATCTAGGAAATATATCCAATCATATTTATTATATCCTTAAGCCATATTTTCCTTTAGATTCCTATAATTTAGGAAATAGATATCACCAACCATATTAGTAACTTCAAATGGTCTACCTTTGAGTTGGGTAAGTCATAAACTTAAGATAAAATCCTAGTTGATTGTTAAGAAAATCTCTTAATTTAAAAGTACTAAATTAAGCATATTTAAGCTTTAAGATGTCATTTTCTTAGGTTTTAGAAAAACTCAGCCATAAGAACAAGCTATGATGCCAACCAAGAGAAAAACTAAGGGAGGAAGAGGTGTTATCCATGAGAAAGAAAAGAAAAAAGGATCTCAAGATTTGAAGAAAAGCTTATCCAATGAGAAGTACTATACTCAGATTACAATGTAGGATTATCCTTGAGATTATACAATAAATTTAGTTAAAATGTAATGAAAGAAATGACTATGTTGTTAAATTTGTATGTGGTGATTTTGAAAATTGCATGAGATAGTGATTTGCTAATATCTTTTTTGTGAAATTCATTATACAAGAAGGAGCTTATTCTACCCATGACTTAAAACATTTTTTGTAAGTATGTAATGGACTCCTTTTATTTATCTCCTTGCAAAATATCGTTAAAAACCCATGCATATTTTTCATTAAAGTCTTGAGAATGGAAGTTGGAATATCATGATCACATGCATACAAAGTTAGAAATACTTTATTGATATATATGTAAATTCAAAATTTGAAATTCTTTTATTAGTTATTAGCATATATTTTATCTTTGTTGAGACAATTATTTATAATTGAGGTTAAAAGTATGTTGCATTGATGTGCTTTATTGGTTACATGAATATGTACTCAAAATAATATTAATTTTAGCATAAAAAATGTCATATAATCTTCTAAACAGAAAATGATGATTACCATAATTCTTTAATTAAGAGACATGATAGCATGGTTTTCAAACCGATAACATGTTGGAACTAAAATCATTAAGGATCACTTTTATTTTTAAGTAAATTGAGAATGCTAATATAATTTATTAGCATGTTTCAATACCTTGGTTAGTGGATATCTAACTTCAAATTTCATCACATGTTGATAAGATAAGTGGTTAGAATTGAGACTTTATACTATAAGGAAATTAAATTCAATTCTTATATTTAGATTTTTCTAAGTAGTAATTTATATTAATATGAGACATTTAGATAAAACATGATAATATATATATATATATAATTACAACTTGAGTATCATGACAAGATGATGATGTATATTTCTATTGTAAGACCTTTTTAAGAAATGAATAAAATGTTATTTTGTGCGTATTAAACCTTTCATAGGCCATGAACTTTAGAATGACACTTAGAAACTTAGTCAAACCTTAGGGATTCTTACAGCCAAGTATCTCCTTGTCTCATATATGCTTGGGAAGCTTAAGACATGGATTGGTTAAGTTATAAGAGGCATGGTTTTAAGTCTTTAAGTGAATGTTTATGGCTTTTAAGATGAGTATGGCCCTCAATTTCTAGATGCAAAGCTTGGAAGGGCTTAGTTTTGGGTTTTAAAAGAAGTTTATGTTGATTAGAGACATGGTTGTCTAACAAATAGAATTGAGTTTTAGTTAAGACTACTTAAGATTAAGGATGAATTTGTAGATGTGATCTTATGATTAATCATTAGTTGGAAATCCAAATAAATTTGAGTGCTGATGCAAACCTAAGAAATACTACCTTATATGTGTACGGCTTGAATAGCACAAGAAAATAGAAAAATATTAGTTAAGACTTTATATAAACATATGTAAGGAAGCCTAGCTTTAGGTTAGGCTTAAGATTTGGTTTATGTTTAAGAAATTCTTAATAGAAGGTCCTAAAATTGGATTAAGGTTAATAACACTAGATAAACCTTTATGCAAGATATGAATAAGGCATTTGAATGATAAACTCTAGATTAAAACCTTAGAATAAGGTTAGAGGGCTCAGGTTAAGCCTTATAGATATGCTAGGTTCTGCTAAAGAGTTAATTATGTTGTAATGTTAGCTAAAGCCTTAGCTTGACATGGTGTAATGGGTAAGACCATGAATGGCCCTGATTAGGCTCTTAGGCCATGGAATGATATCCTAGATGGTGATTTAGGAAATATGTATGGTGTAAGAGAAACCATTAGAAAGGGTGTAATAGCTCAGGTTTGTCTATAAAATATGAGTCACTAGTAAAACTTATGTAGGTCTAGACTTGATTGTAATAACAAAAACTTGAATACTATGCCTAAGGGTATAAGCTAAAAATATGAATTTAAATAAAAATTCAAAAAATATTCTAAAAAAGAAAGAAAATTTTAGGAAGAATTCTAAAAAAAATTAAGGTAACAACTAACTATAAGAATGGTGGATAAGGATACTCAGATAATTAATTTAAGGTTTAAAAAACCCCCTAAGATACTTAGATAATTAATAATAATCTCAGATAGTTGATTTGAGATTTGGAAGAAATCTTAGATTATCTCAATTAAGGGATGGAAAATCTTAGATAATGGATTTAGGGTTAAGAAAATTCTAAAAACTTTAGATAACTAAATTATGTTTAAGAAATCCTTACATGCATGATTTAGATTTAAGAAAACCCCAATTATGTTTAGAAAATGATAGATAAAGGTTTGCATGATGCCATTAGGTCATGAAAATGATCTTAATTTAGGTAAGGAATGGATGCAATTGACCTTAGATCTTGGATAGTCACAAAGGAGATAGGTAGGTTAAATATTTCTACTCCTCTAGCATGGAGGTATGATATAAAATAAATTAAACTTTCATCAAGATATAATTTAAAGCCTATAATATAATAGATATTCAATAGACTAATAGAGTACAGTAAATGATATTATACATTAATTAGGCCTAGGTGGTATGTGTGATATTTTAGAATTATTTAAAAATTAGTATCCGAAGTTGTAATCTGGATTATTTAATGGAGTAAGTAAAAATACGTTAAGGGTTTAACATAAAGTCTCACTAAGTAATTTTATCACATTTAATTTTATACATATAAAATAGAGAATTAAAGATAATTCTATATGGAATACTTTAATAGAAAAAAAGTAACTCTAATTTTAGATTATTACCTAAAGAAAGAGTTCACTTTTTTTGGTGATGGTAGTTTATAGTTTATTTTGAAGTTGACATAGAGAGCATCAAAGATTGAAAAAGATAATAAAATAGGGATTTGGGTTGGTGGGGAAGGTTGGTTAAAGGTTAATAAGGTGGTTGCTATGTTTGGAGCCTTGTTAAGGAGGGTGGTAGTTTGATGGTTTGATCGAGAGAGTGGAAGGGTAGACAAGGAATTAAGAGTGTCAAGAAAAAGGTATTTGAAGAAGAAGGAATTTGATTGGTTATCAGTTCTCCTAATAGAAAGTCTTTCACATTTGATAATTATATCTTATAAGGGGAGGGGAAGTTATAATCTCTTTAACTAAAGTTAAGTACATACTCTTTGCTCACAAAAATAAAAATAGAAATAAAAGAAATATTATTCAAAAAAATCCTTATAATGAAAAAGCTTTTCTTATTTATAGATGAAGAAGTGCTCAATAACTAAGCATAAAAAAAGAGAATTAAATATACCTTAAAATATAACATAAGCATTAGAAAAATAAAATTAAATATACCTTAAAATATAATGTAAGCATGAGAAAGATCATAAGCTAATATAAGAAGGATCATTTTAGAGTTAAATCGTTAGAGAATCTAAGAAAGGACTTTTAGAATTCTAAAGATATTAATTCAAAATAAGTCAACCACCATAAATACAAAATATAAAAATGCATAAAAAATTACAACATAGAGAAAATATGCAATCATGCAACATGACGATTGGATGACAACAGTGACACGACAAGAGATGCTAGCAGCGGGCGAGATGGATGATAGTGGCTAAAAGGAAGGCGATCTGTCAAGCCCCCACCTCACTAAACCATTAGATAAGAAAATTAACATCAAATTATTCTACTGTTACAACATATAGTGAGGACAAAGAACAAAACCCAAGGTGGGGACCCGACAGTGAGACAAATACCAACTCAAAAACCAAAGTATATATATAAAGACATGTTTTTAAACATTTAATCACACCAAAACTTTCCCTCTCACACATCTCTTGGAAATGACTCTTCTGTAGCAGCACCATTCCTATCTCTCGGTGCAGTGGTTTCATGACCTGTGATGTAAGTACTAAATGAGATTTTACACATCTCAGTAGATAATTTCACATAGTTAACCAAGTAAATAAAAAGGCATAACAAAATACCATAAACAATAAAGATGAACCATATGCATCAAGCTAAAATCATACCATATGTCATATATATAAGGTAATGTCAAATGAAAACCATAAAGAAATACCAGTTCCTTATATAGTATGTTATTACCAGGCCCAATTCCCTTTGATGCATTATCCTCTGGAACCAATCATCATCATGAGCTCCAGCCGGCATCCAACCAAGCACATAACACTAGGCAGATATCTGATCCGAAGATCGATACCCTGCGATCCAACACGCTGAGCCTAATACCACCAGGTAGGTATGGTACCATACCCTGCGATCCAACATGCTGAGCCTGGTGTAAATCATCATGGAGTCATAGCACATAACACTAGGCAGATATCTGATCCGAAGATCGATACCCTGCGATCCCACACGCTGAGCCTAGTGGTGAGGATAATGTTATCTGAGAATCCATTTTTTTACTACCATTTCCAATCATACTTCTAAACAATTATGCCATATCAAAGACCTTTCTTTACATATTGTTTCTTTCTTTTGGTTTCATTATCATACCATGCTATTTCTTCTTTTTCTAATTATCATACCAATACATAAGTAACAACAAAAACATCATGTTTTCCCTTACCATATACAACAATTAAAACACAATGTGATAGTAAGAAAACCATGTAAAACATACAATACTGTGCTACATCACAGGGTTAGGAAATTTATCTACCAGGATTTGCTGTACCAAATTTTTCTTGCCCACTTCTAATTCTTCTTGATGTCCTACCTACAAGCCCCGATGTCTTACAAGCCCGTACAATACAAAAATAATTAATTTAAATATTCTTATAAGGCAAAATTACGTTTTTAAAAGTTGTTCCCAAATGGCTAAAATTCTGTTTTCTAAAAGCTTGCCCAAACAGCCAAAAATCCCAAATAACCAAAAATCCCACTTTATTAAAGCTGTCCCAAACGAGCTTTTCCAAAAATCCCAAAAAAATGCTCATTGTTTTTTTTTAAGGTCTTCCGTCGGCGATGGACCGCCCGCCCCCAGCGCGACCCGGTCTAGGCCCGGAGTTGGACCGCCCACACCGGTTCAGCAACGCAAACCAATTATACACGTTGAACCAATTCTCTCTCTCTCTCTCTCTCTCTCTCTTTCTCTTTTTCTCCCTTACGTTTAGAGAAACCGAAACATTTCGTCGGTGAAATTTGAGACCTCCTACGTCTCCCGCAGACCAAATCAACCCCTCTCGATCTCCGTCGCTCACTAAAAAACCCTTACACAATGACGACAAAGAAATTCGCATTTTCCTTACCTTACGGAACCCTCACCGACCTTCACCATCTCGTGTAGAAATTCCTTGAAGAGCACGACGGCTGCTGTCGGAATCTCGTCCTTAAGGAAATTCTCGTCGCAGTCACGTTTGTTGCAGAACCTCGCACTCCGAAAATTAAAAGTCGCATGCAGTCGAAGTTTTCGTTCACCCGCTTAGCTTTATAAACGCTGCACATAATCTTTATAAACGCTGCAGAAATGTGTCAAATTCTCGTGAGACAACTGTCGGGTGGCTCGCTAACCGGTTCTTTTCCATGAAACCCCTACCAATGCGTTATTTGCAAATATATCCTCCGCCAAATCGAATTTAAACTAAGCCGACATTTAAAAATTACAAATCTATCCTCAACGTTATAAATTTATCCCAAATCTTTAAAAATTCATAATTTATTCATTAGAGCTCCAAAAATTAAAAATTAAACATCGTTGATTCATCTCAAAAAGCTCTTTCTTTTAAGCAAATAAAATAAATAAAATAAAGAAAACTAGGGCTGTTACAATCTTCCCTCCTTTTAAAAATTTCGTCCCAAAATTTAGAACAGCTATGGATACCGAGTGATCATATCTGTCTTTGCTTCCCATGTAGCTTCTCTTCCTGTTTGACCATGCCACAAGACTTTAACCATGGGAATAACCTTGTTTCTTAGCTTTTTCTCTTGTCGATCAAGGATCCTCACTAGTGTTTCTGGATAAGACAGATCTTTCTGAATTTCGATGTCTGGATTTATGTAATTCATCACATGAAAGGGATCTGGAATGTATCTCCTTAAAACTGAGATATGAAAAATATTATGTACTCATGTCAATCGAGGTGGTAAAGCTAGCTGATATGCCACTTGTCCAACCCTTTCTAATATTTGAAAAAGACCAATGAATTTAGGTTTTAATTTTCCTGTCCTTCCAAACCTGATGATACCTTTTGTTGGACTTACTTTAATAAATACATGCTCTCCTTCTTAAAATTCTATCATTCGGTGTTTGATATCATAGTATTTCTTCTGTCTGTCCTGGGCTGCTTTCATTCTTCCTCGAATAGTTTTGATCTTTTCAGTTACTTCTTCCACAAATGCAGGACCCATTAAACTTCTTTCCTTCCCCTCATTCCAACATCAAGGTGATTGACATTTTCTACCATAAAGTGCTTCATATGGAGCCATTCCAATGCTAGACTGATTACTATTATTATAAGCAAATTCTACCAGAGGCAAGTGACTTTCTCAATCTCTTCCAAAATCTAAAATACAGAGTCACAGCAAATCTTCAAAGGTTTTTATAGTTCTTTCATATTGGCCATCTGTTTAAGGATGGAAAGCTGTACTGAACCTTAAACTTGTACAAAAAGTTTGATGTATATTCTTCCAAAAATGAGATGTGAATTTAGGATCTCTATCAGAGATAATAATTTTTGGTATCCCATGCAACTTGACAATTTGCTTTACATATTCTTGAGCTAATTTTTCAATAGCATAAGTTGTCTTTATAGCAAGAAAATAAGCAGTTTTTGTCAGCCTATCCACAATTACCCAAATTGCATCACGACCTGCAGGTGTTCTTGACAATCCAACTACAAAATCAATCGCTACTTCCTCTCATTTCCATTATGGTACCGGCAATGACTGTAGTAATCCTCCAGGCTTTTGTTGTTCTCCTTTAACTTGCTGGCAAATTAAACATCTTTGAACCCAATTAGCCACATCTTTCTTCAACCCTTGCCACCAGTATTATTGTCTTAGCTCTTGATACATTTTATTCTCTCCTAGATGTATGGAATAATGAGAGTTGTGAGATTCTTTTAATAGTATTTCTCTAAGTTGCTGATGTGTAGGTATACATAATCTATCTTGAAATCGAAGTAGACCATCCTGATCCAATTTAAATTCAAATTCTTGTCCTTTGTGAACCCTTTGGATTATCTTTTGTAGTTCTGGGTCTTCAGTTCGGCCTTCTTTAATAGATATCAACCAATCTGAGAAAAACCCTTGGTAAATTTCCTATAATATCCAGCTAATCCCAAGAAGCTTCTGACCTCCGTCACTGTTGTGGGTCTTGGCCAATCAATGATAGCCGAAATCTTTTGTGGATCCATAGAAATCCCTTCTGCACTGACAACATGTCCTAAAAAAATGACTTTGGATAACCAAAACTCACATTTCGAGAATTTGGCATATAATTGGCTTTCTCTCAAAGTTTGTAATGTTAAATGCAAATGTGTACCATGTTCTTCCAAGGATTTTGAATAAATCAGGATATCATCAATAAAGACAATAATAAAATGATCCAAATATTTCTTGAACACTCGATTCATTAATCCATAAAAGTTGTTGGTGCATTGGTTAGCCAAAAGGGTAGACTAAGAATTCATAGTGTCCATACCTAATTCTGAAAGCTGTCTTTGGAACATCTTCCTGCTGGATTTTTAACTAATGATATCTAGATTGCAAATCGATTTTTGAAAACACAACTGCTTCATGTAACTGATCAAACAACTCATCAATCCGAGGTAAAGGATATTTGTTCTTGATGGTGATTTTATTGATTTCTCGATAATCCACGCACATACGAAGACTACCGTCCTTTTTCACAAATAAGATAGGTGCTCCCCATGGGGAGACACTTGGCCTGATAAATCCTTTGTCTAATAATTATTGTAGTTGTATTTTGACTTCTTGTAGTTTAGCAGGTGCCATATGATAAGGAGATTTCGAAATTGGCTCAACACCAGGAATCAATTGAATTTCAAATTCAATTTCCCTATCCGAGGGTAACCCTGATAATTCATCCCGAAAGACATCTAAATATTCTTTAACTATCAGTACTTCTGGGGTTGACAAAATTGTCGATCCAAGTCCACAATAGATACCAAACATCCTGCACATCCTTTCTTTAGTAGCTTCTAGGCTTTGAGCATAGTTATGATAGGAATTTTTCTCCCTTGACCAAAATAGATTAATTTATCTTCTCTAGGGATAGGGATTTTAATCCTCTTTTCATAGCAATCTATTTTTACTTTATGCTCAAACAACCAATCTTGTCATGGATTGGTCGGATAAACTCTGATCTACATTCTCCCCTATATCATTTTTTATATTTTCCACATCTACTCATTCCACTTGAACTCGAACTAGCTCTGTTAGTGCTCGGTCCATATGGTCTGAACCTACTAGATGTTGAATAAGTGAAAGTTTCTTCTCTTGAAAAGCTAGAACTACCTCTTTTTCCTGTAATTCTGAATTTAGACTTTAGATGATCAAATCTTTTCTTCTCTTCTTCTTTGCTCACTGCTAGCAAATTGAGTTCGAGCTCAACCGTGTGGGAATGCTCCAGTAACTCCACATAGTTTGTTGTTCGAACGGCTACTAAAGCTGCCCGAATTTTGTCCCGTAGGCCTCGTCGAAACATGTAACATCGTTGTTCTTCAGGTGTTATTAACTGGGGTATATATTTAGCCAGGTGGGAGAATTTGATTTCATATACAATAATTGATAGATTTTTTTTTTGCCTGAGATTATTTAATTCCTCCCTCATTTTGGCTTTAATTGAAAAAGACATACAATTGCTCAAATTTTTTTGTAAAGTCTTCCCAGGAAATGTCTTTCATTGGTCAGCTTGAAAATCGAAGCTACTGTTAAGACTCCACCATAGTCTGGCAGCATCTTTTAGTACCAAAACTGTCAAGGCTAACTTTTTAATAGTTAGGTACAACATCCCTTCAAAGATAATATTCATGTGCTCTAGCCAGTTTTTAGTAGTCATAAGATCCTCTTCCTCAACAAAAGAAGGGGGATGCATCTGCTAAAATTGGTCAACCACCAAATCAATAGAGACCTCTCCTCTATGACTACCAGTGCTTCTAATTGATCCCAACAAAAAGAATAAGATTTGCACTAATTTCTGTTGCATATCTCCTTGTTACTCTCTTTCTTTACCCTTATTTATATTTCCAAATTCAGATCATTCTATAGTTTGAAGTATATTGCAATCTTGCAAAATCATATAAGATATTTGACAACTAAAATTTAAGCTAAAAGTAACACTAAAGATGCAAATGCATATGCTGTGCTGGTGTCCTCACTCCTATTTCCCACCTATTTCTGAACCAAAGCTTTGATACCACCTTGTCAAGCCCCCACCTCACTAAACTATTAGATAACAAAATTAACATCAAATTATTCTACTGTTATAACATATAGTGAGGACAAAGAACAAAACCCAAGGTGGGGACCCGATAATGAGACAAATACCAACTCAAAAACCAAAGTATATATATAAAGACATGTTTTTAAATATTTAATCACACCAAAACTTTTTCTCTCACACATCTCTTGGAAATGACTCTTCTGTAGCAGCACCATTCCTATCTCTCGGTGCAGTGGTTTCATGACCTGTGATGTAAGTACTAAATGAGATTTTACACATCTCAGTAGATAATTCCACATAGTTAACCAAGTAAATAAAAAGACATAACAAAATACCATAAACAATAAAGATGAATTATATGCATCAAGCTAAAATCATACCATATGTCATATATATAAGGTAATGTCAAATGAAAACCATAAAGAAATGCCAGTTCCTTATATAGCATGTTATTACCAGGCCCAATTCCCTTTAATGCATTATCCTCTGGATCCAATCATCATCATGAGCTCCAGCCGGCATCCAACCAAGCACATAACACTAGGCAGATATCTGATTCAAAGATCGATACCCTGCGATCCAACACGCTGAGCCTAATACCACCAGGCAGGTATGGTACCATACCCTGCGATCCAACACGCTGAGCCTGGTGTAAATCATCATGGAGTCATAGCACATAACACTAGGCAGATATCTGATCCGAAGATCGATACCCTGCGATCCCACATGCTGAGCCTAGTGGTGAGGATAATGTTATCTGAGAATCCATTTTTTTACTACCATTTCCAATCATACTTCTAAACAATTATGCCATATCAAAGACCTTTCTTTACATATTGTTTCTTTCTTTTGATTTCATTATCATACCATGTTATTTCTTCTTTTTCTAATTATCATACCAATGCATAAGTAACAACAAAAACATCATATTTTCCCTTACCATATACAACAATTAAAACACCATGTGATAGTAAGAAAACCATATAAAACATACAATACTGTGCTACATCACAAGGTTAGGAAATTTATCTACCTGGATTTGCTGTACCAAATTTTTCTTGCCCACTTCTAATTCTTCTTGATGTCCTACCTACAAGCCCCGATCTCCTAAAAGCCCGTACAATACAAAAATAATTAATTTAAATATGCTTATAAGGAAAAATTACGTTTTTAAAAGTTGTTCCCAAATGGCTAAAATTCTGTTTTCTAAAAGCTTGCCCAAACAGCCAAAAATCCAAAACAGCAAAAAATCCCGCTTTATTAAAGCTGTCCCAAACGGGCTTTTCCAAAAATCCCAAAAAAATGCTCATTGTTTTTTTTTAAGGTCTTCCGTCGGCGATGGACCGCCCGCCCCCAGCGCGACCCGGTCTAGGCCAGGAGTTGGACCGCCCGCACCGGTTCAGCAACGTGAACCGGTTATACACGCTGAACCAATTCAAAAAGCTCTTTCTTTTAAGCAAATAAAATAAATTAAATAAAGAAAGCTAGGGCTGTTACACAATCGATGAGTAACTAGGTGATCGTGGGTAATTAGGGGAGCAATGAGAGGTCTGGTGATGGTGGACAACCAGGTGATGTCATATGACTAATGATGGATGACAAAACACAAACAAGTACAAAAACATAGGAATTGACATCAATTATGAAATAAAATAGTCGTAAAATATGCTAAGACAAATTGAGAAAAATAGCATGGATAACCATAAGAAAAAAAATAGTGTTGTAGTTGACCCTTATGGTTGATAATGATAACTAATCAAATTATGATTTGGTTTAAGCATGAATCTGAGTTCAGATAAGACTGGTATGATTCCAATGAGTGTTTTCTTGTGAGTTAAAATGGGACACTCCTATGTCATTCTCCATAAGTGGGAGAGAGAGCATGGTTTGGCAGTATCAGGATGATGGGTACCAGTGCTCCATCAAGTGAGGTGTGATAAAGAGTAGGTTATCATAAGTAAGTCAAGAGTCTTTAATCGAAGGCCTATCCTTCTAACAAACTAAAAAAATTTTAAGTATATAATCTTTGTTTAGAATTATCTCACAATCTAAAATTTTTTTCACATTGTTCTTACTCTCAAAGTTAAAGTAATGTTAGGAACGAGTTCACTCAGTATGGGAGGATGAAACTCAAATGGCTTACTAGATATTAAATGTGGTGCCTTATACGAGACAAAATTCTTAACATTAAAGGTTGCACAAATCCCATAATGTTTTGGTAAATCCAATATGTATGCGTTAGTTCTTAATTTTTTAATAATCCTAAAAGGTCTAACTCTACATACTTGTAATTTCTTGTAAGCTCTAAGAGATAATCGTTCTAACCTATTATAACATAATCTTCTTCATAAAACTCTAACTTTTCATGATAATCTATTAGTTTATTTTAAAGACATTAACTCTAAATGAGTCAATCATATTAAATAAAAAATTTAAAAATATAAAAAATTATAACATAGGAAAAATTATGCAATCATGCAACATGACGATCCAATGACGATAGTGATACGATGAAGGATTGTAGCAGTGGGTGAGATGGATGATAATGGCCAAAGAATAGGCAGTTGACTAGTTGTTAAACTATGGTAGGTAATTGGGGGAGCAGCATGAGGCTTGGCGATTATGGATGACCAAGTGATGTTGGAGGACTAACGATGATTGATGAAGTGCACACAAGTTCAAAGGAATAGGAACTGACATCGATGATGAAACAAATGACTACATAAATGTATTTAGATGAACAAAGCAAAAACTAATAGGGATAACCATAAGAAAAAATGAAGTTTTATATTCAACCTTTATGGTTGACAAAGATGAGTAATAACAAGAGAATTTGGCTCAGACATGGTTCTGAGTTATAATGGGATTGGTGCGATGCCAATGGGTGTATGCTTTTGAGCTCAAGTAAGATGCTCTTATGTTAAAGTAATTATTTCATGGAATTAGTCGAGTCTATAAAAGGAGTTATAGATCACATGATAAGAGACTCTAGGTTTAGTTGAGCACCATTTGTATATTTTATCATAAGAGAAAATAGTTGCATATTTAGTCTCATAGGGAATAGATGATGTCTCATGATATATAATAGGGAGTACATGTCATTAGTGAAGACTCTTAGGGCTTTATGAGGTTAGCCCATATGATTAACATTACCATTATGGAGTGTCATATCACATGATGTGATAGGAGTGCTAAACCTTATCACGATTCTCTTGAGTTAAAATGAGAGTACTAGATTGATAGTGGAGTACTATGCATCCAATTAATAGCATCATAAGTTCATGCATTAACTTAGCTTACTAAAAAGAGATACATCTATTAAGATTTTATATTTGATGTTATTTATATATATTTATCTTATTTATTGACACACACACACACACACACACATATATATATATATTAATCTTTTGGTTACTAAAAATATCAAAAGTATGTGGAAAGAAAAAATTTGGCAAGTCTCTTGACTTTGATTGGAGCATCTTCTTACTATAATACATTTCTTGCTCTATTGCATTTCATCTCATTTGATTCATATTGTTATATCTTACTATCATTTAGTTTGATGCCACAATTATTCTTAAAGGATTAAATATATAAGTTTTGTGTATATGCTAATTTGCAAAAGTAATATTCATTTATATTAACTAAAATAATTGTATTATTTTGGTGTCTCTTCTAAGCACCATTATTGTATTTGGTTTAACTCTACTTATTAATACAAAAAGGATTGACTAATAGAAACCCAGTTAGGTTGATTGGGGTTGGATATAGGCATCAATTGGTCAAACCACTTAAAACTTCTATACACATTTCTTTCCTTTTTTGTGTTTCTCTTTGTTTTTTTATAGTGGTTCTTTCGATTGTTTTAAAATGAATTTCAAAAACTTGTTAAAGAAATAATTTGCGTATAAATATCATAATTCTTCTTCCTCTTACAATATTCATTCATCCATAATCTTAATAGCTTTAACATTCCAATTTTAACCAAGAAGATGATTTTATATGTATGATGAGGATATCATATATTTATGACATGTAGACCATTCTAAGTTATGTTGAAGACACATAACTAGAAAGAGAATCATACAAATATGATAAGTATTGTCATTTGTATAATCATATAACCAGTAAGATAATTAGCTTAGTGCAAACTAAATTCTTCAAATACTTAGTCTTCTTTGAGTTATGATTATTTTGTAATAATATTATTTAAGATTCATATAACTTATAGTTATTATAACTCATGATAAGATATATAGTATGTATGCATGCTTGAGCAATGAGAGTTTGACGTAATGCTAAGTATCACCATGTGAAGGTAAAGGTTTAATAATCAAACCAAGATAATGTAGAAAATTTGAAGTTCTATATGATTAGTCCCTCTACTAATAGCATATCCAAAAGGCTTCAAGATCTATAAGTTGAGCCATCATCCTTAAGCAAAGTCATAAAGCCTTTTTCCACTTATCTTGTATACAACTCTTACCTTTTCTATCAAATCTTTACCTAACCATAATAACTAAGACAACTTATTAGATAACACATGCTTGGTTTTGTGATCTTCAAATCTCATAAGATCATCACTTTGCTTGTCTATAGGTGAATCATTGTTCAATAATCTTTTGTACATATCTTTTTAAAGAAAATTAGTAAAATTTTGATAATAATAAACAAATAGTCCTATCATGCCTCATATGGCCCACAAATCCTCTTGAGTGCATCCTAATGATTATGAATTCTCTAAGGATGTCCATGGAATACCTAGTTGTCTACCTTAGAATAATCAATTATTAGAAATCATAAATGTGGAATCGATAGAAATTGGTTTGTCACACAACTCATAATGAATTAATTAAAAAACTTGATAATTTAGATATTCTTTCTTTAATCCATCAATGTTTAGGATTTTGAATTCTAAAGTAGTGCTGATATTAATTCATGATAAGGTATAGACTAATTTGTTATCTATATTTGGATTTTGTTTAAGAACAAAAAAAAACTTTTAAGCACTTAATCTATGTGGCATGTCTATGATTTAAATTTCTGTGTATATTGATGAATTTTAGAGCATGTTGATTAGTGTTAAGGATGAACCCCTTATAGAGAAGGAGGTACTTCTAGAAATGGAGCCTAACGGGAGAACTCAGACCATGGATTTGAGGTAAAGAAAAAGTATGAGCCATAAGGAAGTGTTGAAAGAGAAATGTTAAAGTAGGTCACTATTGAGTGCACTTACTATTAGAAGGTTGCTAAGCACTTCCAATGAACCATGTAGCTAAATAGGTTGATCAAGAAGACATATTTTCAGGAAAAAACAAAATGAAAAGTAAAAATAAAAAATAGGAAGGTCCTAGTGGCAAACCTTCATGAAAAAGGAGCAAGTCTAAATTATACTTAACACTTAAGGCAAAAGCAACATTAAGAGGAAAAGAAAGTTCTTGAAGAGTGCCCTTTAGGAATAACGAGTATGAAGGTGATCAATAAGAGAATCTTCAAAATATTAAAGTATATCTTCATAAATAAATTTGTAATAAAGAGAATTAATAAGAAAATCCTTAAGATCTTATATTTTATTCAAAGTTCATGAATTTTTTTTCCCAATTTTGAATATTCTCTCTAGGACTTGAATCTTCGCTCTAATTCTTTTAGTGTCATGCATTAACATTGAGGTGGGCCATCTTACCTTATTAAGTAAGGCATTAGGCTACTTAGACTTTAGCTTGTTTGGCATTTGCTTGAACTCTTATAATAAGCTTGTGCTTGACTTGCCATTTGATCATAAGTGGTTCCTCTGAAGGTTCTTTTATATATGTGTTGTAAGGCTTATCAAGGTATAGTTTGGGTTGTAATCACATTTGTGCCATTGTAACTTGAAGAGGTCTTTATTAAGTTAAGTGCATCTTATTGGAAAATTGGTATATACTCTTAGATATTTGGAATTATGAATGTCTCATTCACCTACTTTTATTATGACTATTTATTGAAGGATGCCATTGCTTGGGGTGAACACGGACTAATAATTTTGAGTGAACTTCCTAAACCATCATGCACTTTTTTCTTATCTTTTAAGGTTACCATTATAACTTTTCTCCTTACCTTCTAAACTCTTATGTCAAATTTTTTCAAATATATTATTCATCTGTTGTAGTTGGCACATAACACTTATAAGTTTTCTTAATTTTATTCATTTGAAAATAATTATAAAATGATGAAAAGCACGTTAAACATAAACTCGTATTTTTTTAACTTATACTGATGGAACCGTGAATGTCATACATTTTGCCACAAATCAAATTAAAGTAGTGGTTAAAAGCATTATATTATGTGTGTTAAACATTGATGTTACAAAATTTGCTATAAACATTACGTGAAAGTATAAACTAAAGGAAAATATAAAGTTATTTTTGTGATTGATGTTTTAAATTATGTTTTAATATTGTCTTAAGGTATAAGAATAATATTAATTGTTTACATATATGTTATCCCCATTAAAGTTGAAGAGCAAAAATCTAGTATATTATAAACTAATAAATTTAGGACATTATTGATATGAATTATAAATTCATAGAAATGCATAAAAATTTTCCTATTGGGATTTGAGGAGGATATTATAGATTAGAAGAAGAAATAAAGAGAGAAAGAGAGAGAGAGAGTATCAGGCACCCCACCGACATCAATACCATTAGATCACAAAATGAACATCAGAGTCACGAGATACAATATCTAAGTGAGGACAAATAAACAAACCATAGGTGGGGACCCGACGGTAAGACAAACACTAACTCAAAATCCAAAGTATATATATAAAAACATGTTTTTAAACATTTAATCACACTAAAATTTTCCCTCTCACACATCTCTTGGAAAGGGCTCTCCTGTAACAGCATCATTCCCAGTTCTCGGTGCAGTGATTTCATGACCTGTGATGAAGCACTAATGAGACATATATATCTCAGCAGATAAATCCATTATGTAACCAAGTAAAATAAATCTCCCGATATAAAAGACAAGCCGTGAAACATGATAAAACAAAATCCATCTCACAAGCGGTGAAAAATAAACCATATGAATACTTTCTTATCAAATGTCATGCAGTATCAAAAGTAAACCAGATAAACATGTATACCAAATTTCCATTTCCATTATTTTATATGTTATATACTTACTGGGCCCGATTCCCTTCTGAATCATTATCCTCTGGATCCAATCATCATATCAAATGACCTTCAGCCGACATCCATCCAGTACATAACACTAGGCAGATATCTGATCCGAAGACCGATACCCTGCGATCTCATCCGCTAGGCCTAGTGCCACCAGACAGGTATAGTACTGATACCCTGCGATCACATCCGCTAGGCCTGGTGTCATCAATATATACGAAGGTCATGGTACACATACACACTAGGCAGATATCTGATCCGAAGATCGATACCCTGCGATCTCATCCGCTAGGCCTAGTGGTGAGGATAATGTCTCCAGGAATCCAATTTTCAATTTTTATTTTCCAATCATGTCACACATGTGATAAATATGCCAAAACCATATCAATATGTCCAACCAATTATATTTTATCTCATATTATGCTTTTTGTTTCAATTTCCTTTTTGTCATCTTTTAGGCTTTCAGTTCAATCAGAAAATAACACCATAAAACATATATCAAGCCATGAGATAAAAGTCACGTAAAGAAAAACTGTAATGCAGCCCGTAAGAAACCATGTATCGAAATATAAATAAATACTATTGTGTTATACCACAGGTTACGAATTTATCTACCTGGATCTATTATTGCAGGACCTCTATTCTCAATTTCTGGAGTCCCTACAAGGTCACATGTGCAAAATAATTAAAATAAATAAAAAGGTTTTAAGTCACAAAAACAGCTTTCTAAAAGCCCTGCCAAATACTTCCCGAAATCCCCAAAAATCCCAATTCTTCTCCTTGTTTCTCGCCGCGCCTGGACCGCGCGTCCGCTGAACCGGCCTGCGGTTCAGCTCCGCGGTTCAGCCGACTGAACCGCGCCCCTCTCTCCCTCTCTCTCTCCTCCGCCTCAGCCCGAACAGGGTGCCTTCCGGTTCGGTTAACCCGAACCGGTTCAAACAGGATCATCCCTGTTTCTCACCCGACGCTGCTTCCCTCTCTCCTCGCCGCCGCTCGCGTCCGGCGGCTTCTAGCCGCTTCCACGGTAAATTTTCTCGTTTCCCCGAATCCCTCTCCGGGAAATACCAAGCTCCTCTCGACTTCTTTCGCACTCCTCGACGACCAGTTTGCCGGAAAAACATTACGCATCTCGCGGCCGACAACTCCGGCCACTCCTTCGGCAACCCAATACGTCTCCGGCCGAAAATAAACATTCGGCCAGCCTCTCTTACTCTCCCCCCACTCAACAGAACCCCAATACAGCAAAATAAAACGAACCATCTTACCTTGCCGCAGTTTCTCCGGCGAGCTTCCCAGCTTCCGTTAAATTTCCGGCAACTTTTCGCAATCGCTCAAAATTTTCCAAATAGCTTCTGTGCTTAAGAGGATTAACTCACCCGGGCTGATATCCTCGCCCGGGTGGACACGTATGTGTTAATTATGCCTTGTACCGACACGTTCGTGATTGTTTTGCAGAACACCCCCTGAACTTTTCCAAATTACAAATCTACCCTGGCCTGGCCGACAATTCCATATTTACAAATTTACCTTCCGCCATCCGATTTTAAACTAAATCGGAAATCCTAAATTGCAGATATATCCCGGATCTGAAATCCATCGTTGGACTCGTCTCAAAGAGCTCTTCCTATTGGAACTATCAAATTAAGCTTTTTTTTTAAAAAAAAGGTTGTTACAATCTACACCTCTTACAAAAATTTCGTCCCGAAATTTAGAAAAGCTCCGGATACTGATTGATTATATCTGTTTCCACTTCCCAGGTAGCTTCTCTTTCTGTTTGACCATTCCATAGGACTTTAACCATAGGAATGATTTTATTTCTGAGCTTTTTCTCCTGTCTATCAAGTATTCTCACAGGCAGCTCGGGATATGTCAAATCCATTTGAATTTCCATATCTGGGTCCATATAACTAACAACATGGGAGGGATCTGAAACATATCTTCGCAAAGATGAGACATGGAACACATTATGCACACCTGACAATTGAGGAGGCAAAACAATTTGGTATGCCACTTGTCCAACCCTTCTTAGGATTTGGAAAGGACCAATGAATTTAGGCTTCAATTTTCCTGCTCTTCCAAACATTATGACACCTTTTGTTGGACTTACCTTGATAAGAACATGTTCCCCCTCGTGGAACTCAACCATTCGATGTTTTGCGTCATAATACTTCTTTTGTCTGTCCTGAGCTGTTTTTATTCTGTCTTGAATAATTCTGATCTTTTCTGTTGCTTCTTCAACAAATCCAGGACCGAGCAAATTTCTTTCCTTCCCTTCATTCCAGCACAAAGGTGATTGACATTTTCTCCCATACAGCGCTTCATAGGGTGCCATCCCAATGCTGGACTGATGGCTATTATTATAAGCAAATTCCACCAAAGGTAAGTGGCTTTCCTAATCTCCACCAAAATCCAAGATGCAAAGTCGTAGCAAATCTTCCAAGGTTTTGATAGTTCTCTCTGTCTGACCATCTGTTTGAGGATGAAAGGCTGTGCTGAAACGCAATCTCGTACCAAAAGCTTGATGCACATTCTTCCAGAAGTGAGAAGTAAATTTAGGGTCTCTGTCAGATATAATGACTTTTGGAATCCCATGCAATCTGATAATCTGACTTACATATACCTGAGCTAACTTCTCTGCAGAATAAGTAGTTTTAACAGCTAAAAAGTGAGCAGATTTTGTTAGCCTATCAACAATTATCCAGATTGAGTCATGACCTGCAGGTGACCTAGGCAAACCGATCACAAAATCCATTGCCACTTCCTCCCATTTCCATTCTGGAATAGGTAATGACTGCAATAACCCCCCAGGTTTTTGTTGCTCTCCTTTCACCTGCTGACAAATTAAGCATTTTTGAACCCAGTTAGAAACATCCTTCTTCAATCCTGGCCACCAGTATTGTTGTCTCAATTCTTGATACATTTTATTCTCGCCTGGATGTATTGAATATCGAGAGTTATGAGCTTCCTTTAATAACAAATCCCTAAGTTGTTGATGTGCTGGTATGCATAACCTGCCTTGAAATCTAAGTAAACCAGCCTGGTCCAATTGAAAAGTAGATTCCTGTCCTTCCTGAACCCTCTGTATTATCTTTTGCAATTCAAGATCTTCTCCCTGATCGTCTTTAATAGAGGCCAACCAATCTGGTCTTACTGATAAGTGTGCCAGCAAAGCCGTATTTCTTCGAATATCTACTTCTAGTTGTAATTTATCCATCTCAAAAATTAATTGTTTTTCTTCTGTGATAGTCAAAATGCTACTAATACTAGCTTTCCTGCTAAGAGCATCAGCGACCACATTCGCTTTCCCAGGATGGTAAGTGATTTCCACATCATAATCTTTAATAAACTCCAGCCACCTTCGTTGCCTGAGATTTAGTTCCTTCTGAGTAAAAATATACTTTAAACTCTGATGATCAGTGAAAACCACACACTTAACTCCATACAAATAATGCCTCCAGATTTTTAAGGCAAAAACTACAGCTGCTAACTCCAAATCGTGCACAGGATAATTCTTTTCATGTATCTTAAGCTGTCTAGATGCATAAGCAATTACTTTCTTATTTTGCATCAATACACAGCCAAGACCTTACAAAGATACATCACTATATATATGATAACCTTCTGTGCCTTCTGGTAATGTTAGAATTGGGGCTGAAACCAATTTATTCTTCAATATTTGGAAGCTATCTTCACAAGCTGCATCCCATTCAAACTTTATTGCTTTTCGCGTCAAATTTGTTAAGGGTGAGGCTATTTGGGAAAAGCCTTTCACAAACTTTCTGTAATACCCAGCCAAACCCAAGAAACTTCTAACTTCTGTTACTGTTGTAGGCCTTGGCCAATCTACAATGGCAGAAATCTTCTGAGGATCAACTGAGATTCTTTCTACACTCACTACATGCCCCAAAAACAAGACCTTGGACAGCCAAAATTCGCATTTAGAGAATTTAGCAAATAGCTGATTTTCTTTCAAAGTCTGCAATGTTAAATGTAGATGTGCAGCGTGTTCTTCTAGGGATTTAGAATATATCAATATATCATCAATGAAGATAATGATAAACTGATCTAAATATTTCTTGAACACGCGATTCATCAAATCCATAAAAGCTGCTGGTGCATTTGTCAGTCCAAAAGATAGCACTAAAAATTCATAGTGCCCATACCTGATCCTGAAAGCTGTTTTGGAAACATCTTCTGTCTTAATTTTCAGTTGATGATATCCAGATCTCAGGTCAATTTTTAAAAATATTGCTGCTCCTTGCAACTGATCAAATAGATCATCAATCCGCGGCAAAGGATATTTATTTTTGATAGTAATTTTGTTGATTTCCCGGTAGTCAATACACATGCGAAGACTACCATCTTTCTTCTTCACAAACAAAATAGGTGCACCCCATGGGGATACACTGGGTCTGATAAATCCCTTGTCTAATAATTCCTGAATTTGCACCTTTAATTCTTGAAGCTCGGTTGGTGCCATACGATAAGGAGCTTTGGAAATTGGCTCAGCGCCTGTAATCAACTGAATTTCAAATTCTATTTCTCTATCAGGAGGTAATCCAGGCAACTCTTCTGGAAAAATGTCTAGATATTCCTGAACAACTGGTACCTCTGTGGGTTTACAAAATTTCATGTCCAAATCCACAATAGATACCAAGCATCCTTCGCATCCTTTGCCAAGTAGCTTTTGTGCCTTGAGCATAGATATTAAAGGAATTTTCCTTCCTTGGCCGAAGTAAATTAATTTATCTTCCCCAGGGATTTGAATTTCAATCCGCTTTTCATAGCAATCAATTTTCACTTTATGATCAAACAGCCAATCCATGCCAAAAATTACATCAAATTCTGTAATAGGAAGAATATGCAATAATGTCAAGAATTTTCTTCCCTTGATGTATATCTCTTCTTCAATAAAATTCTCTACTCGGATATTATTTCCATCAGGCATTTTAACCATTAACAGGTCCTTCACAGGTTGCAACAAAATATCTAGCTGACTCAATATACGAGTCGAGAGAAAAGAGTGTGATGCCCCACAATCAAAAAGAACAGAGACAGGTAAACTTTGCAAAGAGAGCATACCAGTGATAACATCTGTAGAATGTGGAGCTTCCTGCTGAGTAATAGAATAAATGCGAGCCTGACCTTCCCTGCCTGCTGCCCCACCATGGGCTGCGCTGCCTGAAGTTGCCATAGATCCACGGCCTCTACCATGGTTCGCACTCCCTCTGCCTCCACTGGTTGGGGTATTGGCAGCTTTCATGTCTGATACTTTAGGGCAATGTCGTGCCATGTGCCCTATTTCATTACATAAAAAACATTTAATTGGTCACACAAAATCAAATCTGTACTCCCCTGTATGCCATCTACCACAACGCCCACATCGACTGGTCCCACTAGAACCAAAACTAGTCCTACTGGTACTAGGTTCATAAGGTCTGAACCTACTGAATCTGGCATAACTAGTACCCCCTCCTCGGGAAAAACTGGGACCACCTCTCCTCCCTGTGATTCTGGATGTAGATCCTGAAAAGCTTCCCTTTTCTCTCCCTCTACTAGTCTCCAATATGCCCAACTCCAACTCAACTGTACGGGCACTCTCTAATAATTCTATATAGCTCGTGGTCCGTACAGCCACCAATGCTGCCCGGATATCATCACGTAGACCTCTTCGAAACATATAACATCGCTGCTCTTCTGGTGTTACCAAGTGAGGTACGTATCTGGCTAGATGTGCAAACTTATGTTCATAGGCAGTGACTGACAGATTTCCTTGCCTGAGATTACTTAATTCCTCCCTCATCTTGGCTTTAATAGATACTGACATAAACCACTGTTCAAACTCCCCTGTGAATTCTTCCCAGGATATTTCTTTCATTGGCCGGCCCATAAATCTGGTTCTGTGGCGCGAACTCCACCAAAGTTTAGCAGCATCTTTCAGCATAAGCACCGCTAAAACCACCTTCTTGTCTTCTGGGCAAGACATGCCTTCGAATATAATATTCATTTGATCTAACCAGTTCTCAGCAATCATTGGATCTTCCTCTCCAGCAAAATAAGGTGGATGCATCCACTGGAACTGATCCACCACCAGGTCAATAGATGCCTCAGTGACTTGATTATTGGTGCCTCCGATAGATCTCAGCAACGAAACAAGGGTTTGAGCCAACTCTTGTTGTGTGTCCCCTTGCTGCTCTTTACCGTTGCCCTTATCCATGTTTCCTGACTCAGATCTCTCCTTGGCCTGATTATACTGCAATCCTATAAAACCAGGAAGGCATATAGAAATTTATAGAAGAAATAGAAGCTAAAAGTACATATAAGACTACAATGCATGTGCTGTGTAAGTGTCCTCACTCACATTTTCCACCTAATCCTGAACCAAGGCTCTGATACCACCTTATCAGGCACCCCACCGACATCAATACCATTAGATCACAAAATGAACATCAGAGTCACGAGATACAATATCTAAGTGAGGACAAATAAACAAACCATAGGTGGGGACCCGACGGTAAGACAAACACTAACTCAAAATCCAAAGTATATATATAAAGACATGTTTTTAAACATTTAATCACATTAAAATTTTCCCTCTCACACATCTCTTGGAAAGGGCTCTCCTGTAACAGCATCATTCCCAGTTCTCGGTGCAGTGATTTCATGACCTGTGATGAAGCACTAATGAGACATATATATCTCAGCAGATAAATCCATTATGTAACCAAGTAAAATAAATCTCCCGATATAAAAGACAAGCCGTGAAACATGATAAAACAAAATCCATCTCATAAGCGGTGAAAAATAAACCATATGAATACTTTCTTATCAAATGTCATGCAGTATCAAAAGTAAACCAGATAAACATGTATACCAAATTTCCATTTCCATTATTTTATATGTTATATACTTACTGGGCCCGATTCCCTTCTGAATCATTATCCTCTGGATCCAATCATCATATCAAATGACCTTTAGCCGGCATCCATCCAGTACATAACACTAGGCAGATATCTGATCCGAAGACCGATACCCTGCGATCTCATCCGCTAGGCCTAGTGCCACCAGGCAGGTATAGTACTGATACCCTGCGATCACATCCGCTAGGCCTGGTGTCATCAATATATACGAAGGTCATGGTACACATACACACTAGGCAGATATCTGATCCGAAGATCGATACCCTGCGATCTCATCCGCTAGGCCTAGTGGTGAGGATAATGTCTCCAGGAATCCAATTTTCAATTTTTATTTTCCAATCATGTCACACATGTGATAAATATGCCAAAACCATATCAATATGTCCAACCAATTATATTTTCTCATATTATGCTTTTTGTTTCAATTTTCTTTTTGTCATCTTTTAGGCTTTCAGTTCAATCAGAAAATAACACCATAAAACATATATCAAGCCATGAGATAAAAGTCACGTAAAGAAAAACTGTAATGCAGCCCGTAAGAAACCATGTATCGAAATATAAATAAATACTATTGTGTTATACCACAGGTTACGAATTTATCTACCTGGATCTATTATTGCAGGACCTCTATTCTCAATTTCTGGAGTCCCTACAAGGTCACATGTGCAAAATAATTAAAATAAATAAAAAGGTTTTAAGTCACAAAAACAGCTTTCTAAAAGCCCTGCCAAATACTTCCCGAAATCCCCAAAAATCCCAATTCTTCTCCTTGTTTCTCGCCGCGCCTGGACCGCGCGTCCGCTGAACCGGCCTGCGGTTCAGCTCCGCGGTTCAGCCGACTGAACCGCGCCCCTCTCTCCCTCTCTCTCTCCTCCGCCTCAGCCCGAACAGGGTGCCTTCCGGTTCGGTTAACCCGAACCGGTTCAAACAGGATCATCCCTGTTTCTCACCCGACGCTGCTTCCCTCTCTCCTCGCCGCCGCTCGCGTCCGGCGGCTTCTAGCCGCTTCCACGGTAAATTTTCTCGTTTCCCCGAATCCCTCTCCGGGAAATACCAAGCTCCTCTCGACTTCTTTCGCACTCCTCGACGACCAGTTTGCCGGAAAAACATTCCGCATCTCGCGGCCGACAACTCCGGCCACTCCTTCGGCAACCCAATACGTCTCCGGCCGAAAATAAACATTCGGTCGGCCTCTCTTACTCTCCCCCCACTCAACAGAACCCCAACACAGCAAAATAAAACGAACCATCTTACCTTGCCGCAGTTTCTCCGGCGAGCTTCCCAGCTTCCGTTAAATTTCCGACAACTTTTCGCAATCGCTCAAAATTTTTTTTTTTTTCCAAACAGCTTCTGTGCTTAAGAGGATTAACTCACCTGGGCTGATATCCTCGCCCGGGTGGACACGTATGTGTTAATTTTGCCTTGTATCGACACGTTCGTGATTTTGTGCAGAACACCCCCTGAACTTTTCCAAATTACAAATCTACCCTGGCCTGGCCGACAATTCCATATTTACAAATTTACCTTCCGCCATCCGATTTTAAACTAAATCGGAAATCCTAAATTGCAGATATATCCCGGATCTGAAATCCTGAAATTACAAATATATCCAAAACTTTAAAAATTCATAACTAATTATCCAAAATTCCAAAAATTACAAACTTACCACCGTTGGACTCGTCTCAAAGAGCTCTTTCTATAAAAAATATAAAAATACAAATAAGAGAAAATTAGGGCTGTTACAGAGAGAGAGAGAGAGAGAGAGAGAGAAAGTGGTTGGAATCATCATAGGTTATGGATGATTGAAGAAAACATGAAAGACCTTTATCTAGGAGAAGTACAAATAGATAAAAAAAATAAAGAGAAAGAGCCCTTCATAGGAGAATTTGATTAGAGCAAAATAGTGGTACTCCAAAACTTATACACATTACTATCTATTTGTAGTTAAAGAAGTTGATGTGTGCCTTTTGTTGTCATTTGACTATAATGGCTTGAGCATCTAGGAAGTTAGTTATAAACATTAGGTGGAAACTTGATTGCTAATGTTCTAGTCAGATTATTTATAATGACAAGGGCAAGAAACTTAACTATTGATGATGCAACTAAATTAGTTATATCCACCAAGACGAGGAGCTCAACTGCTGATGTGAAATCAATTATAATCAGTAAGCTTAGTATAACTTGAAGTGATAAATTTAAGTTTCATATGTCTTATGTCTGTTAAATAAATCTAGGTTCTTTCACCATAAATGATGGTCATATAGTTGCACTTATTTAGCTTGAATTGTCTTTTTTTATGGGCTTTATAGAACTAGCCTCAAGGTTTTGCCTAAAGGGTTTGACCTCAAGGATTCTCTAGCTATTGATGACTAGCATATGATCATATTTGCTTCAATATTTGAGATTTGAATGACAAAGTATTCTTATATAAATTCAATCCTTAATCTTTTTGTGTCATCACTTATGTTATAATGAAGAGTTCTTATATTGCATATACACACTTAAGGGTATATAACATAGAAGCTATTTAAATTTAGATAACTAAGGAAAATGTGTTTGCTAACCAAACTTTGAACTTTTGGTAAGAAGAATCATCACCATGGATTTGCTTAATAGTATGCTAAAAGCTTGGGATGTTCTTTCTTTGATCAAAGGGAAACCCTCAAGGGAAAGAGGAAGAGATTGAAGTTAAATAAACATTGTGAAAGATTTTTTGGATGTAAGAAGATTTTATTATATTGTTAAAGGGGTTATTGATTCTATTACAATAGAGAAAATTTCTTAACCATAAAAAAATGTTGCTCCACCTATGGGGGAGATTAAAGGTATTAATGGAATGAAAGGAAATCCAAATAATTCTTCTTTTTCCATAAAGAAATTAGGAAAAATTTTGGATTTTAAGAAACTTTTTTATGTCTCCATTTCTTTCATTATGGATATCTATGGAAAGAAGGAAACTATTTCCATTACCACCATTAGAGGGAATAGATTTCCTTTTGGGGAAATGATTATTTTGATTATAACCCCATGGACCATATGTAGGGAGTTTGATGACAATAAATGCTTACATTGCAGTTTACAAATATTTCTCTTCAAGTACTCTTAGGATTTTTAAGAAAGATTATTTGGCAAGTATTTTTTTAATGCTATTATCATTTGAACTTAAAAGGTGTACCAAGATGGAATGATGAACACCATGGAGCTACAAATTTGAGTTGCTTTTTTCTTACAATTAGAATGCCAAAAGCTATGACCATAGAGGCATTAGAAATGATCTTGGGTGAGTTAATAAGAGTCACACCAAAAGTTTTACAAACTAGTCCTCATGTTCATTCACTTACTCTTAAATTCCATTAAAATAAGTTGAACTAGTTGATAGTCTAATCAAATCATCAAAGATAATGCTTGATTCATTATATTTAGAAATTTAAATAGGTTCATTATCATATGGTTATTAAACCATAGAAATATTTTGTTTTTGATGGTTATCAGTCATTTAACAAAGGATTTAATCTTCAAAAGTTGGTAAGGAAAATCATGTTGTTATTAGATGTCTATTAAGCCATTAAATATATGATATGATAGGGGATTAGACCTTCCATGTTTTAGTTTATTAATTACTATGTAAAGGTTACTAAAAATCACGCCTCTATCCAACAACCATTGATCTTTTAGGTAGTTTGATAGTCAATAAAAACTTTAACAGGCCTTTTAACACTTAGCTTGTATTTTGAGGAGTGTGTTGCTTTGTCCAAATTACACCATACATTGTACAAAGTATAACATCTAATAATACATTTCATAAAATCCTATAATATGTCTTCATGTTTGCTACAAATTCAAATTTACTTCTTAGAATCAATTGAACACTTCATCACAAACATACACCTCTTTGCCTATAAATAGGACTTATATTCATGTCTTAGCACCTTCCTTTGATCATCCATGCTTTCAAAAAAGTAAAAGATAAGTCATAGCACTACTAGAACCATTTCTTACTTGCTTTCAAATTTCTCTTCTCATGAGTAACAAGTTTTTGAAGGAGTGTTAACTATGAGATAAGCTCTTCTCTATAGTTAGTTTCTAGCCATTTGATCCTAAAGGATATAAGGTTTTTGTAAGAGTTTCATTGTCATTTTTTTTTACATTTTCACTATTCTTTGCCTTTATAAGCTTATGGTTTTTAGCTTCTTTATGCTTCTTAATTTTGACTATTTTGATTCATTTTATTTTTATCTTTTTGGCCTCATTTTGATCACTTTAGATGTTGTTATAAGGTATTCATCAATTGATTATTGCAAAATAAGTCCAACTTTAGTAAGCATAGTTATTCATGACTTTGAGTGGACATAGTCTTATTGTTTGGAGTTGAACCACCCAAACATCTAGGTTGTAACTTTCCTTATTGCATAATTAACATAAAGGATTTTCAAAACTAAATACAAGAATCCCTAAAACCTTATTTTCAAAGCTCATACTTAAGTATCACAAAAGGTTTATCAAGAGAATTCAAAGTCTACACTTTAGCTTATATCAAAGATTCCAACTAAATTGAAATTGTTTATCTTGATTTTAACAAGTTGGAAAAGCCATAGTTCACCCTTCGTCTTATGTGTTAGCATTTCCTTTGATTGGTATATGTGATCAAAAGCTAAATTCTAGGTTAAACAAAAAAATTGTGAATAAAGTAAGGGTGGTGACCAAATAACAAAAACTTTTGTAGCAACAAAATCTAATAAGAACTGTGCTTGCTCAAGCAAGGTGGCTCGTTGTTGGCACATCAAAGCAAGCACTAGTTAGGCTTCACACATGGAGGAGTAGGCATGCATGTTAGAAGGCATGGCACACCAGATGCTCATGTGCACTAGCATGTGTGTGTGCATTGGTCACATACCACGCATGTGATTCATGCATGTGGTTGGCAAATTTATAGCCTGGACACGATGAACACGCATGTGTATGGCCTCTCTGAGCACGTACAATGGCTCACATGCACGAAAAATTTGTAGAATTTTATATTTTTAGTTAAAATCTATATGTTTCTTATAGAAATTAAAGTATTATATACTTTGTAATAAAATATTATATCTAAATTTCTATATAAATGGGTAAAAATTATCTAAACCTTATATTTTCATGTTATAAAATTTTAACATTTAGAACTCTAGAATCAAGACGTTTATATTTAGAACACTATAATTTAAAACTATGAATTTAGAACTTCATGTATTCAGAACTTCTAGTAAAATTTTTTTATTCTTTCTTTCTTTCTTAGTTCATTGTCATGTCCCACATTTCAACTTTCACTATTATAACTCTAAAAAAGTTTGATATTGAGGGCTTAGGATGAGAACAACTCTTAGACAAATCATACTAATAAGTGTGTTGTTACTTAGTGAAGCAATTCTCTAAAGAAGATCTATTATGTCTTATAATCTCATTAAGGAATCAACTTCTTTAGGAAAAGGTATTGTGGTGTCCCTTTTTGGAGCCTCCTAATTCTTTTTATTTTTGAAACCATTTTTTATTTAACCAAATTATATAATACCTTTAGAAAACTACTAAGAGAACACATAAAAAACTTTATATTTTCTTTCCAAAGTAAAGTCTATATAATAAGTTCTTATAGTGAAAACTATAAAGTACAATATTGTCCAAAAACAAAATAGCAAAGGTAACTAATGTAGTAGCTTCTAATACATGATACAAGATCAATAAACTATCAATATCAAAATAGAGATAATAAAGGTCATCGATCGCTCTCATAGATCCTCTCGTATCCTATATGTGCATCCTCATTTTCTAAAAATATTAGGCCATGGAATGGGCTGAGCCGATCGATACTGAGTTAATGGGCAAAAATATTATGAAATAGAGATGTAAAGCATAATAGATTTGGGGGTCATGTTATGTATAAAAGAACGAACTAATCAAATTAAACATATTTAACATTATTAAATTAAAATTTTAAAAGTTCATTTAAAATTTGTCTTGTCTTACTCTTACAAAATTTCCTTTTTATCCAATTTGAATCTTTTAAATTTTAATCTTTTTTATTGATCCTTTTATTCTTTTTTTCAATTGAAATTAGTTTCTAAGCCAAAGATTGAACATATTTTAAAAGCATTTGGGTTTCACATTTGGTCCTTTCTTTGGAGTTGTATTCATTAAATTGATAACCATGATTTTCTTATTTTTGTAATAAAAGCTTTGTTCTTAAAAGCTAACTTTGTTTTTTATTCCTTTTTTATTTTTCTTTTTTAGCCTTCTTATATAGAAATAAATTTAATTTTCAAATAAAATATCATTTCCATTGTTCTCAAATTGTATCGTTTGACCTAAAATAACATGTTAAAAGAATACATTGTGGTAAAATAAATCATTGGCATTATGATTTGATGATCATAAAGAAAAGAATTAAATTTCAATATGTAGTAATTTGATTTGGCATATAAGACAACCAACACCCGATTATTAAATTATTCATTTGAATTCTTACTAATTTAAGACCACTACACTACAATATATCATTGCATCAATCAATATGCATCTAAATTACGTAATAATAATAATAGTAATAAGTAAGATATGGCTAATAGATATTTCAACTTTATTTTTTCTCTCATATATTTATTTTTTCTTAAGATATTCCTAAATACATCATATATATATTTTTTCTTTTAATCCTCTTATCTTCATTTACCTACTTCTAAATTTTAAAAATCTTATCCATATCTTTATTATGCATTCATTATTTGATAAAGGATAAATTAATAATACAAATAAAATTATAAGCTCATTTTAAAGTATTAAGCCTAACAAATGCTCATATGGTACAACTTAAGGCTTATCGTTTAACCATTTTTCTATATCTAGGATTTCAAATTTAAAAATTTAAAATTCAATTTTCCCATATTTAAAATTTAAATATATTCATATTTTAAATTTTAATTCACAAGAAATTACGTATATTGATAAAAAAAATTGTAATAATATAGCCAAGATTGTTAGGTACAACATCCTATAAGAAGCATAGTCATAAATAGATTTTTAATGAGATACTTCATTAGTTAACATGTAAGATTCACACGAGTGGGATACTACATATGCAAATGTTACCTTGTACTCTTTACAACTCATAATATAAAAATATCTTTTGATAAAATAATCACTTGTCATCTTGTGTGAGTGAATAAATACATCCATTGATCTATGATTTCTCCATGGATTCCAATGCAATTTGTTTAATGTCCTCCATTATATTACATGTTGATGAACATAAACAGTCCTTTTCGTACTAGAGTGTTTAACTTTCATGAGTTGACCCCAAAGGGAGTTGGATGTATAGATGCTTGCAAAATGGGGGCATGCTATTAATATTTATCATTATTCTTTAATGAATATTCTTATGAAATTACTCATTTTATTCAAAAAATTATTTGTATTTAATTTAAAAATCTCTTTGGGCATGCTTCTAGAGATAGACCGCTAAGACCTTATTTTCCTAAATGAAATGTTCAGGCAAGGTTAAGTGCAAACTCTTGAACTTATTAGTAACCTCCATTTTAATCATTACATATGACCAAAGTAATTGTTGAATCACTTTAAGATGCATCTTGGATATATGAATCATCATGGAAAATGCTCTTCTCCTTCTTGCCTTCAAACTTCTTGATGTGTTGCTTTAGAGGCTTCTTCGATCCACAACACGGTAAGTGATCAATTTGTCTACCTATTTTAAGATGCCTTCTAACACACTAAGTAGACATGTTAAATCATAATACAAGGATTTAAAGAATTTTTTTATCATCAAAACAAGTTTTTTCCTTTATGGCTCATAAGGTCAACATTTCGTATTAATATCCTGATCATATGGTCAAAATTATGTTATCATCAAACCTTTTTTATCAAATAATCTAACACACATTAAATGCTTAATCAAAATGACCATCAAAGGTGTGATGGCTATGCCACAAATATCCATTTATTTGATGGGACTTTTACTTCACGTGATACTTTTACTTGAGTCAATTAACCTAAGTGTTGGAATGTGAAAAGCATTTGAGGCCATATGGATTTATATTCATAGATATTCGTTGTAGATTCAAGCACTTTTTTTTCATTAGGAACTATATTGAATTAGTGGAGTATGTAAGAATCATATAAATGGAACAAATTGATTTAAAATCAAGAAAAGAGATAGGAAAAAAATTTGAATCCAAGAGGTTCAAAGTACGATTTGCACTAAAAAGAGATGTTTCAGTAGTTCCATTGGTTCTAATAATGGTAATTATAGCATGACTAGTTTTAATAGATTTAGATCCTAAGAAGGTCTAAGCAACAATAAATTTAATTTTAGATCAAATGGAATTAGAAGATGTAATGAATGTGATAGATTACACAAAAATGATAATTGATTGAAGTTAATAATACTATTGAGATGTTTTGTTTGTGAAAGAATAAAACATATTATTAGAGATTCTTCTAAAGTTTTAAAATTAAATTGTTTAGTGTATCTATGAGTATTAGAAAGGAAGCATTAGTCAAAGATAGATGAAATGTTTCATCATTAATATCTAGCAATTCTCATAAAGATAATATAATTGGGAGAGCAGGGTTAGGATATAGTATATTCTATTACTCAATAAAAAACTTCGTAGTCTACAAAAGTAATTACAAGTATACTATATTTATAGAGTTCATCAATTACTATTTTATTTGATTATGGAGTATTGTATTTTTTTCATTTTATGATGCATGATAAATAAGTTGAATATTAAATTATAAGAATTAAAGAATTATTTTTAGTTAAAATTCCTGATATAAATAGTATTAAAGTAAAAAAATTAAGAGATGAATATAAAGGAAGAAAATTTCTTATTTTATTGAATATTTTATCAATAATAGAGTTTAATATTATATTGAATATGGATTGACTATTTAATCATTAAGTTAAAATTAATTATTAAGAAAAAAAGAAACAAAAGATTTCTTTCAATTCTATTATTAAGTATTGTATCTTCTTTATCTTTCATATCTTTTTAGCTTTTTTTGACATTCCACGCCTCGTTCTCTATTAATATAACTCTAATTCAAGGTTATTATTAAGGGCTTCAAACAAGACATCATACAAATCTATTAAATAGTTAGTACATGTAATACATTGAATTTTTAAATATTATTGTGAAGTTTTTTGGCTTTATGAAATGTATTTAATATGCTAAATGTTATTATTACACTAATTTAATATGTTAGTCATGAGATGTGTGTTAAATAATAAATTTAAAATATATTTGTGATATGTCTCATAATATATGCCATAGGAAAAATATTTCAATCTTTTATAAAAAAATATTTTTGAATAAAGCTTTTTTAGGCAAATTTAATAGCATTTGTGTTGTGTCAATTAGAGTCTATTTAAAATTGATATAAATTTTTGAAATTATATATCATTAATATATAATTAATTAGATTTTATTATAATTCATGATTGTATATATAGCAGTGAAAAACATAGAAACTTCTAAACCTTTTTCTTGTTTCCATCACTGATGCCTGTGAACCCTAATCCCTCTCATTTATGCATGGAAAGCTTTGAATCTTGGTCGAAATTTTTGATTCTAGTATGGAGAAGTCTTCCTCTTCAAGTTATTGCTTCCTTGCAACTTTATCATTGGAGATTTTATTAGCCAAATAGAAATAACAAGTTACCACAAGAAAAATGATTTTCTCTTGCACAAATGTCAATGAACCGTTAATGGAACTTAAATTTCTTAATAGATTAAGCATCTTCTTGTGTTTAATTAGTGGATTGTGGAGTTGCCTTAATCTGTGCATGGTTGCTCATCGTGATAAATGAAATTAAGGAAAATGCATTGATTTTTGTTGACATCAAAGTGGTCTTTCAAGTTAATGTGACTAGAACTAAGGGATTATAAGAAATTAAGCTCTTCTTGTAGTTATAAAAGTAAGGAAGAAATTTGATGAAATTCAAAAATTGAGAACTTCTTATTATAAGTGCAAAAATATAGAAAAACCAAGTAAGAAAAGAATTGAAATATTAATTATTCTTATTTTTTTATTTTGAATTCAATTAACCTTAAATGCATAAATGCTTAAGAAAATTAAGGAGCATTAGATGCAAGCATATTAGAATCGAAATTAGGATTACTTTAATTATAAAATAACTTATTTAAGTTATAAAAATATAATTGGATAAAGTATTATTGTGTATGATTGAAAGAACAAAATTAATCAGGAGGTAGATCCCGAGCAGATAGATCAAGGAGATAAATTGATTAACTATGATGTAAGTATGTTTATTTATTAATATTTCTTAAATATGTTATAATAAAATAATATTTCTTACTTATGATAAAAAAATTGAACATGTTCATACATTTGAATTTCAATAACAAGATTTATGTGACTTTTTGTTGATAAATAAGTAAGATTTATATAAGTAAAATTGAAAGAAAAGAGGTATATAAGCAACTAATAGATATATAATTATTTACATGAATTATAGCATGAGTATGACTTATTAAATTGACATAATAAAATAATAAGAAATATATTTTACTCATGCAAGGTGGCTAGATGTAGTCATAGATTTTACTATAATATGAGATGATGTTAGATGATATGATGATTAGCCTCCTAGAGGATTATCACTTGTTATCATTAGATTAGTTGGTAACTGGATGTGGGTGTGGGTGTATGGCCCATGCCAAAGATATTGTCACTAGCTTACCTTTGAGTTTGTAATGTGGCTAGGTGTGGTTTTTATAGTCATACTGATGAGAATTGATGTGATGTCGACTAATTGACTACTTTTAAGTGGAGGCCTACCCATTGGAGATCTTCTGATATTATTGATATGAGCATGATATGATATATGAGTATGAATAATTATCAAGTAAAAATAAAACCCAAAATGAGTTAAGAAATGATTTGAGATAAAGAAGATTGAACGAATAAATAGAGAAAAAGATATAAGTAGAAGAAAATATATATTTAATTGAATGTCATTTCTTTATTATCATTTTTAATTTAATATAGATATTATTTCTTATTTATGTCATTTGTTATTTAATTTATAATTTTGTTGTTCTTTATATTTATTATATTATATTATTTTACTATTTACAATTTATCTATTAAACTTTTTTAGGATCATTTTTTAGACTTATACTGTAGGCCAATTAGGTTCACAACACTACGTTAAGAATCCTAATAAGATTGAGAAATTAGATATATAATAAGTATGTGTTTAGAAGATCTATTATGTTATTATGAGTAGACTATATGATATTTTCTAGATTTGATGTTGATACAATCTCAGGAATTATGTATGATTTTTATTTTATATATCTTATAGATTATTATAGATTTTATGGATTTAATTGATGTGAATGATGATTTCAATGTGGTTTTTAGTTTTAAATTTTTATGTGAAAGATAAATTTTATTATTTATGTGATATTAGTTATGAATATATATATGATAACAAAATAATGTATATATAGATAGACAATTTATAAGAGAGAACTTATCTATTTATTTTTTAGAATTATAAATAATTTGATTGACTTTGAATATTATAAAAAGAAAATTTAGGTTAAAATTTGTCTTATTTATCATTGCTAACCTACGTGGATTAAGAGGGGAATGAAATGGTTTAGATATATTACTACTTTATATCTTGTGATGTTTTATGATTATGAAATGGTTTGGGAAAAATAAATTTTATCATCATTTTTTTATCAACTAATTGATTAATATTCTTTATTTACATTTATACTTAAATTTATCCTAAAATTATATTGATTTTATGTGCTATTGATTAGAAATGATAGGTAAGCATGGTAATAAATAGATGTTCAATCGCAACCAATAATTGTTCTATTATTAGTTTTCTTGATTCTTTTCTCTTTCCTTACCTTATTAATGTCTATTAAATCATATATTTATTAAAGGATTATTGTAATCATTAAACCTCCTCATTAGATTTTAGAATTCGCAATAAGCTTTGATATTTTATTAGATTATCAAACCTTTTCCAACGTTAATGAATTTTTCATCACTAGATTTAATATATTTGATTATATAACATTTAATATTTTCCTTCGTCATTTAGGAATCACATATCAATGTGGTCAATACAAACCATTTTACAAAAAATTCCCTTTCTTGAGTATCTTTGCATTTCATTCATTTCAAAATTTTAAATATAATGGTATTTTATTTTGATATATTTTACATGTATATAAGATATATTGTGATGTTACAATAGTCTCTCTTTACATGAATTTCATCTTCAAATTCAAAATAATTTAAGATATCTTCATACATATCTTTTTCAAGTCCTTATATAGCTTATCTCTTTATTTAGTTTTTGCATTGTATTTTAATAATTAGTATCTCTTTACTTCTCAATTGCTTAATTTTTGTAAGCAAAATCCTTATTGGCCTCTCTTCATAATTCAAGCTAAGTTGCACATCTATAACAGTTGGATCCTTTTTGATAATATATGAAGGATTATTAACACGCCTTCATAGAGTTGAAGCATGGAATACGTCATGTATCTTGACTAATGATAGATGTGAAGCAACTATTTGTGCAACTTTACTATTTTTTTTCAAAAATCTAGAAAGTTCTAGTATTTCTTTGTTTCCATTTGCCTTCCTTTCCAAATCTAAAGACAACCTTCATAAGACTTGCTTTTAAGAACAAATGATTTATCAAAATATTTCTTTTGGTGATTTTATGCCTTTAGCATTCTATCTCTAATAAATTGTATTTTCTTTATGATTTCTTTCATTAGTTTAAAACCAACTACTAGTTTTTTTTCCATTTTTTGCTAGCATAGAAGTGATTGATATTTTTTTACCATACAATGCTTCATAGAGTAACATGCTTATGTTGGACTAAAAATTATTGTTATAAATTTAATTAAAGTAATATGTGTATCCTAATTATCTTTATAACCTAAGGCACATAACTTAAGCATGTCTCTTAGTGTCCTTATTATCCTCTCTTTTTGTTCATCCCTTTAAGGATGAAATGTAGTACTAAATTTTAGTTAAATACTAAAATAATCTTTCACCCTTCTCTAGAAATGAGAATTGGATTTTGAATCTCTATTAATTATATTATTATAAGCATTCTTTATAATTTGCTAATCTAGTCAACATATAATTGACCTAGCTTATCAACAAAATATATAGTTTTGATAAGAAAAAAGTGTGCAAATTTTATTAGCTTATCCATAACTACCCATATAGTGTCATACCTTGGTTAATTCTTGAGATTCTTAGCACTAAGTAGATAAAGATCTTCTCTTACTTCAATATAGTAATAGAAAGTGATTGTAATAGTCCACCTAACCTTTACTACTCACTCTTTACTTGTTAACATACAATGCATTTGCTCACTTAATCAACTATATCTCTCTTCATACTAGGATTTTATAATGATTGCTTCATTTCAAGAGATATCTTTGTCATAATGGGATAAACTGCATATTTAGTACCATAAGCCTCATGCATCAAGTCATTCTTTTGGTTAACATCAAGTGGAACATACAACCAATTCCTAAAATATAAAACTTTATTTTTTTACATTGAAACGATCATCCTTTCCTTTAAGGACTCTATCTTTTATTTTTTACACTTCTTTATTTGTCTTATGATTCTTTTAATACTTGTAGTCAAACTGATATAATTGCAAATTGGAAAAAATTATTTTATTTTCTAAAGATAAAATATTTAATTATAATTGAGCTATTTCAATATTGAATTAAACCTCTTTAGTAATAGGTACCAATATACTTAAGCTAGCTCTCTTGCCTTAGATTTAACTCTTTTTAAGCAACTATTTACTTTAAGGTCTAATGATCTTTATAAATTTGTCTTCTTACCCTATAATGATAATGCCTTCATATTGTTAATAAAAATATAATTGCAATGAGCCCCATGTCAAGCACTAAATAATTATTTTCATGCCATCTCAGTTCCTTAGAAGCATAAGAAATTGACCTTTTATTATGCATAAGTACACACTTTATTCCTTTAAAGAAATGGTTATGTATCCAAAATTTAATATCAATTTTAGACAAGGTAAAGACAAGTGTAGAAATCAAATTTTTATTTAAAGTCTAAAAACTCTTTTCACATGACAAATTTCATTCACATGAGACTGTCTTTTGAATAAATCTTTTAAAACATAATATAGTCTCTGAAAGTAAATATTAATGAATTTATAAGACTTATTAGATAAATTAATTATATAATAAAATGTAACAATATGATGAACTAAAATGAACTAGTATATAAGAAATGACATAATAACCAATATCTATGATATAAAAACAAAAATATATTTCATAATTCTTACCATATTTATTGAATTTTATAAATTTATTATGTTTTATTCCTTTAACGTTCTATTTCTTTGTTGATGATTATTATTACTATCCAATTATATCCAATATCAATACTCAAATGATCATTACTTGTAGATGCTTATGGCATAAATGTAACATCCAATTGTATATAAAGGTAACGGGTTTCAAATAAATACCTTAGCACTTTGATAAAAGTGTTAATGCCAAATACCATATCATCCATAAATGTATACCTTCCAAACTTATACTTAATTACTCTATACACATATTAGTAATTATTCAATTAGGTTATATTATAATCATGATGTCAATATCTATTTTAGGTTCTAGACCTATATTTAGGTATCTTGTATAAATCATTGTTAGTTATCTAATAATGTCTATATAAGTTAAGAAAAATGCCAGAGTAAAACCTAATTCTATTGTTATGATTTTTTTATAAGTTATAAACTTGTTTATATATCATATCTTATAAAACGAAGATAATATATTATTTCATTTCTAATATATAATCAAATCCTATTTTATTTGAATGAGTCTATGTATGCATATTTAGTATCATATAAACTATACAATAAAAATATCTCATTAAAATATAAAATCATATGCTAATAGAATACCAATAATTCTCAAAATAATCATAAGATGTATTAGAGTAAATAAATGATGAATATTATATATAATTGTCTCACCTATAAAAATATGTCATGAATTAAATTATTTTTGTATTACATCATGGTTACAAGATTTAACTCAAAATATCATTTTTTTATTTTTCTTTTACTCTAGTGTCATTATACTGTATATTAGACCTAATATACTATACATTCCCTTCTTTTGCTAAATTATGCAATACATTATAACTAAAGTATTGTATGTTCAATATAATTTTTGTTTATTATCATCATCATCATCTAATAATACCTTCTTTTCTTAAGATTTGTAGATCCTTAATCTAAGGTATTATATATTAGTCCTAATAAATAATATGTATAATTTAGATATCTTATGCTATTTTTATGGTAGAGGTGACTAGAGCTCAAATACCATATAATGAGGGAAGAGTATAAAAGAAAAGTCAGGCAGCAAGATAAGGACACAAGTGATGGATAATAGAGATAAGCCTTACTCTTCTAGGTAGCGTTTTGCTTTTTAAGGCATGGAGTTAACTCCTCTAGGCTCTAAAACTTTTAAAGGTTTTATTTTCAATTTATCAAAAATCTCCATTATTATATGACTTTGAAACTATTTATAAACATAAAATAAAAGGGTAAGAAAAACTTAAGTACTTATCTTCATAAAGATAAGATACTTAAAATTTGAACTCTTTAACTAAGTAAGATTTTAAAGAAAAAATTAAAAACTACCTAGATCAACTATCAACTACAATAACTAATTATCATAACCAACTTAAGAAAAAACAAAAATTCTTAACAATTATAATTTTTTATCAAGTTATTACATTACTTAAAAACACATAAATAAAAACAATAAGTTATCTTAAAAAAACATCCTAACTCTTCTCTTATCTTATTATAGCTTCTTGGACTAAGCCTTAGTAATTAGCTTTTGCACTACTTAGTATTTATGTACTCTTTAACTAATTGAATTATCATCTAGCTTACTTTATATGTATAAGATAAGTTCTAACTTATGTGAATAAATTATTATTCTTCATCTTATCTCATTTTCTTTCATTAGACTATTCAAATCATTAAATAGATCTAAAATCCATTCATAAAATACTTTATTTTTGTTATTTCTTATTGAACTATAGCCTAACATATTATACATTGAATCAACTATATGGTACATAAAATTCAATACATCGTAAGCACCTCCAACATGTAATACTCAACATTAACTTTACTTTTATCTCCTTAAAAACAAAATATTGTACAATGAAATTAAAATAAGATATGTTTAGTTCAAGACATCAAGTGTCAAACCAACGGATCTTGTGCTACCTTTTCCTCTACACTTATATATACCACAAATTCTTGTGCTAAATAGAATGAGAATATTGAAATCTACTTGGTTCTCTTCATAATCTCTAAACTTGTTTAAATTAATGAAACAACATTTCTCATGCTATAGAAACTCAAATTCTATTAAATTCTTAAATAAACTCATAAAATCATAAAAGAATTTATACATTTGTCTTATCATCCTCAGCCACACTCTTGGTGTTTTAGCTTTATCGCAATAACTCCTTTCCTTTTCAACCTCCTTTGTTTCTTTATTCTCCTCCAACATCAATTTTCTTCATATTTTCTTGATTTAACAATTCTTCTACTTCCTTTCTTACTATTCATTTACAGTTGACAACTCACCTTATTTTTCTCTCTATTCTTTCCTTCACATCTTTTCTTTTTCCCTTTTGTTTCCTCTTATTATTTTAGCTCAATTTAAATCACTTCTTCTTAGCCTAAATCCCTCTTATGCTTATCTTTTTTTAGAGATAAAGTTATTATAAAATTACCAATTGGCACTTAACAAATTATAAAATTATTTTTATACTATTTTTTTAAAAAAATTATAACCAATTATTTTGATCTATAATAACTATAAGTTAATTATTATTGATTTATCTCAATGAGTTATTTCTAATAGTATATTTAAAAAATAATTTTGACCTTTTTTTACAAAAGCACATTTTCTAATATAATATCTAATAAATAATATTTTAATCAATATTAGCTATATTTCAAAAAACTTGCTTTATTTCACTAAAATACTTATATTCATAATCATGTTAGCTTAATCTTGCTATTTATAATATTTTATACAAAGCAAAATTTTAAGATGTTAATCATATACAAAGTCTATTATCTTAATATTTTCAACAAAAAAAATTATATTTTAAAATATTTTTTAGATTCATTTAATCTATAAAAGTAAATTATTCTTGTTAATTAATCTCATATAAAAAAATATAAAATGTCAAAATATATTTTTAATTGCATTCTAATAATTTTTTACAATTTATGATCATGCACATTTATATTTACAAATTTATTTATTAACCATTAATTTCAAAAATTCAATTTAGCATCTTGAATCTCTTTATATTTATTATAAATTGCTTCTTTTTCCTAGATGAACAGATTAAATATAAATATATATTTTTTGCAAATTAATCGAATAAGTTCATGCATTACTTTTTTTTTTCACCTTTGCTGTATATTAAATCTTCAAACTCCATATCATTTACATTTAATTTTTATTTGATGTTTACGTTTAATTTTAATTTTTATTTAATGTGATAAGCCAATTATTTTAACCGTAAATAATAATAAAACCAAAAAATGAAAAAATTAAAATATTTAAATCCAAAGTTATATCCTTCAATTCAAATCCATTAATTTTGAAATGAATTTTCAATTGTTCAATTTAGAAATATCAATTAGAGTAATTGGTTTTATTTACTATATTTTTTTAAAATTATGTTTAATTAATATATATGTCTAACATTATGTCATATTTTAACAAAAATCTCGAGGAGCATTTATAATTTTGAAATATTCTTAAATTTATTTAGTCTTTAAAACTAAATCATTTTTATTATTTAATTTTATACCAAAAAAAGTATAAAAACTTAAAAATAAATTAAAGCAATTATATGATTTATATTTATTTTTAATTAGATAAAATATTATTAATTTACTATGGAGTTGAATATATTATTTACTTTTATTTGGAAAATATTTATTTATTTTTTTATTCAATCAAATCACACTTGCAATATATCTTTTATCTTAAAATAAAATAATTTTTACTCTACTTTTTCAATCTGGTGCACCACTACTAATGTTTTTAAAAAGTCTACGACCTATATGTTTTGTTGATTCTGGATGTTTGGGCTAACAAATGAGATTAAAAGAATTTAAAAGTGAATTTTTTTATAAAATGAGATTTATGAAAGAATTGAAGTTTTAATAAAACTTATTTTAAAAATAAAATTTTAACAATTAAAAGAAATTTAATTTTTTTTTTAATAAAAGGTCATATTTTCTTGTTAATTGGAACTTTTCAAAAGTTTATGTTTATATCATGAAAATAACTAAATAATTTTACCTTTATCCTTAAACCTTGACCTTTAGCTCGCCGTCTGCGCAAGTCGGACCTGAAACAGGCATAGCCGTTTCCCGTCCATACGTGGCTAGCTTCCTCCGCTTCTACCGAGGCTCACCGCCTAAGGAGCGGCGGAGAGCCTCCGCGCATATGTGTTCTTTACGTGCAAGGACCATAGCGTACTTCAATGGCAAACGTGCTCCAACTCCTCTCCTATTCTGCCGCCCCATATTTTCCAGTCACGCATAAATCCTCTCCATCCTATTTTTCTCTCCCGACCACCAATGCCATTACACACAATCCGTCTCATAACAAAACCTCTTTCTCGTCCACATCTACCAGAAGCGCTTCTTCTTCTTCTTCTTCTTCTTCCACTGTGGCTTTGTTGAAACCTGTTAGTGATCAAGTAAAGGTGAGGCTTTCCTTATGCCGTTGTTGCTGTTTCTTCGTTAACTTCGAAGTTTTAACTTACTAAGGTTTTACTTCTTAAATTGCCTTATTTCAGGAGAGCCTTGGACAAGGGAAGGTCATCAGATGGAGAGACCTTTGGAGCATGAACAGCTGGGTTGTTCGTGATTACCATCGGCTTGTAAGCTCCGTGAATGCATTCGAGCCTCAAATCCAAAGGCTTTCTGATGAGCAGGTTTCATGAATATCTTTTATGCTAAAACTTTCGAGATACTTTGTGTAGAAGAAAACATTTTGATATGGTTTTTGGTGCTCTGTCGGTCCGCTGTTGTAGTTGGCAGCGAAGACTTCTGAATTCCGCGTTCGGTTGAGTAGAGGAGAAACACTTGCTGATATTCAAGCTGGTATATGCTATTTCCTTTTTATCCACATTATCACACGGTTAAAAAAAACAAGTTCATTTCTTTTTCATCATATTACTCTTTCCATTTCCTTCAGAGGCATTTGCTGTTGTTAGAGAGGCTGCAAGAAGGAGGCTTGGTATGCGGCATTTTGATGTCCAGGTTGCTCAATTCACTCAAAATACTAAATTTTTGTTTATTGCTTGACACGTTTGGCATATGTTGAGAGTGAATGACCATTTTGTTTTAGATCATTGGTGGTGCAGTGCTTCATGATGGTTGCATAGCTGAGATGAAGACGGGTGAAGGAAAGACCCTTGTCTCTACTTTAGCAGCTTATCTTAATGCTCTTACTGGAAATGGTGTTCATGGTAGGTTCATTTGGCAGCTCTTTATGGGAGGTTTCCTTATAATTTCTTTGAAGTGCTTATTAATAATATAAACTTGGGTGATATTATGATGCAACAGTCCATAATATTCTTGTGAAGTAGAAAACATGGAGATTTTATTGTTATATCATACCCTATTCATTTCTTCTTTGTTATCTTAATTTGGTGTATCTGATTCCATTAAGAACATACTGTGTAGTGGTGACTGTAAATGATTACTTGGCTCGGCGTGATGCTGAATGGATGGGCCTCATCCATAGGTCTCTTGGTCTCTCTGTTGGTCTCATACAGGTGTGTTTTGATCATTTCTCTTGGCATTTTTGGTAGAAAAGGTGGTAGTTTGGCCTGTCCTAATTATGTTTAAATTTCTAGAGTGGCATGAAAGCTGTTGAGAGAAGGTCAAGCTATAAATGTGACATAACATACAGTAATAACTCGGTAAGTTGTTTCATAAACATTATGGTTTGCCAATCCTTTTTGTCTTTATGAAGCTAATCTGTAGTGACATGTTTTCTTGGTAGCCTTTCCTTATCATACAAAGATCATCAAAGTAGTCCAAGATATAAGTATTTCAAAATTTGCTGTTGGTTTCAATTTAGTAGCAAATATCATAGTTAGATAACTATTATTTTGGTTTTTATTTAAATTTACTAACGGAGAAGTAATTATCACTTATGGGTAACTGTCTTCTGCCAAACAATGCACGAGTGAGCTGTTTGCACCTGTTGTGCATCAGTCCACTGCTGCTTCATATGAAATTCTTTTTTGTTGCATTTTCTTCCACATGTTAGATGCTGGATGTGTTTTGCAGGAACTTGGTTTTGATTATCTCCGGGACAATCTTTCGGGAAACAGAGCAAAACTTGTCATGCGATGGTAATGATGTAATTTATTTTGTTGGTCTTCATGACCATGGGTAACTGCAAACATTGAAAGCAGGCCAAAGCCATTTCACTATGCAATTGTTGATGAGGTTGATTCAGTCCTTATTGATGAGGGAAGGAATCCATTATTAATAAGTGGAGAGGTAGTTTCTCTATTTTCTTGTAGAATTTATTTTAGCCTATCATCATTTTTTTACTTTCATTATCCTTTAATTTCTAAATTGCAGGCAAATAAGGATGCTGAAAGATATCCTGTTACTGCCAAAGTTGCTGAACTTCTTGTGCCGGGCCTTGTAAGTTGCAACTTTGGTCGCCTTAGACTACTTGAATATCATGTAGTGATCAATAATCTGTGCGGGGCATCTCTGTGATTCTTATGACAAGATTATATTTCATTTCATTCTGTTCATCACAACTTCTTTTTCTCTAGCATAAATTTTTGCATGAATTACCTTTGTTTGCAGCATTACAACATTGAACTCAAAGACAATTCAGTGGATTTAACTGAGGAAGGGGTTGCTCTTGCTGAAATGGTTCTTGAGACCAATGACCTATGGGATGAAAGTGATCCATGGGCCAGGTTTACAAGTCTTTGTTGTAACATTATTTGTTGGAATTCTCTCTAATGATTCAACTAAAATGCCTTTTTGTTGATAATTATGTTGAATAGAGCATACATTTATTGATTTGTGTCTATCTTGTACTAAATTTAAAGACTTTGGTTGACTTGATTATTACTTTCAATTTTGTTATGCTTTTTGGAGCACATTTTGTGAGAAGACATTTTATTGCTAGAAAGTAAAGCTAGTTTTGTTTGGACCAACAAACCATGTCCAACTAAACCAATCTTGTCTTTCTTTGGTTAGTCACTTTAATCTAGAGAGGACAGAACAGCTAGAAAAAATCCTTCCTATTATTATTTTGTGAAAAATAGAATTGAAATCATAACATCAGTCATTCTTACTCTGTTGTATTGATGATTGTCTTTTGAGGTCACTATGATTTAGAATAAATTGGTCTCTAATTCATTTTTGAGTTTTTGTTGCTTCATGATGTAGAAGCTGATCATTTTTGCAGATTTTTAATGAACGCTTTGAAGGCCAAAGAGTTTTATCGTAGGAATGTTCAATACATTGTTAGAAATGGCAGAGCACTTATAATTAATGAGGTAATTGCCTCTTGTGAATTGTTGTATTATTACTTCGTGATATCACATTGACACTTGGTTCAATCTAATTTGGTTCTATTAATTAATTGTATTTGAAACATGTGTAAGTGTTGTTTCACTTGCAAACATGTGCCATGTAGTGCAATCTTATTTAAAGATTTTGGTTATTCAGTTTTAGAAAATCCTTAAATAACATTGGTTGATTATATTATTTTTCCCCTTGAAATGGACATCTTACTAGTATCAAATTAAAATGACATCTTCCTCGCCTTTTTCATTCCGTTAGCTCATCCTCACTTGACCTTGCTGCGCCAAATTTGACATGGTTATATTAAAGCTTTGCATTGAGTTTGTTGTGGTCGTCTCGTAGAGTTTATCTTTGTGTCCAACTAGTGCTTCTTAGTTCACAAACTCTGCATCTCGATTGTCTTGGTCATCTCATAGAGCTCATCTCTTTTTCTATCTAGTGCTCAACTCTTCATGGACCCTTCTTCACTATGAACTCATCTTTGACATCACACCATGAACTCATTATTGTCTCTGCACGACAACTTTGTTACCAACTCTACGCCATGTCAAGCTTGTGGTTGACTCTTCATGGTTGATCTCTCTTGCATCTTCTTTTTTTAAACATTAATGTATTAGAATACAATGATTTTAAAAACAATTAACATGATAATCTGGATAACATTAACACTAAAATTATATTGACCAATTGCCCATAAATAGGGAACTTTATATTATTGTGGTTAAATCATAACATGTACCCTCTTATTTATCTTGTTGTATAGAAGTGCTGAAATGTTTTTCTTCATTGCTTTAAGTTTACTAAGCACATTTGAGACTTTCTTTAAATATGATTTATTGTCCATTTGTTAATTTTGGATGTGAAATAGAAATTTTATTGCTCCAACAGCAGCAATGAATAAATTTCTACAAGTGTTTAGATCATAGTCATGTCTAATATTGGGCTTGTGAAAACATGTTTTGCATATTAACCAAAATCATGATATAGGAAGTTTAAAATTTAAAGCTATGAAGTTGAAGAAAAAGCTTTGCAAAAGAACTTATGGGTCAATAATCAGTGATTTGATCTATCACCCATCCAACCTACTTAGAATCAAGATTTGTCATAGTTTATAATTTAGATGACTTGCTACTTCTCTTTTCAATCACGTGACCAATCTTTTTTGATAATTAATGCATTATTTTTCATGTGTTTGAATAGCATTTTACCTAATATATTTGTTATTATAGTGAAATACTTTACAAGAATTTTCAATTGCATTAGATTGTTTTTGAAATACTATTTCCCTATTTGAAACACTCCTTTTTTTATGCTTTAATCTCCTTGATAATGGCTTTATACCTTTTATTTTGTTCTCCATGGAGAAACATTTGAAGCATCACTAGTAATGTGTTTGATACCCTTTTCCTCGAGAAAGCTTTGAGAAGTTGCTTAACTACATCTTTAGCTATTATACTTTGATGGTTTTACATAAGGCATGTCTCATGAAATGGTTGTCTTAGAAAGTTTTGCTTAATAATTCTTGTTATTATTTTCATGAATCAACTTCTTTTGGTGAATCAATGATGGAGCTTAATCGACCAATTCATTTTAATGTTTGGATGTACGTGGTAGAACAACATAATTAATTTGTTGGAATATGTTGGTTTGGAGATTCAATGGTGATTTGAGAGGTATCAAAGAGAGGTCTTGTAGCCATCTTAAGGGACGTTTTGTGAGGCATTATAGATATCTCAATGGAGGTCTTGAGAGCCATTGTAAACTTTTTGCTGGAAGTGTTTATAAGAATTTGCTACTAGTTAGTATGAAGACCATACATTGGAAGGTATTGTAGAACAAGTGCAATGTGGACTATGATCTCTAGAAGTTAGCTTCCAAGATGGTTTAGGTAATTAGGAAGGAGTCTCAAGGTGTGTATTGATCTTGAGGAGGACGTGCTTAAAATGTTTAAGATGCATCGTGGATGATTGTTTTATGGAAGATGGCATTGTGAGTTGATCAAGATGTTCTTGGAAGATGTGTGTAGGTCTTGAAAGGATAAATTTAGGTTGTCTTAGGTACTCAAGGAGTTTTGAGATGAGTTATGGTCTTGTGGTGCAAGCTTGAAGTGTGAATTGGATTTTAAGAAGAATTTTGATGGAGGAGATGATAGATCTCAAGGTTTTGTTTTGGATGTTGTTGAGTAGTTACAGGAGGGTTGTTGGCTTTAAGGAGCAATATGTAATGATTTATTAGCATGTGTTATGGAAGTCTTGAGATTGACAAGAAGATGGCTTGTGGAGTCAAGACAAGTGTTGATCTAGAGTAGAAGCAAATAAGGTCATGCATTGTGGATGATTTTTGGACTTCTTACACTTTGAATCACCTAGTTTCAAGTTTTGTGGAGGAACTTATGCTCTTGATTACCAAAGTTGTCCTTTAGCCTTCTTAATAAGCACGTTTCTTGAATTTGAGCTTATATGGTCAAGAGATTTTATGGATTTGTTTCATATTCTATTTAGATTAGATTTTTTGATATTTATTGCAAGTGCTTCTATTTATATACCTAGACTTTGAACTATAAAAGGAAACTTGGATGTGATCGTTTTTTGAGAGGGTGATTGAAAGAGATTAGAAAGCTAAGGATTGTAATTCTATTAGATTAATAGAAGTCTTTTTTTACATTTTTTTCTTAGAAAGGAAAGAGAGAGGCCTTTGAGAAGGGGCCAACTAACCTTATTGTTGTGCTTCCTTTGTTTTGTTGCTTCTTTGCTTTGGTCTATTTAATTTTTGGCTTTTTTGATAGAACATGTTCTTTGTTTTAGTTGTACAACATTTGATATAAGATAGACAATATCAAGTGGATGATATTGAGTCAATCTAGTGAATTTTTTTTAGTTTTTTTAAGTTTATTGCATTTTTATATCATTATATATTACAATGGGTCATATATGAGCCCCTTAGGAGTTTCTTTGCATATTTTATTATTTATGCATTGTTTTTATTAGGGAGGTTAGTGCCATTATTTCTTTTTGGGTTTTAATTTTTCTTTGTATTTTTATAAATATGCTTTATGGAATAGAAAATGAAACAAGAGATTTTGGGCTTGGCTTTATGTTTCCAAGAAACTAAGGTTTCTCATCATGCATGTTCTCACAACTTGGGTTGCTAAACACCTAAATTGCGATTCAGATTCTCCATCATTTTGGTATTAGAACTTGATTGAGATCGAGTTGAAGCAGTTTCTTTTGTCCATTCTCCATCGATATCGGATTTGTGGAACAAGAAGAGTGATGCGTCTCCTCTTATGTCAAAAAGTTGACAACCATGTTATCTCCAGTTGAAGTTGTGTGCGATGATTATCTTTTAGCTTATTTTTCTTGTTGGGTTTGTCTATATTTATGCTGTGTTTTCATTGTTTTAGCTTCCATGGTTTTCAGTTGTGTTGCTCTGCCCCGTCACATCTGTCATGGACGGATGAGATGGATGTTGTTAGTGTCAAATTTAATCCCTTAAGTTTGTTTATCCTAATTGATAATCATCTGCTGATTAAATGTATGACCTTGCAGCTTACTGGAAGGGTTGAGGAAAAAAGGAGATGGTCTGATGGGATTCACCAAGCAGTAGAAGCTAAAGAAGGCCTGAAAATTCAGGTTGTTCCTTGGAAATTGATTTTTAACTTACTGTAGTAAGACATTTTAGGATTTATCCCTAAGCTTCCACAGCAATTCCATGCTGTATTAATTTAATTTTAACAGGCTGATTCTGTTGTTGTGGCACAAATTACATATCAGTCATTGTTTAAGCTGTACCCAAAGCTTTCAGGAATGACAGGAACTGCCAAGACGGAGGTAGTGTGAAATACAGATCTTATGTTTTTCTAAACTGATGTTTCTTTTGTGAGACATATGACATGGAAAAACTTTACTATTTTTACATGCAGGAGAAGGAGTTCTTAAAAATGTTTAAAATGCCAGTAATTGAAATACCTACAAATCTACCAAATATTAGGAGAGATTGGCCTATTCAAGCATTTGCTGTATGGCTTCTAATACTAATTTATATCATTTGCCTTTTCCCTTATTTATATGGTTAATATTTTGTCTTGTTTTGTGTTTCTTTAGACTGCACAGGGTAAATGGAAGCATGTTCGTGAAGAAGTTCAGTATATGTTTCGACTTGGTCGCCCTGTTTTGGTTGGTAGCACTAGGTAAACTCTTGTTACCATATGGCCATGACCCAATATTATGTAAGGTTATGTTACCCCTTTTTACTTATATACTACAACTCTTTTTCTAATCAAAAAGCATTTTGTGCATTCTGGTTAAAGAAGTTAAATAATGTTAACCTTTTGCATTTGGATTTTATTAAGAATGCTTTCTTTAGTTTTAAACATCTTTAATGATATAATTTGTTGGAGCTAAGCTTTGCTTAAATTTCTTGTTATTTTATTCTTTCAACCACCATAAACAAGGAAATATGCCATTTTACAAACTTTTTGGCCTATGTAAAATATTTTTTTTTTCGTTATCTTTTCATAGAACTTATTTCCATAAAACTGTTTTATCTATGGAAGGAAACTGTAATTCTTAAATATTGTGCATTTGACATACCATAACTAAAAACCTATATAGGTTTAAATCCTTTTCTTGTGAAGGGAAAGGTTTTAGGTCTCATTAAAATATAAAAAGTCATTAAAATTATCAAGATTGTTTCAAGGGATACGCATTGATAAGATTGAATTGATAAACTAAGTAAATATAAAGTTTGATTTATGTGTTCTCCTATATGCATTGCAAGGAGGGTTATGAATTGGATTTTATGGAATTTTTGATTAACTAATCGCTTATTAATTGTGAGAGTTATTTAAGTTTAAAAAAGTTAACAAGTATAAGAAATGAAGCCCAAAAAATGAAACATTAAAGATTTTTAGGTTCAACAACCTTGCCTACTTCCATCCTCATGCACTCGCTTAATCCTACAATATTAAAATAGTTCTTTTACTCAAGTTGAATTAATAGAGAAGCTCTTATAATTCACTCTGACATTAATTCTAAGAGAAGGCTATATAATCCTCTCACTAACATAAGGCCTTAATATATGCATCTTAATTCTTATGAGTACAATTTCTTAGTGCAAGACACATCTCTCTTAATATTGAACCTTGAGTAATGCTTTCCTTTACAAAACATTCTCATGGGATCAGCAAATTATAATAAGGTTACAAAGAAATCTTTGTAGATGCACTTAATCCCTACAATGTTGCCTTTAATGAAATATGACTATGGAGTTTGAATGAGTAACCATTCCAAGAAGGCAAAGTGGAGGTGTACTTATGGCCCAAATGAACCTCATGCCTCCAAACATTCATGTGAGCATTTGACACAAAATCCACATAAGTTCTTCTTTTCTCATTATTAGTCAAACTAGTTGTAATGTTAGTCAATGCACAAAGTATTATGTCACCCTTGGTATATTGTACATCGAGGAATGTTTTCTCTAAAAAAATTGGTTATCCTATGTCATTTGGTAATTGTTCATTGTAATTTATAGAATTGTCCAAGTTATTATTATAGACAACAACCCATTTATCTGGAAATTCATGCATAGTTATTTTATCTAATGAAATTAAGAGAACTTGTGGGCATATGTAAAAAGATATTTAGATATTGTGAAATGTGTGATTTAGGTTAACAGGTCCTTTAGACTTTTTTGTATTGATTTTGATCCTTCCAACTCAAGTGTTCAAATCTTTCAAATGAAATTCAAATTGAGTTATATTTGAATCATGGCATATATTTTATTTTGTAATTTTGTTAGCCATGTCAAGTCTTGCTTAAAGCAATCTATAAAGGTAATTATCATGATGAAAGTCATGTAGAAAGTTCTTATGGAATTTATAAGTTTAAGTTAGTGAATTGACTTCTAAATGAACTTAGACTTGAAACATATTATGAAAATGATAATTCTAATATGATTTGCATATTATCCATAAATTTGCATCATGTATTAGGTTAGTTTCCATATACAACATATCTATGATACCTTTCACTTAATTATCATACCTAAGTCCAAGTTGCTAAATCCCATTTCAAACCAATTCATGTTTGAACCATAATCATATTTTGATATTTGTAATAGGGTTTTAACTTAATTTCCTAAGTTTAATGTCAAATGCCCATGTATGTTGAACTTGATTATTTGCTTATGTTTTAGTTAAACCATTGAATACTTAGGAAAATTAGGTTTTAGGCTTATTTCTCTATTGATCGTATTATTTGTTCAAGATATATTATTTGGTCAAGATATGAGACAAATGGTTCTAAGATTTTAAATATAAAACAACTATTTAATTGAACCTAAACATGTTTATATGAATGCTACTCAAATATTATGCAATTATATGAATGTAATGTGAGTGTATATATAAGCTTTTGAATTGTAAAAGAACCATCAAACAATTGTCTTTATATGAGTCCTAAGGATGAAACAAGATTTATTCCTTCAAGTCTTCGTTATCCTTGAGACACTTTGATGATCTTAAAAGTCTTTGCTCCAACTCATGCTAGTCAAACAATGCAATGGCTAAAAGGATTTCCTTGAAAAAACATCAGGATAAGTATTATATCACAATTAGAAAGCATTTAAATGAGTTTCTAATGATTAATATCAAATATAGTCATCAAGCTTGTGGCATCAACAATTTATCCATTTTGATGAGAAAAATTTCTTAAGTTCATAGGATATACTTATAATCCATGTCAACACATGCATGGGCTCCCATTAAATATATGAATTATTTTAATTATTAAAAAGTATGGCTTATTAAAAGAATATGTTGGTTAATTAAAATGAAAACATGAATATCGTGATACACATGAAGAATGATTGATAATACTATGTTGTATGTGAAATCCCAATTTTTTAAGGATCACATATGACTTCATTTTTTATTTAAAATTATTCTTAGAACAATCATATTTTTAATTTATAATGATTTTTAAGAAAAGCATATTTATTGCAACTCACTTGCTAATTTATCAAGCTATTCACGAACATTTCTCCCATATTGTCCTAGTCAAAATGAGAGTTATCATAAGTATTGTATAAAACACAATGATGGATAAGATGCAATTAAGCCATAACATGTGTGTCTTTGAAAAAAGTCTACACCATAAAATTGTAGATCCATACACAAGGAGTTCAAATCATGGCTTATAAAGTTCATAAAGTATAGAAATTAGTGTAGAAGACACAATGCATATATTTCCTTAAAATGCAATCTTAAGTTGAATTCATGCTTTTTGGTAGTAAGGAAAGTTCAAACAATGTCATCATTGGTCTTTTGGTTGAGCATAGAGTGCACCAATGCCTTGCCACATATGATGTAGCCTCCTTGTGATTGGCTATTGAATGTTGGAAAGATTGAGGTTTAAAGCCAATAGAAGGAGGGTGACCTGTGTTTCTTAAAAGAAAATTAAACCATTTAAAAATACTTTAAAATAATTGCTTGTGATAAGAGTGATTATTGTAGCTATTTGACCAATTAATATTTTAGAACTTTCTTTAATTTTTCAAGCAAGTTATTTTTGAATAAAACATAAGTAAAAACAAGTATAAGTAAATAGAAAATACACAACATATTCTAGGTGGTTGGCTTAATCTATGTTTACATCCACTCTTAGTTAGTCGACTAGAATTGCACTAAAAAACACTACTCTTTTTTTGTTGCAATTGGTAGGGATAAACCATACAAAAATAAGATCGCAAAGAAACTTATAAGTTGCTTAAAGAAGCCACCAACACTACTTAGAGTTAAATAACAATTAAGAGAAACAAATTACAGCACTTAACAAAATGAATATCTCATACATATAATGAGAGTGATGTTACCAATCTAGGTTTAATAAGATAAAGTGATCTTGAGTAGAAATATGTTGCAATCAGCACAGGAAATGTTCTAGCCAAGAGGTATGAGCATATTTTTTCATTTGACCTTTTGAATGTTTTTTTGCTTATTGAATCATTAGCCTTTTCCTTATTGAATATCCTCCTATTTATGCCTTTTAATCGCTTAAGACCGTTTAAGGCATACCCAATATCTAAAATTATATTTCCAAAGAGATTTAACTAGCCATTAGAAATCTTGGCTTTTGTTTGTACAAATATGATCAAGGATCATTACCAGGGCAATAAATATAAAGGTCTCATTGCCTAGTGAAGTGCTTATATGACATGTATATTTTGTTTTTAAAGTTTATTGTACAGGTATGGCCTAGAACATTGTATGGTATGATTATTGCTTAGCACACATTAAGAAAGTTATTTGGTTTAGAAACTTCGTACTGGACAATCATAAAGATTGTATGAGTGAGATATAATTATACCTGTTGGTTTTTTTAGTGATTTATGATATTGTATTCATCCAATAAGGGAATCGTATGCGTACGATGAATTTTTGTTTATGTTATTTATTTGCGGGTTTTCAAACAATTTGTAGGAGTATGATACTAGCATTGTAACTATACAAAGATGTGAATTGTTATATTTTGACTTATAAGTTGACTTATTACAATTATTTCTATGTTTATAATAAATACATCGTATATGGATGAAGATCTACTAGTTTTATTTACTATGTTCTACAAATGTGAATTATACTTGTGCAATATAAAAATTATATTTGTACGATTTATTTAGATTCAACTTATTTTAAGTGTTATGAGAAGAGATATTATTGTACAAGTGTGAGATACTTCGTATATGTGCAATACATGCAGTAACTTAGATTAGAACACAATTTCGTTCAAGATTGATATTGCATATAATCATGCTTTAACCTTCTAGTTTTAACTTAGATGATGATTGTATGCACACAACAAATAGATTGATCCGTCTGCGAGGTGTTCACGTCCTAAGCCCTTGTTAGCAGACATTTTTAGAGTATTAGTAGCGGAATGGGAAGCATGGGAAATGGTGAGAAGCTAAGAAGAAGGAGAAGAGAATTTTTATTGTAAGGAGAATGAACCTCATAAGAAATTTTTATTCAAGGGATTTTGAATTCATGAAATTTTGATTCTCAAAATTTCAAATTTTTGAAGTTTTGATTTTCATATATTCTTCTTTATTTTATACATCATTCCCACCTCTTTATATATATCTAATATTTTATTACAAAATAAAAAAAAAAATGTGATTTTGACCCAAAATATAAAAATTCCCCAAATCTTTCAATATTTGGCTTGATCCCGTGCTTGTCTACTCGCATGTCCCCGCATGCGTATGACTGTGCCAAGGGACTGTTCATTCGCGTGGGTATTGTTCATGTGGGCGGTGGGTGTACTACTTGTGTGCAAAATGAGTGCTGCATGTGCGCCCATATGGTGCAATCCTGTACCTCTTGCTGCTTTGTGCTGTGACGATTTTTTTTGTTTTGCTTTCCATGATTTTTTTCCGCAACTTTGGATTCAATTAACTTGGAATTGACCTCTCGATTATACATTGTATATATACGACATGTAGACCATTCTAGTTATACTTAAGATACAAAGCTGAGACAAGAACGATACAAGTATGATAAGTATTATTGTTTTGTATGATCGTATAACTAGTAAAATGATTAGCTTGGTGTCAACTAAATTTCTTTAAATACTTAGTTTTTTTAAGTTTTAATTGCTTTGTAATAATATTATTTAAGACTTATGCAACTCATAGTTGTTACAATTTATGATAAGATGATCTAACATGTATGTATGCGTGAGCAAAGAGAGTTTAATGCAATCTTAAGTGTCACAATGTACAGGTGAAGATTTAACAATCTAACCAAGTTAATGAGGAAATGTGAGGTTTCAGATGGTTAGCCACTCCACTCAAACTAGTGTGCATAGCAACATGCAATGCAATGTGTAGGATGGCATGACAATGGTCTGTGCGTAGTTGTTGCATTGGTGTATGGATGGATGTTGGACTTCACGGGTGAGTGAGCGTGTGACCATGCAAGGGCTGTGCATGAGCAAGCCATGCGCATAAGCAAGGGGATGAGTGGTGTAATGTCGGCTAGCTCAGCGGTGGTGTAGAGTGTAGAGATTTGCAGGAGCTATAGTAAATCTAGAAAAGCTGTAATGCCAGCCAAGTTGAAGAGAGAGAAAGGAGTGAAAGAGAGAAATAGAGGATGAAGGAGAAAAGAAATGACCACTAAGCCTCCGTTAGGTTTGCCACCATGCTTCCCTTTTGCAAGTCATCGATCAATGCATAATGTTATTCAACAACAATCATCTTTTTTTATTCATTTTGAAAGCTCTTTAAATACAAAAGTTTTTGAAAATCAATGTAGCTTAAAAGATATATTTTTTTAAGCTATAAATAACATTGTTTAGGAAAAACAAGGAATAAAGAGAGAATTCAAATAAAGACTATCTTATGCCATAATAAGACATTTATTTAGTAACCAAATAAAGAGACTAAAAGAAGATTCCATTGCTCTAAAGGTGATGTGATTAGCCATGTTTCATCCCAAAGTTGATTCATTCATGTGTTTTTTCAAATGAGTTAAAACCATGCCCAACTTTCATGTTTTTATATCTATAAAGCTTTGCCAAAGAAAAGGAACCATGCAATCAGCAAAAGAATCATGATGGTCTATGTGTATTTATGATGAACCATGTTGAACCAAGTAGAGTCATCTTTAAATAAATCATGTCATATGCCATTATTTTTTAAACTCTCTTTGTAGATGAGAACTTTTAACTCATCTTATTGTGTTGCATCATGTCCACCCAACCATGAGAAACTTTGCTCTGCAAAGTTAAATTCAAGATAATTATCCACAAGTTGTAGGGCAATCTTCTCTAAATTTGCCATTGTCAACCAAGTGCCATTTGAAGGGGTAGTTTTCTAATCAACCAGAAACCTATGAGATGTGTTGTAAATTATTGGAGTGTGATGTTCATAAAAAGGGAGTTGAATTGTGCACAAATGACTTTACAACATACGACTTATAAGTTTCTTAATCTTGTTGGTTGTTATAATACTTGTTTTATAAAATATTGTTAAACTTTGTAAAATTACTTATGTTGTAGTACAAATAAAGTGAAGTAGATACACGAGTTTCAAGTGGTTCGATCTAAACTCAGATCTATATCAACTCATGGACAAATGGTTGGGCAATCTACTAAACACTGATTTGATAAAAACTTATAACATCAACTTGATAATAGCCTACAGTATCGGCTTGATAAAAGTCTACAATATTGGCTTGATAAAAACTTATAAATATTTGCTTAGTAAAAGCCAACAATAGAACAAAAATCAAGTAAAAACTCAATACAATAATTCTTATCATTAATGAACAATTGAACAAGAGGAACACTATAACAATATAGAAAAATATGCAGTAAGGCTCAAAGAAGAAGCTAAAGAATAATATACAATTTAGTTCAATGAATGATGAGATGATGATTGATATGATAAAGAATTGAAGGAGACCTACAACTTTTCTTTTCTCCAAATCATTCTCTAAGTGTAAAATGATTGCAATAAAAATTACTTTCATAAGTGAAGTATTAGTTTTTTCTATCATGTTTGATTGTCTTTATATGTTCTTAAAACTGCTCTCAACTGGTCCTAAATTCTTTCAAATGGCCCTAAACTCTCTCAAATTGTTATATCAAAAATCAGTCAAATTAGCTTTTACTCAAATTTTGAACTGATTGTACTTTGCAATCCAAGTGATTGTACAAGTACAATGAATCATTGACAACATTATCTATGCAATTGCTATAGTTTGACTAGTTTATTTTCGTTGCACAAAATAGATTGTATAGTTATGATGGCGCAAAATGGATTGTACAGTTACGATGAGGATATCATACGGCTCTAAAATAAAACTGTGCAAATCTAAATTCTGAGCTCTTAAGAAAATGCTGTACGATGCATGATCGTACACTATGATAGGTCATAATATAAGCTTATTTATATTGATCATTAAGTATCGTATTAGTACGATAAGGGGGTTGTACTACTGCAATGAAAATCAGTTCAATATATGACTAATTTTGAAGTACTAGGCTCATAGGTTAAATGGTATTATATGTGTATGAAGGTAATATCATATTGGTATGATGGAAATCGACATGCTGACAACCTAAGTCCTAAACTCTCATTAAACAGATAAATATATTATACAATTACGGTGAATATCATTATATTGTGTGAAGACCATCAGTTATTAACATCTCATGATAATAGGTGACAGTCGTGAGATATGAAGACCGTACTTGTATGACAATACAATAAATTCCAATTTCTGTTATTGCTTGATTCAATCCTTCAACTGAAGCTATCTAGTGAATGTTACAAATGGGATGTGGTTGGCCATGCTTCATTCAAAAGTTGATTCATTCTTGTAGTGCTTCTAAATAAGTCAAAACCATGGTCAACTTTCATGCTTTTATATTTATAAAGCTTTGACCAAGTGAATAAATTATGCAATGCAAAAATATCATTATGGTCTATTTATAACCATAATAAACCATGTTGAACCAAAGTAAAAATATCTTAAAATAGACCATGTCATGTGTCATCATCTTTGAAGCTCATTTTGTGGGCAAGATGGCTTCTAACTCATCCTTTTGTACAACAATCACAATTAATTGAGTGCATCATTTTGAGTCACCTTCCCATTTTATGGTGTTAGAATGTCAAAACTTGACTTGATCTTTTGAGGCATTAGTAATTCTTAACTAGTGAGATAATAATGTTGCTAAATGATCTTTTACACCACAAACTTTTAAAAAGCATTACATTTAGAAAGTAATAAAAAATTTGATAAGTGCTCATTTTTGAAAAATGCATCAAACTATTTAGTGTATTGTATAATGAGATAAAGATTTGAGCCTGCTCAATAGAATCTTTGTCAGATGGCCATGGGATCGTTTGATAATCTGTTCTAAATTTTAGACCATTCGATGCGGGATCCATTGAAATGCATAAAATGAACCATAAAATCAGCGTTCTATCGAACATGCATTAGGCCATCTGATGGGCATTTTGATCTCAATTGAACTGTTTGGTGTATTAATTTGTTGTTAACTTCATTAAGGTCTCCAAAATTGTCATTTTGTTAGATGGCCATCAGCCTGTTTGATGATGTGCTTGACTATCTTTTAAAATTGGCGTTTTGTTGAATGACAATTGGACTATGAGATAAGTTATTAGATTATTCAAGAGACAATTTTACCAATTGTCCATCATTTTTGGAATGTTTTGTAATGATATTGTTAAATAGTTTGTTGCCTTTTCTAAAAATCCTACATTGGTGTTCCAAATTCACGAAAGTTCAATCTATGTTATTTTTAATCAGTTAAATAGTCAAATGGTTTTTCTTGAGGCACGAAATCACTTAAGGCTATAGTTAGGACTCGAATCTGAGCTAAATGACCACCTTGAATTAAATTCTTTTAAATTCTCAAACCTAAAAGCAATATCTCAAGTGTTGCAAACTCTAGAGTAGCTAGAATTGCATTCTTATAAATTTTTCAAAGGAAGCTCCAATTTTTCGCAATTACTAAATTTGTATTAATCCATATATTGAATTAGTATTGTGCCTTGTTGGATTGAATCTATTTGTAAGATATTGTTAAGAACTTTTACTGTGTTTTCTTTTTCTTTTGACTTCAACTCTCTACTTACTCTTTTGGGATATTGCTTGATCCTTTTGGATTTAATTTTTTGTTGGCTTTTTTGGATCATTCAAGTGATCCCTTTGGATCTCTTGTAAGAGTTTTGCTTATTTGTATTGTTGAAGGCATAAGTTTACCACGTTTGGTCTTTTATAGTTAGGGGTGGAGTAGGTTCATTGTTTGAAGTCAAATCACCTAAATGATTGGATATCTTTGTATTGTTGTATTTCACAGAAGTGTTTTTAAAATCAATTAAAGGGCTTTCCAAAGTAATAATATGTTGTACTACAATAAAAAAGAATTATAATTCACACCCCTCTCTTTGTGGGAAATTGATTCAATAGGGACCATCATAGTTAGGCCAAGTCCTTTTACCAAACATGAGGATGTGCAAGTAATGATGAAGATCATGCAGGGTCATTTCAATATCCATTATACCCACATATGATTACCCTTGACAAGTCATTGGAAGCTTGTATATTTGTATGTAATAATTGCAAGGTGAATGTAGAGAAGCTTAAAATCTATTTGTGTTTCAAACCAATTCCCATAATAGAAATTTCCCAAGGAATAATTTGAATCTTAAATTTGAGATCTCAAGGTTTTGGAATATTTGGGTCACACCTAAAAAATTGAGAGCAAGCTATGGCATCATTAAGGGTTTGTAAAATATCGATATTCAAGGCATTTTTTTCTTCTCTTGCCCTCTTTGAAATTTGATCTCTTTGGAGCCATGGAGAATCTGAATGATGATTTTACCAATGTTGCAAGAGTCTTCTAGCTTCTTGACCCAAAATGCTCTTCAAGCTTTCAAGAAGAAGTGTTCTTCTTCAATCTTCTTGAATTGGAAGTAAGCTAAAGTTCTTGAAGTGGAAACAAAAGAGTGTGAAGAGCTTTTGAGAGCTAGGCCTAGCCATAAAATGTAAGGGATATGAAGTGGGTTACAGTTCAAGGCATTAAGTCTCCTTAAAACACCTCTCCCTTTAAGGTTACCCCGTCGTGGTTTGTTTTTTTTTGTCTTAATCAGTTAATGTGGCATCAAAACAAGGGCTCTTATACTATTTAATCTATAGTTAAGATCCTTTAGTGGCTCATTACATTACTTTAATTTGTCATATTTAATTTGTAGTGGAGTGCCTTCCTATGCTCATGGGAGAACTATTCTTATTATGAGATAGTTTATTTAAAACATTTTTTCAAAATATAGATCTAGATTTATGGAACTTATTTGATAATCTTTCTTGGGCATGCATATGGACCAACATTATGCAATTTGGTTTTAGGGCTTTTTTGTGTTTTAGAATTTTTTGGCTTTTGCATTGAATTTTTGATCCAAAAAACTGAATGCATAAAATGATCTAAATACTCATTTGTTTTATTCAGTTTGCAAAGGTTTTTTTAAAGTTTCAAGGTTTAATCTTGTCCATAAACTTAATTCAGTTTGTGTCAATTGTAATTCACCCAAACTTCCTTGAGCAGATCTTCAAAGTACAGTTCAGTTTGTTTTTGGGTCTTAGTTTGGCCATTTTGTTTTAACTCTTAATGTAGCCAAACTAATCGATTAGGTCTATTTTTTCTGAATCAGTCAAATGCACATACCTTCCTGCTTTCTAGTTCTGTGCCTTGTTGGTAAAAAGTTAGCATTTTCCACTAATGGAAATTCTTTGTTTGCTTCTACGAGAACCTCATATATTGTCGATATTTCTTAAAACTTGTAGTTTTATTAGCGTACTATTGAGGAAACCACAAATGTTGAACTATCAGACATAGTTTCATCCAAAACTTTTGATATATCTATATCTGATGGAAATTTGGTATGCTGGGAAATTGCAATATGTATTGGAATATATATGAATTTACTGGTACATAACTGAGAATTTCAAACATAGGAAAGAGTGAGCACTCTTTATGTTCTTTTTGGAAGACATGCTCACCTGTGTATATTGTGCATTCCTCATTAATGGTTGATGAATTTCAGCCATGTATTTTTTGTTAGCCTTTTGTTTTTCTTTCCATTGCAGCGTTGAGAATTCTGAATATTTATCTGATCTTTTGAAGGATTGGAAAATTCCACACAATGTTCTCAATGCAAGACCTAAGGTAATAAGTTCATGAAAATAATCACTTTGTTACTCATTCAAAAACTATTTTTATCTACTTTCAGAAAAAAAGCTTATTTTTCTCTTGGAAACAATGTAGCCCTGCAAGTAAATATAAATATTGATTTTTTTTTTTTCTTTTACTAAATCTAGATTGGCCTTTTCTAGTATGCTGCAAGGGAAGCTGAAATTATTGCTCAAGCTGGTAGAAAATATGCCATAACAATTTCAACTAACATGGCTGGCCGAGGTACTGATATAATCCTTGGTGGTAACCCGAAGGTATGCCGGGACTTACAAACATGCTTCACATAATCCTTAATTTTTTAAGTGCATGAAACATTGGTAAGCTTATGTGAAATTCCTTACCATGTGAGCATGTGGTGTAATGTCAACTTACGTAACCTGGGATAGTTGCAAATTTTTTTTATTTGCAATTTCACTATAAAAAGCATGCAAGTCAAAAAATAAGCTTCAATACATCCAATGTTTAATGCATTATTTCACATTTCACTGAAATATTTCTACTCTATTCAATAGATGCTGGCCAAGGAAATTTTGATGGATAGCTTGCTTCCTTTCATGACACAGGAGGCTCCAAATGTTGAAACACATGGGGAACCAATCTCCCAAAAGGTGGATATTTGGATTCTTAATAAAGGACAGTATATAATGAAAATTTTGCATGCTTTGTTGTTAAATGTGACCTTATTTCTCAAGTTGACCTCTTGTTTAGGGTTTGTCAAAAGTAAAGGTTGGGCCATCATCATTAGCTTTGCTTGCAAAAACTGCACTTATGGGTCAGCACTTTCCTCTAACGCTAAATGCCCTTTTGAATTAGTATTGTTAGGTAGCCCAAATATTTTTTGAGTTTTATGTAATCTATTCTTTTGACAAAAAATAATCTCGTGTTCACTTTCTTACTCTTGTTTTTGACATTTAGCCAAATATGTATGTAAAAGTGAGGGAAATAGTTGGTCGTATCAGAAGGCAAAATCTACTATTTTAGAATCCATTGAATTGAGTTCATCAGTTAAAATTGAAGAACTGGAAAAGCAGATGGCTGAAGAATCTGAGATGTATCCTCTTCTTCCTACAATAGCATTTGCATATCACTCAGTTCTAGAGGACTCTGAACTACATTGTTCTAATGAAGGCAATGAGGTGAAAGAGCTTGGTGGGCTTCATGTGATTGGGACATCTCTACATGAGTCTCGACGAATAGATAATCAGGTAATTCATCTTTATTCAAAATTTTTGTATATTCATGCTCGCAAATTTTTACATACTTTTTGTATGTCATTTGATACTTCCAAAGAGCTATATTATGGCTAATCTCCATTTGCATGCTGTGCTTAAACTAAAGTCTATTGTTCTTGTTTCAAAGATAGGCTATTCTACAAGTGTAGTGAAGCTATGAAAGATAGTTATGTTGGAGGAGAGTCTTCTTTTAGGTGTTTTGACACATCAAACTCACTATTTGACAAGTTATAATGAGCAATAGCATGTAAAAATCATTACTAACTATTGGCAGATGTTTTTTATTTCTTTTTTGCTTTTATTAAACGATTAAATCATTATTTACATTCGTACCAAAAGCACATACTGAGGTTTTCCTTTTGGCCATATATTTTCCTTGAAGCTGTAGTACAACATGCAAGACATCCGTAGAGTACCTTACTTTTCCTTCTAAAGGTTTTGAATATGAAATACTGTTTTAGATGCCTATTACACATTGTCCGTTCGACAAAATCAAAAGAAATTTGAGAGGCTACGTATTGTCTTTGGATGCCTTGTGGTTCAGAACTGAATAGGAGAAGATAAAGGTCCATATATGTAGAAGGATGTCAAGCACACGTGTTTGTGTTGCTGTTCACCATGCTTTTGGTTTGTCACCTAACCAACAGAAAATTTTGAACATCAGTTTTATGGTCTATTATTGTTGCGAGGCTGTTTTTTTTAATTTCCAATTCAGGCCAGTTCGCTCTATGATTGTCTGATCAGAATTCTAATTTTAAAGTTCAACTTAGGTTTCTGTAAATTCTAGAAATATCTATTAAAACTGGTCTATTAGTATTTGTGCTTTGCAATTTAGGTTTAAAAAAATTAGTATATTAATATTTTTAAATCCAAAGTTGACATGCTTAACCTAGATCATAAATGGGGCTATTATTTGTCTTTTGTTAGTGGTCACCTTATGTGTTTTTTTTTAGAGTTCCCATTGAACACCAAACAATGCATCTTCATAGACCAAGAATTATGAGATTCCCCCCTTTCATTCTGGGGTGATGGATGGATCGTACCATTTAAGTCTTTTTTTCATGCTTTTATCAAAGGTCTAAAAAAAAGTAGTAATCAATAGGATTTTTGGAATCCTTCCTTTCCGAAAGAATGAACATGAAGTTCTTTTTCCTTTTTATATGGACCAGTTGGGTCTAGCTATAACATAAGAATAATGTTTGGTATAAAGAACTCGCCTTTTGGTTTTCTTGACCTCCTCAATCACTATTGGCACTCCTTGATTAATGCAATGGGATGTGTCTATTTATCTATGTCTTGTACTGGACTTGAAAAGAGAGTATGTTTGAAAAAGGATCTTAGAGTGTCTAGGGTTGGGCTGAGAGGGTCTCTGAATGCCTTCTTTTTCCTTCCCATCTCTTACCATTGGAGTTCTTTCATAAAGGCTTGCCATGGTTAGGGAGTCAGGGGAACAAGCACACTTGAAGGGCACAATACAATGGAGAGTTGTATGCTGTGTTCGAGAAGGATGAATCACGCCCAAAAAAGAATCTATTGATTCTGTTGCAGTTGGTTGGGTCATAAGTGCGATGATTTACTTCATGAGAGGGGTCTTTGGTTCAAGTCTAGGATGGCCTAGCTGCGTTAGGGAAAAGAATAGAAGAAACATTTGACTCTTTCATACATGCTTCACTTGGTTTGGGGGGGGGGTATTGATTAGTTGGTAGAGTTCTGTTATTGTTATTGAGACATGTGATTATGGGTTGGTTGTCTAATTGTTTAGAGAGTAATGATAATATCTTGTATGTTAACTTATGGCACTTTTTCTAAGGAATGGGAAAGAGAATAACATGTCACTTAAAGACTCTACTTAGACAAAAAGAAAGGTCGTCAATAACATAGAGGAGGTGGGATGGGCAGTTGGTCAGTCTAGTATGGATCGTACATGGATGATAATTGGAGTCGACGGCTCTCGTAGGTTCCCTCATCTGGGATCCCTAGGAAAGAGAATCAAGTTGGCTCTTGTGAATAGCTTGATGCACTATCTTCTTTCAACCCTTTGAACAAAATGTGGCAATAGAAAGGAAAATCCTTAGACTGACCCCATTATTTCCACCACATAGGAATTACGAGATGGTCTTAAGGACACCTTTGGCATCCAGGGGTCATAGACCAACCATAGACCCTGGTCAATAAGTGGAGCACATTAGCTGTTTGCTCTTCGGTTGGGCAATCAGGGTCGGAGAAGGATAATCACTCATTCTTTAAACTATCGTTCTAAAGACTAGTGAGTTGGGTGGAAGAGGGGGGAGAGCTCATTGTTCTCGATTCTCTTGTCATTGGATTCTTCAGAATCACAATAATCTTGAGAATTGTATTCTAATTCAACACCCTTTGAGATTTTGAGAGTTGCTCTTTGGAGAGCACAATATGATGAGATTCTTCCATTTAATAGCACTTTAGAATTGCTTAGCCTTCACGTGAATGGCGAGGTTCAAATGAGGAAAGGCTGACAATGGATACTTAGGCACCAAGAGATGAGGAAGGACATAACAACAAATGAAATGCTTAGGGAGTTGAAGATCAGCATAGATTTAGATATTTTTTAATAAGTCCATTTTTTGAACTGCTATTAAATCGATGGGTAGACAAGAGACAACTTAGCAAACTGAAACATCTTAGTAGTACCCAGAGGAAAATAAAGTAAAAGCGATTATGTAATAGCGATGAGCAAAATAAGAGCAACTTAAACTGTGAAGCGGTGGCTAGATAGTGAGAGTCCAATAGCCGAAAGTATCACTAGCTTACATTCTGACACGACTAGCATGGGGCATGTGGAATCTCGTGTGAATTAGCAAGGACCACCTTGCAAGGCTAAATACTGTTGGTTGAATGATATTGAAGTAGTACTGTAAGGGAAAAGTCAAATTAACACCCATCGGGGAGTGAAATAGAACTGGAAACTATGAGGAAAATGTGATCTTTGACTGCGTGCCTATTGAAGAATGAGCCATTGACTTATAGGCATGGCTTTGTTAAGGGAATCCATCGGGGTCTTAGTGAAAGCTAGTCTTTATAGGGCGATTGTCACTGCTTATGGACTTGAACTTGGGTGATCTATACATATGACTAGGATGAAGCTTAGGTGAAACTCAGTGGTGATTCAAACCTTTTGATGTTGAAGAATCAGCAAATGAATTGTGGTTAAGGGTGAAATGTCACTCGAACCTAGCCTCGAATTTGTGTTTGAAATCAGCACTAGCACTGGGGTTTGATTTCAATCTCAAAGAAGATATTGATCTTCCATTCAATATTGAACCTAAAGGGGTAGAGGGCCCCCTTTTTTTTCTTCTTATCGGTCACCATCAAATGCTTGCTACATACATGGTCAGGCCTTTGACTTTGCTCTCCTCTCTCATTTTTGGTGAATCTCTTGTTCAATCCAACATTGTTGGGCGAGCTTCTTCCATTCCTTATACTTTTTGTAGCTAGCCTTGCAGAGTTCAACCTTATCTTCCCACGTTCAACTGAAGTTGAATTTTTCTTGCTTTCAACTTCCTATGGTGAACTCTTTCAGACCTCTGATCTATATGAGAAGGAGATTATGCCCCTAGTTGTTGACTATGCCAATCTTGATTATCTAGAAAAAAAACAATTTCCATTCTAGAAGTTCCCCATTGTTCTTTGACCTTGGGTATAATGGGACTTGAACCTGTGACCAATAGGTTAAATTTTCCATCAACTGAGCTATACACCAGATTTTCAAGAATCCCTCGATTGTTCCCCATATTGTGCCCTGGCCCTGGGTTGTTGCGGAAAAAGAAAGAGGGCAACCCCTCTTCTTGGCTGCGGAACATTGAAAATCCAATTTGTTGGAAAGAATTGGATGGGCGAACGACGGCAATTGAAGCCGCGCATGGTGGATTTGCAATCCACTGCCTTGATCCACTTGGCTACATTCGCCTCTACCCCAGCGCATTGGTTTTTGTCTCAATCTACTCTTAGATTGTTTTTGATGATTGCTATTAAAGATCAGCTTTTCCAATCATTGTTGCAATTTTTTGGAATTAGAGGAAGCAAAGATTCTACTTGCTTTTCAAAGCTTCCTAGCAAAGCTTAAAAAAAAAACTCTTAGAACAGGAGAGTGAATTAATGAGTAACCCTCTATCAATCTTTAATGGCATCAAATCTGCAAACTGAACAATCAAAATATGAGATAGTAGTCTTAGTAAGAGTAGCACATGTTTGACTAAGCATGTATCGAAGGAGCAAAGGAGGAGTTAGCAATGGCATTAGTAGGAGCTCACTTGTTCTTGAATCAGTGCACTAGGAATTAATCCATTGAAGATGACTTCTAACATGTGCACATTCATAAGCTGTTAGCAAGATATGATTAGGCAAGATAGATAAAGATATCCCATTTAGAGAGGATGGGATTGCTTCTTCGTGACTTGGACTTTACATGGATTCTCAACCATTAAGCATTCAAATGTCGAAGCAAGCAGGTGGCATGTCATTATTAGGGTAATGGTTGTAGTGAGAGGACTAGTAAAGTCAAGCCTTACCTTATTGTTGCTAGTTTTTTCTTTTTAGAAGTTCCTTGTTTTTAATTAGAAAGACGTTTGGGAAACTTCTCAAAGAAAAAAGAGGATCTTTTAAATTGAATCATTTTTTTGTTTGCTCTTTCATTGTTATGACATTGTCTTTGTCTTTAGGTTTGGATTGGAGGCCACCAGTCATCCCGTCTGGCCTCGTGGGCTCAAACCCACTTTTGATGGTAGGTTTTGAGCAATCTTTCTTAGTTCCGTCATAAGAAATTGATAGCCCCCTGATTATAAATGTTTGTTTAGATATCAAAAAAATTTTGAAAATTTCTCCTTTGAATTGTTCATTATCAAATAGATTGGAAACTTGTATGAGTATTCACTAAATGAAGTATAAGCTCAAGACACATAAATGCTTTAACCATGTTTCGTTATGTGATCAGTCCAAAGATATCGATAGAAAGGAGGGGCCCCCTCTAGGGAAGTACATGCTCCCACATCATGGACGAATTTCTCATCAATCTCGATTCATTTTAGTATGAAACACACTAGATTAGGGACTTTATTTGGTTGAAAACTAAGCTCAATCTTCTCAATTTCATCCACTGTGACCTGTCGAATTCATCTTATCACTGATCCTTAGAATTCATCCTAGCTACTGATCCTCAGGCAGGACCTTTTGACATTGCAAATTTTTGTTCATATTGCAAGATTTGATCTATCCCAAGTCTTGGAAAGTAGAAAAGCAGCCTTGTTGCTAGTTTCCCCATTAACCATGCTGTCGTTATCATATGGAATGGATTGGAAAGTATTTTGGGCTCTTCTTTCAAATAAGGCAGCTCATATAGTTCTTGGTATTCTATCTTCCTTTTTCAACCACAAGACTCGAGATTTCTATCTCATAAGAGATTCTATGTAAAGAATTATATGAAGTTCATATTCTATAGTTTTTCTAATTTCATCCATCACCGACGTGATGATGCAATTTAGTGTTCATTTGATCAACCACTCGAGGCCTGGCTTATCAAACCTATTTGTTTTCGAGTTAGATTTGGCAAGTGATCGATAAGTATCGGTCAAAGAGAAAGCATATCTAGAAGCCGATATCAATAGTAGTAGAAAAAGACTCGTTCATTGAAAACGAGGCATGTATGTCGATGATAATGAGAACAGTACTAACAATTGCACCAATAGCATCCCTTTCAGTTATCTTGACTAATAAGGGGAGCATATTGACAACGTATACATACTCTGATGATCCAATGCAACCAAGAAGGCTTGATGATGATGGACGTTGGCTAAAAGCACTATCAGTTAACGCCATGGAGCACCCCTTCCAGTTTCAAATTGATATGGAGTTCCATATCCAGTGGTAGATATTTCCAAATGTAGAGATAGATCCAAAGCGATTTGATCAGGATTGAGTAGCTAAAGCATATCCATTTAGAAGTTAGAACGCCGTTTTGGGTACGCCCATTTGAGTAGCAACTACCCTTAAGCCGATAAGTCTTCTTCAAAAACCACTTTAGTTGTTGTGTCCTAATCATTGTGCTCGATAATGATGTTGTCATCGTTGATGTGCAAGTTGCAAAAGGTTATTTTCAACGTGTTCCTAAATTAGGAGTTCAATTTCAACTCAAAAATCTCTAATAAAGTTCCCCAAATGACTCAAGTCGAAAGAAGTTCCCCATAGTGTGGCCCCGGCCCGCCATTCTTTCTTTTACTCTTTTCAACCTTAAAACAACAAGCTAAACACCTTCAACATTGCATAGTCAAAATGGGTTTAGGCATGCTTGGGTAGATTTAGCTCACTTGTAGTCTAGATTTAGCTCACTTGTAGTCTTGTTTCCATTACTATATGGAATTCGTTGGCAAAGATTCAAACCTTATTCGCTTCTTCCAATGAAGCAATTCTAGGGTTGCATTAGGTTAGCTTACCAACCTTCCAACCAAATCCATTCCAACATTTGCTGAGTTATCCTGTGGTTTTGTTATTGCTCTTGCACTGAAAGACCCCCTCAAGTCCTTTAGTAGGATAAAGTCAAAATACTATCATAGCATCTGTGTGCCTTTTTCTCGAAACAATAGATAGACATTAAGGTTAATATCATATAGCGAAGTGAGACACGTTCAACTTGACGGTGATTAGACATGAAGTCGAACGAGTACCCTAGTCCTTTAGTTTTTGTTTGAAGACCAATTTCAAGACTAGAACATTAGCGTAGATTAGGATGACTCTTCAGAATTCTAAGACCCATAGGAATGCGTTGACAAAGCCATTGTGACATGTATGAAGAGCAACTCTCTTGATTGTTTAGCTTAAGAGGGAGAAGGCTTCATGCGTAGGGAGATTAGCAATCCTTGGTCTTTCAAAAAGAGTCTTAGACTTCTATTTCCTCAAACATTCTAAACTTACTAAACTGAGCTTGGATGTAGTTTTGTTTGGGGAGCTACATTGTCATTGTAGGTGGCATATCCCCAGTGGTATAGATCTATCACTAAGTTTTCAATAAAATTAAAATTTTTACTATCATTATATGGCTATAATTATTACACTTCAACTTTACGTCTTTATCAAAATCAAAAGACAATTTTTGCATTTATGCATATATTTTATTTTAAGAATCATATTTTAATTGTTGTTTGCCAAACATTGCTACATTCAACCATGCATTCCTATTTTAGCAGCCTCAATGTTAAAAAACACATGAGAACTTCTTATGCATGGACCTTTGTTGGACCTCTCAACAAGCTTTAGTATCATTACAACTACATTATAGAAAACTTCACCCACCTTGTTACTTGTAAAATTTTATTCCTAGTTTTTCTTTGCATGTAAGTTGATGTGCGAAGAGCAATCATGTTGTACTTCTTGTGATGTAGGACTAGACGAAATTTGCTTAGTTAGAAAATTCGTGACTGATGCACAACAAAGAGCAGGGCCGCCTCCCTAAGGGACACACACCTAGATACGATGAGGGTTGAACGCAAAAGGCACCAACCAATGAATCCTAACTAAACTTAGGATCGATAGCGGCTAAGAAGTCGCTAAATCGATTACGGCTACACACTTTCAAACACGCAGAAATGGGGAGTACTTAGATTGGTTAAGTACCAGTTGAACTTAAAATATAATTTGTAGTAAAAGTTGCACTTCGCAGAATGAAAATATATTGAAGACAAATTAATAATCTAGGAATGGAAATTACTCGTAAAAAGGAAGACGAGGAAAAACAAAAGTTTCAACTTGAAGATGGTTGAGCGGTGAAGGAAGATGATAGACTGGAGTGGCGTCTCACCACTTGGACCTCGCGTCCCTCCTCCCAGTATCAGAGCTTTGACGAGTCAGCACGCCAAAGACACTCAGAGCACTCACGAACTCAGAATGGAAGCAAAGAACACTCAAAAGCTTGCATTAACTATTCCATATCTCTCTTACAACAGAAGAGGACTCTCCCTTATATAGGAATCCATAAGGGTACAAAAGACATTTTGACTCATAACATGGGAATACTAAAGGACACATGGGTAAATTAAAAGTCACCTAAAAATTACAAACCGACTCCTAAAATTCTGAGAAAAATAATGAAAATTAAGTTCATTCATTTATTTAACCCAAATTTCGGATGGCTGGAGGCGCGGCGACGGCGGCGGCGGCGGTGCGGGTCGGTGCGGCTGGCGTGGGTCGGCGCGGGTCACAGGTCGCGGGTCGGTGCGGGTCACAGGTCGCGGGTCATCCGGGTAGCTAAGGTAGACGCCTGGCTGGACTCATGCACAGCGGTTCGGGCAAACTCGGATCCGGTTCGGGCACGAGCGGTTCGAAATAGCGGCGGGCGGTTCACTGTGGCGGCGGAGGTTGCGGCGGAGGTGGCAGCCAGTGGCAGGAATAGTGATTTTGGCCTTGTTTTTGTTTTTTTTTTTTTTTTTTTGTACAGGACCTGGTCCTTGGATGTCGAAAGTCCTTCTCGAACATGATGTCCTCATCATCTTGTATGGCAGAGTTTCTCTTAGTTGCCTTCATATTTTGTTTCCAACCCGTCATTTTCCACTTGAAAATTGCTCTTTTTTATTTTTCTTCTTTTTAATGTTATTTACCGTTTTTGAACACCTACGATGTTCATGTTGGTTCAACGGTACATTTTTTATTTAAGCTCGTATTTTAGCTTCAACAAATATTTTATTATAATTTCTTGCTTGGTTAGCATTTTCCCTTTTATTCTTGAAAGCATGCAAGACTCGAACTATTGCAAAAGCTTTTTTCCTTAATTTATGATGCCATGTTGATTTGGAAGCATCTTCTTTATAAAATGCACCCATTATGGTTTCCTGGACGGTGATACTTTTGCTCATACTTATCATTTTTGACTTTTTTATGCCAAATGTTTACATATCTCAAATTCCTTGGATGCTTTATATTTCATTTTTAAGTACATTGAGGTAAACTAATATTTTAAAAAACTAAAATTCCATGAAGTAATTTGGAAAGAAAGTGGTTAGAAATCCTACATTTGTAGTGTCAAAAAGATGGGTAAATTTTGGTGATGTCAGGAATAGGAAATTAAAAGACTAGGTATAGTGACCTACTTTGCCATGCCACTAGTAGGAATTATGGAAACTAGATGCGTATTAATATTTATATTATAATTTATAAAAATTTACTTATCTTTATGTAACGTCTTGATGTGCACAAGCATTTTAAGATATGAAATTTTAGTATTTGAGAAAATAAATTTCATATGGTTGAAATTGAGATGTGAAAACGGCCCCTAACATGCTTGGCAAATGAGGACGTTCAAATAGATCTAATTCAACGACTAATTTTGGTAATTGTTGCATAATTTTCAAACCTATCGTTGAATTTTTATGAATATTTTAAGTTATTACACTTAATGAAAAATAAAATAAAACATAGTTGATTTTGTTTTATTTCATTGCTACAATTCCTCAATCCTCTTAAGCGCATCAGTTGAACCTGATACCGTCGTGACCCATGCTTGGGAAGGATCGTGAAGGTGGTTGCTGTTTGGGACAATTCTTGAAATGTCTTGATAGAGAGCCGAGGGAAGAAATTGAGGGGAAGCCTGCGTTAATGTCACACTTTTGAAGTAGGCAAGGACAGGAGTGAAAGGCAAGTCGACGATCAAGAAAGGGGACTTGAGGGAAACAGCTAGGGTTCGAGAAATCGGAAAAAAAAGGAGAGAAGAAGATAAGTTATCCTTGAGCCTTGCTAAGCTTGTAAGAAGGTGAGTGATCTCTTGGCCTCTTGTTTCTTCCTTCATGCAATTTCCTTTAGGCGAAGAAGGAAGAGTTGCCATGGTTTATCATGAGATTGTTTGTTTTAAAACAACAAATTAACTAAATTAAAATCAAATAAAAGTTGCGTTGAAGGTTGTAAGAAAAAGAAAAAAAGAAAGAAAAGAGAGATAGGAAAGAAAATCTAGAGCAGCCAATAAGTAGGTTTTAAAAAACATGTTTTGTTTTCTTTCTTACAAATATACTTGTGAGTTGTTTAATAGGTGGTTGTACAAATTTGTTACTAATAAAAAAATTTATGGTTATTTCTATGTAGAAAAAAAGGTTACCTTAAAGGTTGTAATGAGAAAGACAAATTTTATTAGTTAGTAATATAGTAATTGATAGGTGGGGCATGACACTTTAGATGAATGGTTACAAAGAAGATAATGTTAGTGATTCATATAATACTAATACAACTTCATTGACGTTAAAAATTGGAGAATATATTTAATAAGCATTCTTATAGAATTAGTATGTCAATTGTCTTAAGAAATATTAGAACTTTCCTTCTATAGTACCCTTCAAAGCTTACTATGTTAAATTGCACATAGGAGAATTCTTCTTGACTGGCTTATTGGGATTAAGATTTTATAATTTTAATCCGTGTTGTATGTAAATGTATTTGTAAGGTCCTGGCAACTCTCTTAAAAGCTGGATTTTGAGCGTTGGCCATAAGGTTTTAATGGTATCTAGTTAACTGTGGAATTACTTAGAAACTTAGTACCATAAAGTTGATTTAAGGGAAAACTAGGACCAATGGGTTCAGAGGCATTATGTTGGAGGGTTAGTAAAAACAGCACCTAATCCCAATTTATGAGTTGAATTTTGCAGTCTTCACTTCATGGTTTCTGCATGTACAGGTAAAGGTAGAAGTTTGCATTAATAATGTGCATGGTTATCTTTAACCTGGAGGATTAGAAGAAGAGTCTAAGATTTGCATAAACTGTTATCACTATTATTACAACAACGATGATTGAGGAAAATGATTTGTTATAAAGCAATCCTAATGGAGAGAATACTATTAATGATTATGATGATGATGTTAATGAATCTATGCTATCATCTCCATTTTGGCATTTCTGATCACCTGAAATGTCTTTTAATCATTTTATATTGTTCATATTTTTAAGCATTTCTTGTAGCTTCGAGGAAGAGCTGGTAGGCAAGGTGATCCTGGCTCAACAAGGTTTATGGTTAGGTAATTATCTGTGACAACTGATTGTTTCTTTGAATATTTTAATAATATGCGTAGGAGTGAATGATGGCCTTGAGGCTTTGAGCTCGTATGATACCTTTCTCTTTACATTTCATTGTGATTAGTACGATGGAACCTTATTGAGTTTATTTTGGTGGGTATTGGCAAGCACTTGTTTGTGGTTCAGTTGCCAGCTTAGACTAATGATAATGATGGTAATCGTCACAAGGTATTCCATTAGATGTATCTCATTTGATAGTGTCTAATTATTTGACTTGAAGTCATTGCATGATATGCTGATTAATTGTGTAACCTGTAAAGAATGTGTGGAGGCTGAGTTCAAACTCGTAAGCATGCAGTAGAGGATTTTCTTGTGGTGTTCAACAAGATGGCCTTTGTCCTTTTTTTGTGCTGCTGTATTTCTGTTTTATAGTTTTGAAGCCGGTTATATAAAGGACAAATTTTTGGTCAAATCTTAGAAAAGCAATTGTCTGATGAAAATAACCGGATAAATGTTGTAATGGTTGAAATGTTAAGCTAAATGACAAATATTTTATTTCAAGATTTCTAAACTTGGTTTCTATCTCATCTGCAGTTTCATTATTTTTTATTGATGCAGTTTTAGTTTTCTAATTCTTTGCATGGTTTCAATTTCACTATTTTGGATCATTTCAATGATTAGTTTTGGTAGTATTTGATAACATGCTAAATATAAGTTATTGTATTATGATTATAAACATTACTACTAATTATTTTGGTATAGATTTTACCTATTTCATACTAATACTATCATGCTTTTATTTTTAAAAAAACCTTTTGCACTACAGATTCTTGTATCATTAATTATTTATTCTAGCACAACAAATAAAATTATTTATTATATTTTATTAGCAAACTTTTTAACAACTGCTTCACTGATTATATTTGTTTTCACTTCCCACTATTGTGTGAAATTAATTGTCCAATGTTTGACTTATGCACAACTTACATTTGTGGTTATGGTAATATCTAATGTATCTTATTCATGAGCCGTGATCAACCCTTTGCTTCTCCATGTTTGCATCTGAACTTTAGTTGGCACACTAGGTAACCAGTGAAATTGAGTTTCGTGGAAATGTGATCCAAAATGATTTTTCTTATTTTGGGTGAAATTTGACAGAACATTGGCAGTGCCCATGATGATTTTGGCCAATACATTAAAACATAGTTTGTGTATGACTTTTTTTTTTGTTTGAAAATGTTTCTTCATGAAGTGAAATGTATTTAGAGTGAAAGCATTTGTGTATGCTATAGTTGTGGTCAAGCATGTCATTGTTATGACCATATAAGATTGTTAGCAATTATCTTTGCAGGGTATGGGTTGCCAATTGCTGAGAACAATTAATTAGACTTTGCAGTTATTACTATGTTAGGTTATCCATGTGCCATGTAGTTTGATATTGCTGTGCTTTTACGGAAGCATCTTATTAACTAAAGCTGTGGTCTAATATATATGTATCTTTCTAAGATTTTTGCATTTGACTGACGTAATGATGATTGACATTTCATGGAACAGCTTACAAGATGAAATGTTTCAGAAGTTTAATTTTAACACTGAATGGGCCGTAAAACTCATATCAAGGATAACAGATAATGAAGACATACCAATTGAGGGCCATGCAGTTGTAAAACAAGTAATATTTTCATTATTCTGTGTTGATGTTCTTCCTTTTGTTTAATATCGTCATGAATACTCATTAGTAAATGCATACTGCTTACCAACGTGCAGCTCTTGGACCTTCAAATTAATGTTGAGAAATTCTTCTTTGGAATAAGGAAGAGCCTTGTTGAGTTTGATGAAGTGTTGGAGGTATGAATGCTTCCTTTTTGAGCAGATATTTCTTATGTTAAACAATTAAAACTTCTTCAATATTTTCTTGAATTTAAATTAAAAAAAAGTTTATTATTTTGGTTTATCAAATAAAAAATAATTAATTTTAGTTGGACTAAGTCAAAGGCAAATGTCTTGAGAGATTTTTTAAGTATTTTTATGAAATTATTTAATTCTTAAATATAATTCTTTAAATTAAAAAGAATTAGATGATAATATAAAAGAAAAAAGTTGTGATAAAAGGAGCCTTCGTTTACTGTGATGAATGGGGTAGAAAAACATTGAACAAAGAAGAAAAACTGTTTGTTAAAGCTTTTCCATCAATGGTGTTTTGACATTTCATGTTCTAGTTTATTAATTCTGAGCCTTGAGATATAAAAAGGGAAGAAGAAGATGGTTGTTGTTTGATGACTTGGGTTGAATTTGGATGTGAGATTGATTTTAATTTTTGGTGAGATTTCTTTTACGTTCTTTTAAATTTTTTGTAAAAGGCTTTCAATTCAATATTTTTTGCTCTTATTTGCACTTGATTTTGTGAGTAAATTTTGGGTTTATTCTCATCTTGTGAATCTAAACTATTTTTTGGTTGAATTGTGTAAAACTTTTTAGTGTCATCTTATTGAATTCTTGATTTTATAATTATATGGTGTATTTAATTATCTTTAGAAACAAATCTTTGGTTGTTTTTTTTATAAAGAGATCCCTTATCACAACAAATTGGTATTAGAGCTAACTTATATTGAAACCTAAAATATGATAAAAACTTTCAAATCAATAGTTGTTTCAAATGCTTTAGGCACCATGAAATATGAATTTGAAAAATTTGATGATAACAATAACTTTAATGTTTGGAATCATGATATGAGTATGTTTAATAAAGGGAAAATTACTAAAGCATTTAAAGACAAAGATCAACTTGGTGGAATAGATTAAGAGAAAGAAGTGGATTTAATTAAAAGGCTCTTATTTCAATCCAATTGTATTTAATAGATGAAATTCTTCATAATATTATTGATCAAAAAACCATAATGAACTTGCAAGAAAGGTTGGAAGACTCATACACAATTAAGTCACTCATAAATTGTTTGTACTTAAAGGAGCAATTGTTTTCAATTCATATGAAAGAAGTACTTCACTTCAAGTGTATTTTGTTTTCTTATAATTAGATTCTATAAGATTTTTCTAATACTGATGTCAAGATTGAAGAAAAAAAAGGTTTGATTTTATTAAGTTATTTAACTCAAATCTTTTGAGTATTTAATTATAAATTTATTGCAAAGAAACTATTAATCTTCTAGCTTTGAAGCCTTTTTTTGTTGTGAGTTGACTTGAGAAAGAAAGTTCAAAAGGAGCTCCTTGTGAGGGTTTATTTATCAGAATAAGTAGAAGCAAAGAAAATGCCATTAAGGTAGATAAATTGAAGTAAAAGACAAACCCCAAGGAAAAAGTTGAATCTCATGGCTACATAAATCTTGGATATTAGACAATTGAAGGTAAATTCTTTCAAGACTTCAAAGAAAAATGGACAATTCAACTCTTAAGGCAATCTTAGTTGCTAAAGAGTGCTCAAATGGGCTTGATACAATTTTGAGAATGATAGATTGACATGTTTCCTTTATATGGATGATTGAATTTTTTTTGGTTCTATTTTATATGATATATTATCTCATAAGGATTGGTTCATTACTTATATAGGTTAGTTGATGATGGAAATATCTTCATAGGCATTGTATGATTTACAAGATTGTTGGAATAGGTTTTTGTTATGACTTGTGATGAAGTTGCTAGGAGTTTTGGGAGAAGTTATAAAGAAATATCTTATAGCTTGTTTGGACAAATAGTTGTAGTTTGTTAATTAAAAAGGGAATTTTACTTGTTTTTAGGAGAGCCATGGTATTGTTAAAAGTGAAGACATTTGGTAATCTCGATTCTTATAAGATAACACAATTGTAGCTACGATTTCAATTTCTTTTTTGGTTATGTGACTATGTTATAGTCTATAATATTGAGACATATGTTAGAGTAGAGTATATTAGTGTTAAAAAAAAGTGTTTTACTTTGTAGATAGAGGACTCTTGTCTTGGACTTTTGTGAGCATTATGTTCATAGCAAGCATCATAGGGTCAAGTTCTCTATTGCATTTTGTAGGCCTAAAAGAACTATGAATTATATTTACTTAAAGTTTTGTGGGATATATTAGTGTCCATTTCAAGGGAGTATCTAGTCACTTTTTGACCTTAATTGATGAATATTTTAGAAAGGTCTGTGTATAAGTGGTTAAACAAAATAATGATATTTTTGAAATATATTAGTAAATCAAGAGGTTGAGTATTAACAATAGCCTTGAGTTTTGATATGGAGATTTTAAGAAGTTTTGTGAAAAAGAACATTTTGTTAGGCATAAGATTATGGTTGAAACACCTTAATAGGATGTGGTGGCAAAGAGAAAGACAAAACACTTCTTGAGATAACAAGGTGTATGTTATCTAATATTATTTTGAGCAAAAGATTGTATCTACTACATGCTATAATTTAAATAGATATTTATCTAATATTAGGTTAAAGGTTCTAAGGAGATTTTTTTAGGACATCTTGTAGATTATTAAATACTTATGATAATTGGTTATCTAAGTCATGTTTATGCCAAAGAGGGTATGCCAACGTCAAGACTCAAGAAGTGTATATTTTTGTTATATTTTTTTAGGGTGGAAAGATAGACTTTGTCTTAGGTTTATTGTTAGTAGAGTTATAAAGTTTGATGAATCAGCCATGGAGAGAACAATAAGCTATTAGACTTCAAGTTGCTTAGGATCAGATGGTCAGCTTATCATATCAACTTACTATAGTTTGATCATTTGAAGGCAATAATGCCATGACTTTGCAATGACAGATGCATCTCAATGATACGGTTTTGATGATTGATCTTGCTCTCATATGATTGCTTGTGATTTGAGTGTAGCAGAATCTATTGAATGTAAAGCACCATCCATTTATGATGATGTTTTCATAGGAAAAGATGCTTCATAGTGAACTAGTGTTATGGTAGAGAAGTTTGAGTCTGTACAAAATAACTAAACTTTAGAATGCTGAAACTTCCTAAAGGGAAGGGATCTATTGGGTACATGTGGGGTTGTAAAAGAAAGGATCCTTAAGGGTTGAATGTGTCAAATACTAAGTATAGATGGTTTCTAAAGGCTATTTTTATGCAATAGTTAATGTCAATGACATATTCTCATGTTGTTAAGAATAGCATAATCCATATTTTACTTGTTTTGATGCTTATGAATTGGAGTTAAAACAGCTTGATGTTAAAATTGCCTTTTATCATGATAATTTTGGAGAGAATTGTATGCAACAATCATCAAAATTTTAAATTTTTGTGAAGAAAGATTTGGTTTATCTACTGAAAAGATCTTTATGTAACTTGAAATAGTTGTCAAGACATTGGCATAAGAAGTTTGACTATTTGATGTTGACTTCCTTGGTTTGCAGATGCTTTTATGATAGTCTCGTTTATCATATGCATGTTATAGATGAATCCTTTATTTGGTTGTTGATTTGTGTTGATTATAACCATGTATATGTTTGAACTATAGAAGCTAAAATATGAGTTAAGTGTTACATTTGATATGAAGGATTTTTGGTGGCATAAAGAAAATCATTGGGATTGAGAGTTAGAGATAAAAACTTTGTACATCGCTTTTCTCATAGAAAATGTACATTGATGAGGTTCTAGAGAGATTTGGTATGTGAAATGCTAAGCCTGTTAATTCTCCATAGTTAGTCACTTTTATTAATCAATAGTCTTCTTAGTCTGATGAAAAGAAGTATATTATTAGCATGCTTCTTGCAAGTGCATTGAAGAGTGTTTTGTATGCCATGTTATGTACTTCTTGGAAATGGAAGTACACCAAGAGTGAGGGAGGGTGAATTTGTTTTGCACAAAATAATTCAAATCTTTTTGTAAATTATAGTCAAGTTAAACTTTTAAAACTTGCTTTGATTGTACAATGCCCCTTTTTCAAGTTTCTTAAGATATAGCAATTTTATTAAATTGAATGTCTTTCCAAGGTTGCAATAATTAATCAAGATAAGAATAAATTACAAGACAAGTGAATGTGGCACAAGAGTTTTAGATGGTTTGGCTCAGTCTCAAGTATATGTCAACCCCCAAAAAACTCTCTTGAGCACCATATTTAAATCAATTTTTCGTAACAACTAGGTGGAGCAACCTAACTATAAGCCATGGCTTTTCATGGATTAGCCACAACCCAACCAACCTTACACTCATAACTTATCGATGGGCCAACCGCTCTGCACATCCATGGCATGAAGTTGAACCAAGAGAATCACAATATAAGAATTGGCACAAAGCACAAGCTTATACAATGATGAACAAAATATGCAAATACAAGTATTATAGGTTGATAATAAGTTATCACCAAAGCAAAAGTCTTCATGGGTGATGATAAAGTGTGAAAAGAAGTGATGATTTTATGGATATCTCTATTATACACTTGTGTATTTCTAGGTTATTGTAGTACTTTCAATCTTTCACTTTAATACATATGGCAAGTAAGCACTCGAAATAACTCCAAAATGGTTTTACAAAGACTTTTATGGAACATCAACATTTTAAGGTGTTTTTGGAGGGGTTTATAGAACCTTAGGATCATATAGAAGCCTTTTAAACAATCCTCAATAGTTATAAACTTTTCCTAATAGTTACATTTGTCAAAAAGCTAGTTACGAATTTTATGCTTCTGTCATATCTCGTAATATCATTTTTTATGTATCGTATGATTTTTTTGGGTTTTAAGTGCGTGCCATAGGTTGGTGCGCATAGTAGGGGTGGAGTGGGGTGCATGAAGGGCACGTGTTGTGGCAGTTGCACGCTTAGGTAGTGCAGATTTTGATGCATTACGATAGTTATTGTAATTTCAGTATTTATAACGTTTTTCCTAAATACCTTAAGGTGATATGATAATGTTTGATTTTCTTTATAAAAACACATGAAAAAAGAACTTTAAACTAATATAAGGTTTGAACAATATATGCATTCCATTGATCATACTATATGATAATTATATTGTATTTTTTGATACTCGTATAATGAATTATTCGTAGTCTCCATTAGAATAGTAACATACCATACGAAGCTTTTGGCTTTTCTATTTTATGTTATTCATAAGAATCATTTACTGATATACTTTAAGGTAAAAATTACCGTATCATACAAAAAACTTAGGATTCCTATGTTCATTAGATCGCACTGTCTTCTCTTTTTTCAAACCATTTGATAAGTTTATTCAACTCATGTGAATGCATTATACTATTTAATCATAAAATTATATAATTTTGATTAGTTAAAGCACCATAGATAACCTAGTTTGAATAGTCTATTTCTTAGGTTATATACTTCCCTTAAAGCTAACCATGCTGTACGAAGTTGGTTTAGTACAATGCAATCAGTACAAATTTTATCTACTTTTGGATGTAATTTGCAATTCAAATTCTATCACAATTTATTGATCAATTCTTATAGCTATTAGGGCATGCTTTCTTAAATGAAATGCATATATTTTTGTGCATGAAGTGCAAAGTCTTGTGCATAGTGTGTAACCTTTTTTTTTTTTCAAACTTTACATATGTCTTTAGTCATGAAATCCTTTGATGTGCTCCTTGGACATTCAATCTTCAAGATGGATGATTATCTTTTTCTTGTCTTCATTTGATTTGACTTGTAGTTTCTAATATTTCATCCATCTAATCATGTTCTTTGTCTATCTTTAGAATAAATTGTAATACACTAAATAGATATATTAGATCATAATTAAAACATTTGAAAGATTTGTTATCATTAAAATATTATATTATCTTTTGTGTTTATGGATAATTTGTAGATACATTGATAAGTTTGGCATGGTTCATTAGGAAGTGATGAAATAAGTTTTGAGGTAGTTGAGAGGTATTATAGATTTGGTTTTGCTTCATGGCAGAAAATATTTAGTTGACGGTGTTGGTTTTATAGATTCAGATTATGTTTGATGATTAGGATATGGGGTCTCAAATAAGGTATGTATTTATTCTCAATTGTTATGCCAATAGTTGGAAGGTTTCTCTATAAACATCAAGGGACTCTTTGTACTACTAAGACAAAGTAATTGACACTTAAACAAGCAAGGAAACTTTTTAGTTTAGAGTTTTGGTTAAAGGCTTCGGACCATTCATGGATTGATTAGTTATTTATTGTGACAATAAGAGTGCTTTGCATCTTTCTCTAGATGAGATGTATCTTGAAAAATTCAAACATATTGATATCAAGTATAATGTTGTCAGAGAAAAGTTTGAATGTGATAATATTTTAATTTTAGATCTATATTACACATAATCTTGTCGAGATGCATATTAAAGTAATGTCAGTTGATAAATTCAAATTATATCTGAACTTGGAGTTTATGGCTTGTGTGGCTTTGGGCTAGGAAAAGTTTTTATGATTTGGTAGTTGATATTCACTTTGTTTTACAATATAAAAAGTTTAAGGAGAAAGATTTGTTAAATATTATTTTAAATTTAAATAAAAAGAGAATATTAATTATCTCAATTTATTAAAGAAAAAATATTAATTTCAATTTATGTTAATGGTAATATTTTTAGGCATTTTTTGGATATTTTTATGAAATTATTTACTTCTCAAATAGATTTAAAAGGATTAAATAATAATAGGAAGGGGAAAAAATCCTGTAAAAGGTTAGTTGTGTGCGAACCTTTCTTCGAACATTAGCAGAACTTTGCCTGATACTTGTGAACTTTGTCATCAATGAACTAGTTGGCTAGTTACGTAGTCAGTTATGCATCCTTTTTGAATTCTCAGAACTGAGGCAACCTTGCTTGTAAACTCTAGCAGAAGTTTGTCTGGTTCTTATGAAACCATTGTCTTTGTCAGAATAGTTAGCTGGTTATATAAAGCTGCCCATTCTGCTGTTACACTTTCCTTGCTACCCATGCCACCAGTCTGTTTGGCCACTTCATCTGTTTTTAGATGAAAATGGTGAAAGATCATGGCCTGTAGTTAGACATTGATTGCAAATAATGGGTTGAGATCATCTACTATTGGAATAGTTATCTCTAGCTCGGGTGTACAACCTAAAAAAATGCTCTCCATGCTTCTGTGTTCCCAATGTGTTTCACGTTTTGGTGCTCTCATGTATTAGGTAATGTTAAATCCCGTTTTTGTGGAATACAGCACAATTGTGCAATTTATTTTCTAATTGTGCAGATTGTTTTCTAATGAGCCTTAAGCTTCACATTCAGGTACAAAGGAAGCATGTCTATAATTTAAGGCAGTTGATGCTAACAGGTGAACCTGGGAGTTGTCAAGAACAGATTTTCCAGTAAGTTGAAAAATAATTATAATTTTCAAGTGTTTTTTTAATGAATGTATGTTCAAAACATTGTTTAGTAGATTCAGTAGTATTTCTTGCATGATGCACGCACTTATTTACGTGATCTTAGCCTGGGTATCATATGAATATTACTGTTAGCTTTTGTGTCTATAGAAGATGGTAAATGGGAAAAAAAATTCTACTTACATAGGTTAATTGTCTTGTCTTTTCTTCTTAGGTTAAGATAGTTTTATTTCCTCATGTTGTAAAGTTGTCATTGAGGTCAGGGGTTTGGTTCGTGAAAATCCTCTTAAAAAAGTGTGATAAAATTATGCACATTAGACCTTTTGGGCCCAACTCTTTCTCAGACTATGTGCATGTGAGAGATTTAGTGCACTGGGCCACTTTTTTAGGCTTTATCCTTTTTGATGCGCTTCCTTCCTGTTCGACAGTTTCTTCCATGGGCTTTCAATTGCATATATGTTATACTGCATGGGTTCTTTCTGACGTTTACTATGAACTTTCGTGTGTTTTCATTGCTTGTGATTCCTTTCTTAGTTGGGTATCAAATTTTTTATGTTTTCAGCAACTGTGCAAGTGCTTTGGTTAGAGAACAGAACTTTCTTTTCAATAGGATAACAAACGGAATATTCAAAAAGCTAATAGATAGTGGTTGTTTTTCTGCATTTTGGTAAAATATCTTTGCAGTTGGGTACTGAGTTTGGTATCTCCAACACCGTACTGTCTGTTCAAGTTTCCTCTCATTGCAGAAACGAATGATCTTGTTGATGTATGCATCTTCTGTTCTATCATGCTGCAACCATAAATCCTCAGCTGCTCCCTGAATCTTTAGGCCCGTCTCAGCTTTAGTAATCCAATTTATGAATCATTTTTTTGTTCAGAAATTTATGTTTTTTTTCTTGATTTATTTGACTTGCACTTAACGCTTCACTTTCTCTTGCAAAGTTCTAAGATTAATATGCAGGTACATGCAGGCTGTAGTAGATGAAATAGTACTTGGAAATTCTGATCCAGAAAAGGTAAGACAAATTGTTAACTAGGTGGAGGATATCTTGTGTTAAGAATTCTGACCTCATAGACTCGTAAATGTTTCTGTGATCTAGCCTCCGACCTATTGGAAACTTGGAAAGATTTTGGGTGAATTTATTCAAATTGGTGAAGTACTGCATGGTAATTAAACGTACCAATACCGTCTTTGTAATGTGTTTTTTTTCCTTCACCATCTAACCATATTAGGAACCACTTAGTACTTTTCTGTAATATTTGTTTTTATTTTTTTTATGTTTTGGTACGAAACATCTTACTGTTACATCATGGTTTATCCAGATTCCTTTAAAGGCTTTACCAAGCAAGATGTATTATCATCACTTGAAGAAGTTTATGGATCAAAATTTATAACAGTCGACACTTTCTCCCTTCCGAACTTACCAATGCATCCAAATGGCTTTAGAAGCATACGCAAGAAAGTGTCTTCTTTGAAAAGATGGCACGCCATCTGTGAAGATGATACTTTAAAGTAAGTCCGAGCCTGATGTTTCAACTGTTTTGTTATATATTTGTATACGTGCTATGGCTTTCAAAGTGAGTAAAACTATGTGGCAGCATCTTTTCAAACAATTTTGGAATTCAGCTTTTTCAATTTTCTTTTATAAAATGTAGGAAAGGAAGGTACCAAGTAACTTCCAATCTTCTTCGCAAGTATCTTGGTGACTTTTTGATCTGTTCCTATCTGGAACTTGTTCATGAATCTGGTCTTGAAGAGACGTACATTCAGGAGGTTGAGGTGATATTTCTTAAGCTTATTTAAGCCTTTTAATTAGGTATTGGATAGTTCTATGCTTGAAGGTTTAATTCAAGCTATTGATAATATGACCCTTAATGGTTGCAGTTTCTTAGACATTTCCTTTTGTGATTGAAATCTAGAATTTCTTCATTTACATAAAACAGTTATGTAAAGTCTAAGCATTTTTTGTTAGGTTAATTTATTGTAATGCATGTATGCTCTAGCTGATTTTTCCTTTATTAATGAACCGGTTATGTTAGCTTTAAAACAGTTCCATTTGTTTCTTCTATCGGATATTTCTTTGAAAAAAATGCACTTTTACAAGCTATCACTCAAAAAAGAACAGATATTTTTTTTGTTGTGTGAATTCATTCTTTGGATCTAGAGAAAAAAAATCACAAAACTTTACTGTTGAATTGAGTAAGATCCTACCTTAATTATTTAGACTTGCATTATAGTCTTTCGTATATAGCAGTTTAAAACTAAACCATCATCTTACTGAATGATGTCTGGAATTAAGCATTTATTTTGGCTATTTCAAGTGTGTATGTTAAGTGAGCACGGTTGACATCATGTGTGCTTTTGGGTGAGTTTTGTGTGCATGAACTATCAACACCTCCGCACCGTAGCATACATAGCCAGGTCTATTTCCATCATTTAATTTTTTTCCACTCTTTTTTTGGGCATTTATACCATATCTGGGCATTTGAGATTTGTGGGTTCTTTTGCATTTCCTAAATCATTTCTTTGTTTGCTAACATGTGGCTAAAGTAGGAAGCTTTATTTTCTAATTAGTTGAGGATAAAATTAGATTCATGACTCTTGTAGCCATCACTCGGATGATTGCAGAGTTTGGCCAAAAAATTGGTAAAAGATCATACAATTATGCTTGTTTCACTGCTATGTTTGAATGTCATCAACTTTAGAGAGATTTGGCCAAAGTAATCACTTGGAGCTGGCTCAAGTGAAATGATTTGAAGGGGTTTGTGCATTGTTCCTACTACTTCGTTGTGCAGAATGCATGGATGGTCTTGTAAATATTTTTATATGGATTTGAACACATGCACGTAATAAGTTGGTTAGACAAGACATGCGAAACTATACACAGAATAAACACACGTGTACATATTGTACATACATGTATGTATGTATAACACACTCACAAACACATGTGAACAGTTAGGGAAACATAGGATTTTTTGTGTTCAGAAAAAAATGTATATTATATCTTTTATAAATCATAAGCTATTCCTGCAGAAAAATATTCTATAATTCATCTTAATCTGTGCCGTGAGATTCATAAATTCTTTTTTTCCATAAACCGAGTTTCATAAATTCTACCAGTGATTTAATCACACATCAATTTATGAAAATATTTACTGGATGGTCCTGGCTGTTCGTACTAATCTCATTGTTTTTGTTTATGACATTAATGCTGAACCATAAACAACTTTGAAATGTTAAAATGGGAATATCTTGAAAACTTATTGTTGATTATCTTACATTTTTGGGTGAAATTTGTTTTCAGGGGACTATCACCTTGGTTTACTTAAAATAATGAGATTTTCTTACCATGTTTTTCTTTGAGATGCATTCGGTTTCTTGTTTTATATTTTGATGTGGTACATATAAATTTCATGAAGAAGGAATTCTCAAGGATTGTATGCTTTTTTGTTTTCTGACAAATATAAGTCAAGAATAGAATTCAAATAGTAAGTGAACTGAACAAAGAAGTCCTTGCTTCTCTTAATCCGACTTCTTTGCTTCTTTGCTTCTTTGCTTCTTTGCACAATTTTGTCATGAAGATTCACTTCCCTTGCATGCTGTTAATATAAGTTATATACTTTTTACCATAAATCACTTCTTGCTTCTACTTGTCTCGAATTTGAACTATATGGAGTGATTTAACTGAATGTTAGAGAGAAGTATTGGTGAAAACTCTGGATTCTTTCTGGAAAGACCATCTTGTAAACATGAACAGGCTCAGCTCAGCGGTAATGTTCTTCCTTTGTAGTATAATGTTCTTAATCACCCATTTTACTATAATAAAAAATTAAACAGTTCAATTACCTTGCAGGTGAACGTTAGGAGTTTTGGGCATAGAAATCCACTTGAAGAATACAAGATAGATGGCTGTCGCTTTTTCATCTCAATGCTAAGTGCAACAAGGAGAGTAACGGTCGAATCCTTGTTGCACTACTGGTCTTCTCAGGTGCAGTCCAGAGAGTTAACTACGCCATAGTGCTTATTAGTGGTACGATTTAAAGTATCAATTCTTTCTAATCTTCTTTTAAATTAGTTGTATTACTTTATGTCGATGTGACTAATCTATTATCCATAGCTATGTTAAAAACACTTTAAAAGAAATTTTTTGGTTAAAAACTATTTAGATAACATTAATATTTAAATATCAATTGTCAATGTTATTTATTTGTGTACGGCATATGACGTGTATTAATGATATTTAAATATCAATGTTATATATTTGTTGTAGTATGCTCTTGTGGAGCAGATTACATACGTAGAGATTTGTAGAACAAGAATAGCGCTTGGGTATCATGCAATATGACCACTTAAAAGAGTATTGTAGGCTAAGGGAATGAAGGATAAGAATGCTTTGTATAATACAATATACTCAGCATACAAGGATGATCATAACTAATAGAGAGTAAGTTTTGAATTAATTAAATAGAGAATATCATAAAGTACAATGTGACTTATCATACAAGTACAATCCTAGCCTATAGAGAGATTAAGTTCTAATCAAATAAATGGAGAATATTGCATAATGTGAGTGAACTATCATAGAAGTATGATCTTAGCTAATAGAGATATCAAGTTTTGAATGAACTAAATTGAGAATATTGTATAGTATGATATATAACTATTATATATTATAATCCTTTGCTAAAACTAAGAATGTTAAATAAAGCTATTCTAAAGAAGATTTCTAGTGCTTCATTTTATCTCATTTTAGTTATTAGGTAATATTGGTTTGTATCTTTTTTTATTTTGATTGTGCCATTTGATGACTTAGTAAAAGTTGAAGAACCTTGTAAAAATCAATGTAAAAGATATTGTATTTATTTTTCTTACCATTGTTGTATTGACTAATTTGAATCCTTGTTATTTGTAGCTACTTTGGGTCCCTCACTAATACCTTATGAATTAGCCATATAAAGGTTTTAATCTATTGGTCATTTGATAAAATATTTTTAATAAAGTATGCCTAATCATCAAACTTACGGTTAACATTGATTTGAGTTTGGATTAAATCACTTAAAAATCTTGGTGTAATGTTTTAGTACAATTTACTTCATTGTATAGTTCATGCAAAGTATTTAGAAATAATTAAGAGTTTTTTTCTAGAAATTATAATTCACCTTTTTTTATAGTTTAATATGAATTGGTACTTCAATAGTTAGGATTCTTTTATTATATATTCTATATTTCTTATTACTTAAACAATAGCCTAAGAATATTCCTTCATCCAACTTATAATCAAATTTAGTTAATTCATTTTTTCCATGGTTAAATATATAGCATTGCATCCAAATATATCTAAGGGTGTTACTTCAGGTTTGCTTCATTTCGTTCGTTCATAAGGGCTAGCTTGGACTTGGACAATAAAATGAGTAGTTTATAACATAACCTTTAATGGTCATAGCATTTGCTTAAACTTATTTTATTAAATTATACTCATTAGGCATAGCCTTAATCATATCTAATAGGGTTCCATTCTTTCTTTCGACATGCCATTTTGCTATGCTATACATGGCATTAAAATTTTGGAAAATTCCATAATTATTACAAAATTCTATAAATATTTTCTCATTCAACTTTCTACCATGATTGCTTGTATTAGGTCCAAAATATAACCAAGATGGTGGGGTGTAGTGAATTGGATATGTAACTTTTCTTTTGAGAAGTACAAAGTTGTAAAAGTTGATTCAAATTTTGAAAACTGTTTAAGGTTGAAGAAATTAAAGAATATAAAAGCAATTAAATAGATGAGTAACATCACAATTGTTATGTGGTTTAGCTTAACCCAATGAGCCTACATCCACCCTTGAGCTAGCTTGGTTTATCTAACCCTTTAATTCACTCCTTAGTTGTAATTAGGTGGAGACATCTTTTATAAATGAGTTTTTTCATAGATAAGATACAACCAAATCTCAACATTAAATAGCCCAAAGGTGAACCACTTTGCACATTACATTGCTTAAAAATAGGATAAACACTCATATTAAATAGTTTAGGATTGGACTAATCAAAATGCCATACAAGTTCACAAATACAAGTACAATTGAACTACAATTATATAAATAAGTATAGCTCACTAAACAACTAAGCATATTTCTTAATATAACCAAGATCTTATGAGATGACGGTGCATAAATGATATAAAAAATGTAAAAGTACCTTACTGACAGAATGCAAGTATTGAATGCTGTGATAAAAATCATATGTTAGCCATATAACAGAGCAAGAATTTGTGAAAAACCTAGATGGCTGTTTTAAGAAAACCTTAAGATTGTCTAGATAAAAGATTATGTTTGATTTAGATAGAAATAGATAATTGCTAATAAAATCATATGGAATAATATATGATAAGCAAGTCTATATTGACATTAACATGGATTTGGATATAGTAAATCCTAGATGTTGGCAACTCAACTAGAGATAAGTGGGTCAAATATATTAAATAGTAAGATTTCCATCAGATATGGAGGTAATTATTTGGCATGATTAATAAAGCCAGGAGAGGTGAGCTAATTCATGTGATAAGAGACTCTAAGAGCTCGCATGCCTTATTGCATAGGACATTATGGGAGGACCATAGATATGCTAGAGCATATGATGTTGGAGTGCCACATATTATTTAGGAATCTTGAATTCTTAAGAGATTTGTCCACATGATTAATAGAGCCAATGGAGATTTGCCAAATCATGTACCAAATGCCACTAATTTATAGAATATCAGAAGAGACTATGGTTGTACTTAAGCACCTGCTAGTGTGCCACATGGTTACTAAAGACTCCTAAGGCCTTGTAAGATAACTCAATGTGCTTAGACTTCTTTAAGGAAGAGTGTGAAATTATGTGATGATATATAAGTGTTAGACCTTGAAATAAGAACCTCATGAGTTTAAGGAGTGTAAGATTATTAGTGGGTCATTGAGTATTCTATTATACTACATAGCATGATTACAATATAATAGAGATTTTTAAGGCATTGATGGATGTTAAATAGGACCAATGAGTATGATTTTTTTTTGTGTTGGATCAATTTGGTAGGTCAAAATACATCTGTGGTATTACTATTCTTAGTGATGGTTATACTCTATTGGATATATTAATTATATTGCTACATGACTAATTTTATAACATGATTTGAGAATTCCTTTTTGAGTTTGGCTTAACCCACTCCCTTTTATCATTTGTATGTCCATAAAGTTAGTTGCAGACATAAGAATTAAAATGAAGGCATTAGAGTAAATAACTTCAATAGATTATTCATCCAACTATAATTTTATGATATTATAATTATAGTTTCTTATTACATGCATAGCATGATCATCTATATTTGCTAGATTTTGTATGTTTGGGATATTTTATGTTTAGCTTTGGGTTGTATATGAAAATTTATATTAGATTGATTTTGATATTGTATATCATTTTACATATGATAGACTTGGTTTTCTAGATGGCATATAGAGCATCTGATAATATTTTTGATATTATAGACTTTTTAGATATGCTATTTTACAAGATACCATGTTTGCTTTGATTTTATTTACACATTTGTGTATATTAGTAGATTATTTAGTACAAAATGAACTAAGTTTTGAGTTAATAAGGTGACTAATTAATGTAATGACATTTTTTGTTTTGGGTGATATGTTATGAGTATGATGATCAACTTGAGATAACATGATTTTTAGTTTATATGTCAACTCTATAGAGTGAAATGAGGCTAGCCAAATATATTGGTTGGTGTATTGGTTTGCTTCCCTGTAATAAAAAAACATGTTGTTAAAAAGGTTACAGGTGATAACATAATACAATTATCCCTATTTGCCTTATTGATATCTCTAAGATGTCTCTTCTAGGGTTTTCTTATTTTATTTATCTCTTCCTATTATTGCTAGTATAAAATTTATTTCAATTATCAACACATGCTTACTTTTCAATCACATGATTTTGAAAGTTCACAAACTATATTTAAAACTTTACTTTCTTTCATCATTTCTTAAAAGTACATATTTTTCTTCACCAAAAGTATTCTTAAAAGATCTTCCAAAATCTCTCTAAAATGTTATTACTTTTCTTCTGAGTACCATCCATTCACGTTAATGTATATTATATTATTCATTACAACATTATACACATATGTAATAGAAGGATCATTCTGAACATTTTTCATCCCTTCCAAAAGTTTTAATGTATGATACAAGATAGTTAATGAAATGCTATGTCATTGAGCACACCATCCATAGCATATAAACTCTTACTCTATGAACTAGACATGTAGTATGTTAAAGAATTGTTCATATCATCTATTTTTTTAAGAATTGTGGTGCCCATGAGTCACACACCTTCCAAGACTTAAATGTATACTATATTAAAAAATAACATACCATCCATTTCTAAGAGTTAGTCTTAAACAAAAGCTTGACATACAATTCATGGACTCTCAATTTATAGTATGTGGAGCCTAAGACATGGAATGCTCAACCCTCCTATTTGGTATGCAAGATACCATGACAAGTTATGGCTTATCAAATTTGACTTGAATCTTATCTAATAAAAAACCAAAGCACTAGTAACCTAAAATACAACACAACAATATCATAAGGAAGGAAAATCTTAGATAAAATCATACCTTTGCTTAAGCTCTTACACTTAAATAGATGAAACATGCCTTAAGCTCTTTTACCCCAAGGTTCTATAAGGCTATTGTTTTAGATCTTTAGCAAATTCTTTGTCTACAATAGCTCTTAAACTCTTTCTTCAAAGTTTTTTCTCTTCCTTCGCAAGTCCTCTTCTTATCCTTCTCTCTCTTTGAGATCTCTTATGGCAATCTAAAAGCAAGAAGGGATTGAGACTTGAGAAGGGTTACTAAATATCATTTTGCTTTAATAATTAAAAGTAACTTTAGCCTTTTAAAAAATTCTAGAAATTATAGATGACTTCAAAAAATGCTAAATCTCTTATTAATAAATTTCTCATGTGAGAATTTTTTTAATGACATGCTTAAAATACTAATCTAGCTACTTGCAACATGACATATTTTAAGATGCACTAAAATACAATAATATTTTAAAAATAATTTTATAAATAATAAATATTAGTATCATAACTTCAATACATGGATATTTTACATTAAAATATTTGGGATGCTATGCCTAAAGTCAATTTTAAGCTCCAAAAGAGTGTCAAAATATGAGCCTTAGGACGAAGTCCACATGCAAAAACTCAAAAGTTGAAAAATTCAACAAATTGTCATAAACACTATCTCAATAGAAACCAAAACAATCTCTATAAATTCTATGCAAATCAAAACTAGAAATTGAGAAATAGATCTCAGAAAGTTGAAGGGAAACACTTGCTAAGACTTGTCTTGCTTAATCTATTCAAGATAAATCTACTCAGAATCTCTTCCAAAGGCTTCTTTCATTAATCTTGTTGTAGTAGTCACAAATTACTTTAAAAATCCACTTCTTTAGAATGAGCTCTTTTCAAACACATTCTCTTTTTCAAATTCTAAGATACTTCTATTAGCATGTGTCGTAAGGCATGTCCAAAATAATAAATTTTATTATGTCAAATTCTAAATTCAAAACACTAAAATTAATACTCAAACATATAAGCATAAAATACTAAGTAAAAGTTTGTGATATTATACCCTGTATCAATCTTTTAATCATATTAAAGACCATTGTAAGGAGAAAAACATGAGACATGAAATACATATTAATAAAAGGTAAGAATAGTTTCTCAATCACCACATAGCAAAGGGGCAACATCTTGTCTAATGATAAGAGCAATTTGTTGATAAAAGTTCTCCTTAAATGGAGTTAAAAATGATCAATGCTCTGAAAGGAGTAAGAAGTGAATTATGTATGATTCTAATAATTAATGATAATACAATGGGTTTTATCTTTAGTAAAGATTTGTTGGATTATTTAGTCATTGTTATTTAATATAATACTATTTTGTATTCAATATCAAAAATGTTTATGTATTAATTGAGTTGAAAGTTTAATATAGAGATTTACTTAATTTTACAAAAGAAAAATACATGATGAGAAATTAAATAGTTTAAGTAAAACAAACAATAACAACAAGAAAAATAGAGAAATAATAATAGAGAGAAAGTTTTTGTAAGAATAAAAAACATAAAAATTAGAACATAAAAATTATCAAAAATAGCCCAAGGGCAAGTCCCAAAAAACTTCCAAGAGCCAAAAACATCTCTTAAATTGTGAACGCGTGGATCTTCCATACGTGTCCCCACTTGATTGACTATTGCTTTGACTTTTAAAATGGAAAAACTAGTTATGAGCTTTCGATATGACCTCTACTTAGGAATCATGTGTTACCTGTGGGATTATACTTGCTTCGGAGAGATTGATGTTCCTTAGGAATAAATACTTGGGAGCCGTTGTGAAGTACCACGTGCCCTTTGATCGATTAACGGTTTTGGCAGAGGTTTTAAAAGTCCCATTTATTTCCCAATAGAGATTTTAGGACATATTGTTTTAAATTATTGCATATGAATTTAAGAATCTCAAAACAGAATTTTATTTTTCTAAGATGCACATCTCAATAATTAGATAATTTAAAAAATCTCTTTATAAAAATATTTGAAAAAATATGTTTAAAAATAATCATTTGTTTGATTAAAAAAGAAAATTTTCTTATTATTGTTTGTTGAAAAAAAAAACTTTAAAACAGTAGTTCAACCTTACCTCTTTTGGTCATAAATTCAGTCATAGGCTTCGCATTCATTTCACAGAGTTCACATGTCGTCATATATCACACTACTAAAAATAGTACACCTATTCCAATGGTTCACATTATTAAAAATCGTTGCATGTGCCACATGTGAGTACAGGTGGCTTCTCAAAAAAATTTTGTAAAAGATTAATTATTTGAAAAAAAATAGAATTTCAAAACAATTACGCGTTCAGGTTAAAAAAAAAAAAAAAACATGTTAAAATAGAACTTCAAAACCTTAATACGCGTTTTTGGCCTCAGTCCTTGAAGCTTCTTTTAATATTTATTTGATCGGGCGAAATAAAATAGAATGAAATTGAACTCTTCTTCATCGTCCCCACCTCCCTGGTCCTCTATATCTACACAAAGTCGCGCGGCTTTCCTTCGTTGTCCGCCGTCAAGCAAGACTAGATTTAGTGAGATCGCCATGGGGATTCCGGTAGCCTACTCGGAGGTCCTACTACCGAAGTTGTTTCTACAGATCGGCTTATCTCTTGGCTTCTTGCGGCAAATCATCGCATGGACTTTCGACGCCGTTGGTCTTGGCGATCTCCTCGATTCCGACGACCACTGGCCGGATCCTTCACCCCAGAGGCAGCCGCCCTCGGCGGATTGTGAGCTATCGCAGGGGCTCCATCCGATCTCGGCTATTATACAGGAAGTACTCCCGGTCGTTCGATTCGAAGACCTTCTCAGCAAGTTAGGAGAAAATGATGATCGCCGGCTGGTCGCGGACGGCTGCGCCATCTGCCTTTACGAATTCAAGCCCTATGAAGAAGTTCGGTGTCTAAAAAACTGTCGACATATCTTCCACCACTGCTGCCTGGACCGATGGTTGGCGCACGACCAGCGAGCTTGTCCTCTATGCCGCACGCCGCTGATCAGCGAGGAGATGTGGGAAGCCCGCAAACTTCAACTGTGGGCCGCCCCCTTTGATTTCGATTTCTACGATTCTGATCTTTCTTTTCCCTCAACATTCACTATCTCCCCTTACTAACAACTTGTTCGGCAGCAGTAAATTTTAAATTACTGCGAAAAAATTTTTCACCACTGTGGGAGTTCCAAAGCTAAATAGAATATGGCGAAATCTTAGGCCATATCTGTGTTTTTCCTCCACTTCAGTGGTATTTCAAGTTAAATTTTCAATTAGAATGAGGTGCATTACGATGCTTTCGAGATTCATGAATGCAATACTCGAAGAAGATAAATTGTTTTGTAGAAGTTTGAGATGTATCGTCTTTCCACTTTCCTTCCATAAAACATTTTAAATGCAGATGGAGACTAGAATAGACAAAAAGAAAAGAGGCGGCTAACTTTTTTGAGGCAATTTTTTTTATAAGAAAAACGTGGCAAGACAAACTGACACGTTTTAGGCATTGTTGCATTTTGGATACGTGACAACCAGCGTATTTGTCCTCGAAGTTTGTGGACAATCAAATGGTTGATTTTGTCTAAACGGTCATGGAATTCATGACATATGTTCAACTTTCTACCATCCTTATTTATTGCAGGTGATTGTTATCTTTGACATACTGAGAAATGAAGCCTGTATGAATTATGTAGGGTTGACAGAGTAATGTTAATGAGACGATGGTTCAAAAGTTGTTACTGTGATAAGTTTGACATCAAGATCTCCAAGAATAACAATGAATATTTTTAAGCACAAGTAATAGTTGTCAAAGGAAGGAACATAATAAATAATTTTTTATTAACATATAAAATAATGGATTCTATTAATAGGAAAGTCAAAAATAGTAATTACATATTAAAATTGGATATTAATAATGCATTTGATATTTTTTTAATTAATATAATTTGAAACGTTAAAATACTTTGTTACAATATTTTCACTTATTTTCATTTATCTCAGATAGATATAATAGATAATTATTGACTCAATGTGGTGTGATACCATCATTCGAAATGATGTGATAGAAGACGATGCAGATCGTAAGTTAGAGTCCTCCTCTCAATAATAGCCTCAAGTTGAGTAAATATGATAAATATTAAGGAAATTTTTGCATTGTTGGTTATGGTGGTATAATAAGGGAACAACACGGTAGAATGGTTAATGAATTTACAAATCCAATTTGGGCTTCATCGTGTGGAGGTCAATATTGCTACTTTCTTGTAGGGTCTTCAACTATGTCATAACTCGAGTTTGAGCCAAACAAGAATCACTACGGAGATAAACTACAAGTTATTATTAGATATTATCATTGGTAATTTATGTACACCCTAGAAAATCAAGGAGCAAAAGAAGGTTATAAATTATTTATTAGTAAACATGAATGCACAAATTCAATATGTATTGAAACTTTTGCTTAAGTAGAAATAGAAAATAATCACTATGACAATTAGTATCTCCAAAAGTACTATAAGAGGCTAGTTAAAATGGATATGTTAAAGGTCCTTAATTTTAGAGTTTATCAAATACTCAAAGACAAGAATAGAGATGCTCAACTAGATGAGGTTAAGCACAATGAATTTGTCTAGTCTAGCACTTTAGAAAATCATTCAAACTAATGTTTGGATTCTCATAATCAATATGCTACCATGATATTATAAGATAACAACAATAAACCTTGGAAACTTTTTGATGACAAGCCTTTACATTACATTGAACATGTCCTCATCTTTAGGATGGATAAGCAATGTCTCACCTCTGGTTGCATCATAGATTCCTTTTAGGATTTACTTGGTTTAGCCAAAAAATAGATTTATCAATAATGTAAGGTAAACAATGGAGGTTTTATAATAGTTATTCTTGGTTGAAATTACTTATTTGTGCATGTTCTTTCTAAGAAATTTCAAATCAATCCAAGTTCAAACATCATACTAATTTGTCTTTTGCAACATACATGTTGTCCATAATTAGTTTTTCGTAGAAATCTTGGTTTGTTATCACTATTCATATATTGTACAATATGACAAATTAGTCCATTTCATGCATCATCACTCTAGTTATGATTTGACTATTGTACAATAGACTATTTCCTATCATATTATTTGATCACATTAGTTGATGCCCCTTACTACTCATATATGTCCATCATTGTAGTATGCTAATTCTTTTTCATATAGCTTTAGACAAGTTTACTAAGCAATTATTGGTACTATCCACATTTGGGCATCTTCATACTTCAACATCTATCAGATTTACATCATACAAGTATGCTTAGTGAATATATGGCAAATATAATCATAAAGTTACTAACAATGCATGCTTATATATCTGACTAATATGATAGTGCATTCAATAGGCAGCTTATCAAATGATTACAATAATCTCCACTTAGCACATCAGACTAGCACTTTTTGTGCCAGTTATTATAGTTCACATTTTGGAGGTCTTGAACTTGGATGGTGATATATGCTTATGTAGCAAACTAATATGATTTGTGATTGCCTTTAGTATTCATACTAGGATATCTCCATATTTAGATGATGACTGCTAAATTGCATTGGAAAAATACAATTAACAAATTTTATATTGAAAGAATCATAAGGCCGCTCCAAAAACTCACACCAACTTAGACAAGTATGACAAAGCATAAGATAGATGGATTATTAAAAGTCTATGATATTTTCCTCTTAGTGCATCAAACAAGTACATTTAGCATAAGAAAATACTATTTAGATTTCAATACCTTTGTATTAATATTACTCATCAAACAATATAATTTTGGCACCGTATATCCTCACATGATGTGATAGTCCATAATCATGGCTCAACTAATCACATAGATCACCCTACAAAATTATAAGAATTCTCAATAATCATGTGGCATTCTAGGAAATAGTCTGGCACATCCAAGATCTCTCATAATGTCCTATAATAATACACAAACAACCTAGAATCATCCACATATGATCTAGTTACCCCAACTTAAGCTCTATCAATCACATGGACCATTCTACAATACATATAGACTCCTATCACATATGGTACTAAACCACCATAAGCTTATGCGCTCCCATGGTATCTTGTGATGTCCTACTAATAAGGCATGTAGCCTTCATACCTCATGGAATTCTTACCATCTTATATATCTTACTTACCTCACTCTAACTAAAGGGTTCATCACTCAAGCCTAATATCATCACCAATAAGTTTGCTCACTCAACATTAGTATGGTTTCACTTGCATTTATTTGGTGTTACCTAACTCTAACTTGTAATCTATGGTTTCTTTAAAACCCTAGTTCATTAACAAACTATTTGGGTTTCCTCAAAACCCTACTTTACTATCTAAACAAACATAAGATTTCTATCAAGCCTCATTCTACTTATTTATGGTGTCTTCTCCTTTCACATTTGATATAGCTATGTTTGGTCTTCACCCATATCTTAATCTAAGAGTCCTTCTAGATTTCTTTGATTTATTTGAGTACTTATTTAAGTTATAAATTAATAAGTAAACCTCTTTTAGTCATAATCTTTGATCTTTAATCTAAATTTACATGAGTTATATTAGTGACTCTCTCTTATCACACAGAACAATAATAGTCACTTTACCTTCCTCAAATCTCTTTAAAGCTACATGCACTCCTAAATAATCATCTAGGGTGTCATCAATGGATTAAAAGCCTAAGTTTAGGCTATTTATGATTCCACACATAAAATAAAACTAGATTTGGGTTTAACCAAAAAGCCAATTAATCACTAGTCCCTTGATTATGTCCAACATCACTTGTAAGGCTAAAATCAAGCTTTTTATCTCGATCAACCCTCATCTAAGATCTAATTAGGAGCCTCATCAAGTCATAGCTTCATTTTAAGTGTACTTAAAGTCTCACCAAGTACATAATATTCTTAATCAAACCTTATGTCAAGCCCCCACCTACATCAAGTACCACTGTATAATAAAGTTATCATCAGAGTCGCGAGATACAACATCTAAGTGAGGACACAGAACAAAACCCAAGGTGGGGACCCGACGGTCAGACAAACCCCAACTCCAAAATCGACACCATATGAATAAAGACATGTTTTTAAACATTAATCACACTAAGCTACCCCTTTCTCACACATCTCGTGAAAAGGGCTCTCTTGTAGCAGCATCATTCACAATTCTCGGTGTAGTGGTAGCATGACCTGTGATGTAAGTACTAAATGAGATTTATAAATCTCAGTAGATAAATCCACATATCTAACCAATTATGAAAAAGAGATATCAAATTATCATGAATAGTAAAGATAAATCATATGCATAAAGATAAAACCATACAAGATGTCATATATAATACTAGATGAAAAACCACAAAAGAAATGCCAGTTTCTTATATAGTGTGTTATTATCGGGCCCAATTCTCTTTGACGCATTATCCTCTGGATCCAATCATCATCAATAAATGACCTCCAGCCGACATCAAACCAAGCACATAACACTAGGCAGATATCTGATTCGAAGATCGATACCCTGCGATCCAACACGCTAAGCCTAGTGTCACCAGGAAGGTATGGTACCATACCCTGCGTTCCAAAACACTGAGCCTGGTGTAAATCATCATGGAGTCATGGCACATAACACTAGACAGATATCTGATCCAAAGATCGATACCCTATGATCTCACACGCTGAGCCTAGTGGTGAGGATAATGTTCTCTGGGAATCCATTTTTACTACCATTTTTAATCATAATTCCAAATAATTATACCATATCAAAAGACATTTCTTTCCATATTGTTTCTTCATTTTTATTTCATTATCATACCATGTTATTTCTTCCTTTTCAATTTTCATGCAAATACATAACTAACAACCAAAGCACCATGTGATAGCAAGAAACTATGTAAAAACATATAATATTGTGCTACATCACAGGGTTAGTAATTTATCTATCTAATTTGATATACAAATCGTCTAGCCCTCTTCTTATTCTTCTTGGTGTCCTACAAGCCCATAAATGCAAACATAATCAATTTAAAATATATTTATTAGCCAAAAATTTCTTTTTAAAAGCTCTTCCCAAATAGTCAAAAATCTCGCTTTTAAAAGCTTTCCCAAACAGCTAAAATAATCCCAAAATCCCTAAAATTTTCTTCCGCGGCGTTGGATCACCAGCGCCTGGTGCCCTCAGTTCAGCTGCGCAAACCCGGTCCAACTGAACCGGTTCCTATTCGTCTCCTGTGAGTCCAGTGAAACCGAAACCTTTCGCTGGGGCTGGATCGGTCGTTTCACACGCTGAATCGGTTGAATCCAGCTCGGCTTCTGCCCTCTCGGTCTTTGCCGCTCATCGGAAAGCTTTACACAACCCCGACGACAAAGAAATTATTTCTTACCTTATGGAAATCCTCGCCGGCTATTACTGTAGCATGCTGGAACCTCGCCGAGAACGGCGGCAGTCGTTAGAAATCTCGCCCTCACACTCCGACAACCTCATCGCAATCGAAGTTCGCAGAAGTGCTCTTTTCAAACACACCCGGGTTTCAACTTTTATAACCGCGATCGAAACCGATTAGCCCTCGATTCGTGAATGCATTTTGCATATCACCCCTTCCAAATTTTTTAGATGCACATATATTCTCCGTCAGGAGAAATAAACATACGAAATTCCTAAAATTGCATATATACCCAGCGCAGCCAACATCTTTAAAATTACAAATATACCTTCTGCCAAAATGAATTGAACTATGCCGACATTTCAAAATTACAAATATATCCTCAATATTACAAATCTATCCAAATCTTTAAAAATTCATAATTTATTCCTTAGAACTCCAAAAATTACAAACTAAACACCGTTAGACTCGTCTCAAAGAGCCCTTTCAACAAAAAAAAAAAAAAAAATAAAGAAAACGTAAGGTTGTTACACCTTAATTCTTAACTTAAGTTTTTCTTCATGTAAAACTTTAATCCATAAGAATTTTATTTAGCTAATTCTTAAGTTATTCTTAACCTTATCCAAGGTCTTTTTAAGCTTTAACTTACCTTATATCTTATCGAAGATTCTTAACCCTAACTTGGGTTTAAATTTCTAATTATTTATATTTTAAATCCAAGATATTTAAATTTCAAATATTGGAAACTAAAATTTCAAATTTAAGACCTTTTAATTTCAAATTTTCCATAATAAAATTTTTATATCCTAGGCTCTCTTGATCAATCCTTTTAATTTCAACTTTTTTTACTTTTGCTCAACCAAATCCATTACATTTTGCTACACTTAACCAAGACTTAAACCTTCACTATCCCTCTGCTAAGGCCATCTCAAGCTTCTTAATGCTCCTCACAAGAAAACATAAAAGCTCACTTTCTTAGAAGTCATCTGAGGTCCTTTTTTGTGTCTTTCCATGCATTACATGTATACAAACTAGCCTTACACTCAAGAACAACCTGAGACTTCCAACCCTTTTTTAGTAACTTAAATGTCCATTTAGACTTGGCACATCAAGTAAGAAAATTTTACAAACCTTAGGTAATGATTTATAGTAAAGCCTAGAGTATTTATCTTAAGAGTTTTAAGTAAAGTGTTTCCTTTAACAAAACTTAATGAAGGCCATCAATAACCTGAGCCATGTTTTAAGGCATATTTGAGACTCCCCAACCCTACTTACATTGAGCCTAGAGCTCTCCCTCACCCTATTGCCATCCAAGGTCTCTTTTAAGGTCACTTCATGCATTACAAGCATATGGCTGAGCCTTGCCTCCTAGTCTTAAGACTTAACTAGAGGCAAATAAACTGATTTTGTATAATAAACCTATCCTACATTTGGTTTCGAAGAACATATGCTTTGCATTTCATATGTATCTTATGGCATATCTTTAAATAAAATCATCCTTAAGTTATCATACTAAAATTTTTTTAATGTATTATTGATTATTATTTTATTAAATTTTCCACCACAAAGTTTGTAGTGAATCTAAATTCTTCCAAGAATTGAGAAATACAAGCTTATTGTAATTTTTCAAATAGTTTATACAAACAATTTATGTGAAAGAAAAAATGATAATATATTTTCCTTATATATTCATACCATGATTTTTCTTTTTTGTAAGGTATAATCACAAATTTTAATAAGATGTCCTCATAATAATAATTCATATTTTGTATAATAATTTAGTAAGCCAATAGTTTGACACATTAAACAAAAATCATCTTAACACATAAAAAGATCTTAATCAAATATCATGCTATAAATTATACCAATAAACTTTTCATGAGTGATCATATTTTTATATTTTAATTCTCAACGATCCTTAAGAGATTACAGCCACATACTTGACTTTAACTAGAAGAATCATCATAATATGATAAATACAACTCTCAACCAATATACCTTTAACACCAATTTAAAATTTCAATGCATGCCTAATTTACATAATTTCAATTCTAACATGAATAGATCAAAGCATTTACCACATGGCATGAAGTCCAATGCAAAGATCATATAAAGTTATGAGCAATCATGCATATAGAATGTTATCTTGAGCAATTGAATGCATACATAGCATATTTCTTACCAACTTGCAATTCTAATATGTAATAGTAACACAATATTCCATATATCTCATATTCTTTATCTACCTAAATACTATATCATGAAAGTTCAACAAAATATGTGATTTTAAACTCTTAATTTGTGTCTATATTTACATGCAAGGTATGAGGATTCCTACTGGTTGAACTGAGTAGAGGTCTATACAGCTTTGGATCTCCTTCTCTTCACAATTTTGGCTTGCAAAATCTCTTTCTTCCTCTTCCTTGCTCTAAGCCTTGATGTCTTTAGTTTTCTCAATTGAGGCTTCCTTAGATTAACTACAACTAGGGATTAAGAAAAATATCTTTCCTTAACATATAAAGCCTTTTTATAACTAAATAGTCCCATCTTTAAATCTAGCAAAGTTATTTAGTTTGTAATTGTCTCTTTCCCTTATCCATGCTAAGGAACCTCATCCATTTCTTTTTATCTTTGTTATTATTTTATCAAACCAACCCTCCATCTTATCCATAAGGGGTCCTTTGTAATTATCCCTTTAAGCATTTTCCATAAAATATTCACAAGAAAAATCTAATATTTTATTCCAAAAATCAATTTCAAATTTCAAACTGAACATGAAATGAAAATTTAAAAATGTTCAAAACTTAATTTTTTTAATTTTTATTTAAAATTTAAATATTAAGGAGAAAAGGTGTTAAATTAATAAAATCATAATTAGGGTATGACTATCTCCTCACCTTATATAGTTCTTAACAAATAACTCTTTCCACTTAAGGCAAACCTCATAGTACTTCTCTCAAGAACTTTTTCCCTCAGGTTTGCTTGGGAAGCATAGAACCATGGCTTGGTTAAGTCATAGGAGGCATAAGTTCAACCTTAAGGGAATCTAGATGACTTCTAAGGTATGTGTAGCCCTTAGTTTCTAGATAAAAAATCTTGGAGGGCATAGTTTAAGGCCATAAAAGAAGGCTCAATAAAGTAGTGATGTGGTTGAAAAGCATAAAGTTTTGTTATGGCTAGAAGTGCTAAAGTTGATGTTAGACTTGAAGATAAAGGCTTTAAGAATAATTCATAATCCTTAATAGAGTTAAATTAGAAATTTAAGAAGGTTGGATTATGACTACGTAAAGCTTAGCATTAGAGTGAAGCTCAAAGGCCTATAAATAATTCATGGGAAAAGAACTAATAATATAAGTTCTTAATGATGGGCTAAGAAAAATACTATTGGTGAATCATTATACACATTATAAATTAAGCTTTGGATAGTTAACCTCTTGACTAAGATCTTAGATGATGGTAGAAGAGCTTAGAATAAGACTTAGGAATGTGTTAGGTTCAATCAAAGAAGCCATAATATAAAGATGTTTGCTAGACCCTTAGGTTGATTAGGTTCTTTGAGTAAAATTATGACTAATCCAATTTAGGTTGTTAATTCATGTGATGGCACCTTGGATTATAATCAAGGGAATGTGTGTTAACTCAAGAGATGCCTTAGGATGAGTATAAAACTTAGGATTTCCTTAGTGGCATTTGGGTCACTACTGATACTTGTATAAATCTAGATTTAATTGTAATAAAAATCAACTAAATATAAAAGTTAAAAGAAAGAGCCAAGCTTAGGAATACTAAAGTCAACTTAGGTAAAGTCCTAAACAAAATTAAGAAAAGATTAAACATAAGAAAAATAAGTTAAGATATTTTAAATAGCTAAAATTAAGAATTAATAGAAATTTTAAAATAATTAAATGTAATGAACATATGATCATGCATGCTCACTCAAGAGATATATAGGTTAGTTATCTTAATCCCTTGGTTTGAAGGTAGTTACACGTTCATGGTTGAGTCTATAGATGGTATGCAAGATTGTGTGGTAAGAACCTTCATGATTAGTTAGGAGTCATTGCATGCATAGTCGCAAGAGAGAATAATTACACATTCTCATAAGGAATTACATGATGTTCTATGATATGAAAGAGAGTATATTTAGTTATTCAAGACTCTTTAAACCCTACAAGATTGGCCCTTGTGATTGACATTATCTTGTGGAATGCTAGATTACGTGATGTGATTGGGGTGTCAATCATTATCGTGATTAGATTGAAGAATGCATTAGATCAAGGAGGGTTACTAAGTATTTGGCTAGCCATATTATAAAGATATATGTTGACTTACTTAATAGATAGTAATATCTTATTGTGCTTAATAATTAATGCCACTGACTCGCATGATTTACTCAGTTGTTATATTCTTCTTGACTACTATATATTAGTTTTATTATATGACTCAGATTTTTTTATTGAGTCTCCAAACTCATTAATATTTATATTTTTGTAAGATTAAAGAGTCAGGAGTTATGTAGGAGATAAAAATTATCAAATTAGTACACTAATTAAATGACTCGTCTTTCTTATTTCATCATCAAGAATAGTAATAAATTTGATACTTATAGATATTAGTTATATTTGTTTCGATATGAGACTATATTAATACAATTATTTAAATATAGTAGTTATTTATTATGATTTTATCAAACTTTGATAACTATTTATGATGTTATCTTAGATTGAATTAGATTTGAATGATTCATTAATTTTATAAGCATTTTATTTATGTTTTGGTCTAATGAGCATGAGAAATTTATTAGATTTTTAGAGTGATAATATTTATATGATGATGTATTTTAAATTATAAGTACATTTGATAATGTGATTTTTTAGATTTTGGTCACACTCATTATTTAAAAAAAAAATCATGTGTGATATATTTATTTATTATCAATGTCATATTCAACAAAGAATTATGTAATCCGTAATTTAAAGCAAATAACTATATCATAATGTCTTATACAAACAATTTTGTTTCAAATTTCTGCATGCCATACTTCTACTCATTATTGTCATAAAAGGAATAATTTCAACCCTTAATTTCAAGTAAACATATATATTATAATACATTATACATGCAATTTTACACAATTTTGTTTCAAATTTCTGTTTTTCATAATTCTCTTCATAATTATGGAATAATTTCCACCGTTAATTGCAAGCAAACAGATATATCATAATGTTTTATATATGGCAATTTTTTTTTTTTTTTCATTTCATACTTCTTTCAATAATTTCCATTACAAGAATAATATCTACCCGTTATATGCACCGTTTTCAATATAATTGATTGTTGCAAAGCAGTTAAAGTATGCCAAAAAGTTCTAACAATTTTTAAATGACAAAATGCCTTGGCATTTGACGTAGATCAACAGCCCCGTTAATATATATATATATATATATATATAATTAAATTTTATTAATAGAGGCAGGCTATTATAACTGTGTTGACCAATCCAATATAACACGTTGCAATAACGACAAAAACGTGAAATGCGAATGTTTTGACGGGTTTAGAGGTAAGAGTGCAACTGGATAACAACGAGCAGGCTTCATACCCTTTAAATACGTGGAAGCAAATCGTCATCTGCATTCAACCAATAATCTTTTTTTTTTTTTTAATAGTTAAAAATCTTTCTAAAAGTATTTCTGATTTATATTATTGCTCCATTTCCGTTAGCTAGTGTGACGTTTCACAATAGTTTTCAATTGTTTTGAAACTATTTGAAAATTTTTAATGCCATGAAAATTATCAGAGTTTATTTATTAAATAAATTTACAAAAAACCTTTCATAAAATTATTTTGTAGCTATGAGTAGACCAATGGTCTTTTAGGCTTTATATAAATGACTTCAAAAGTCTCATATATGAGCTATTGTTTGATATATTGTGCACAAAATAACTATACTGAACGCTTATTAAATCAATAAGTTATTTAATATGATCATTGTGAGGATAAAGTTTATTAAAATCAAATAAAATTTGTTCCACAAATAGTAAGACAAAGTGTTAATCTTAAGTCCATCAAAAACACATGATAAGAAAGTATATATAAAACTAGTTTTAAGTCAATTAAAAAAAAATCAAGCAACCAAAAAAGAATGAATCAATATTTTTCTATACGTAAATGAAGATTTTGGAGACTCTATTTAAAAGTATAGTGGTTGTTAGTGATTATTTAGTTTATTAAATGGACTGTTAATAGTTAATTAATTTATTAATGTAAATGTTTGTACTGATACATAAACTTGTATAAGATGTTCAAAATTTAGAATAAAAGTGACCTTTTAGCAAGTTTTTAATTTTTTAATTAGGCTGTTGATCAATTGTTAAAGAGAAGGGTTTAGTAGCTTCTCCTTGGATACATTTTCATGAGTAATCATTTATCTTCAACCACCTCCTTACATTCATCTCCACTCTCTACCACCAATTCATCTTATTCCTTAACTTCAGTTTTTTTAGCACATCTCTTATTTTCTTGCTCTTCACTTTTCTTGATTTCTTCCCTTTCATCTTTCCCAGAATACTTTAGCTTCTATAGTGGCACAACTACTTGACAAGAACAATACTTACAAAAGCACTTGCTTTGTCTATTAAACCCATGGTCTTAAGTAGAAATTTTATGATAAAAAATCATGTATTAAAGTTGACTAATGTGTTGCTTTGGTTTGTTATCTTAGGAATGTCAGCAGATGATAGTTAAACAAGATTATTTAGTATTATACTTCATCATAAGAGATTATCAAGGATTGTGTATTTTAAAAGCCATTGAATCTATGCATGAACTTTATTCTTAATGGTGCGATAGTACAAGTGTAGCCTTCCTATATTGGAGGGATGAATTATACTTATAAATTTCGAAAAATAAGCCTAGTGCAAGCATTGAAGTTTTGTGATTAATGTTATTTATATTAAGTATATATTTTGAAAAACTCTTGCTTCACTTTGAAAAGGTTGTATGATAATACATTTAGTAAACTACCCAAAGCTTTTTGATGGTTTAACAAACATACAAACCTATGTCTAACCCCAACCATGAAAGATAAGGATTACTAAAATTAACAAATTTTTGTCCAAAAATGAGTAATTGAAGCATCCATATAACAAGATCAATAAACAACCCAAAAGTGCTAATAAAAAGGGTGACATACAACAACCACAACACAATAGCAATTATATGGAAGCAAAGGTAAGAGAAACTATAGCTTCTTAATAATAAAAAGTAAACAACAAATGCCTATAATCAGTGTAAAACCCAAGTAGCACACTATGTATGTATATAAAATGATGTTACCAATAAATATTGATTAAAATGTAAGAAGATTATGAACACAACACTACAAGAAGTCCAAGAAATTTGAAAAAGAAGGATCTTTTTCAAATAATATTTATGATTAAATTTATCATTTTAAGTTGAATATTTCTATAGTAGATTATTATCTTATGTTTTATTATTTTATTTAAGGACAAATGGTATTTAAAAGGTCAATACGATAGTCTGAATGATTAAACAATAGTTATAACTCATTTTTTGAGAATGTTATATTAGCAATTATAGATTTTGTCAACTGATTATGTAGTAAAATTAATAGGATTGTATTATATAATGACATGAAATTGAATTATTTGGATTATATGTTAAATCAGCATTCTGAAATCCAAAGGTTTAGAGGAACAAAAATAATTTCATATATTAGACTTAATTGTATTATACAATGAAACAATGTCATATCATATGAAGCCTTCATGTTTTATTTATCTCTTTATAAGAAAATAATCATACAACATAAAGATAATTATTATTTCATATAAAGTGCTTAGGATTTCTATTTTACTCGTCATTCAAGGTCTAATGAATAATGATCATATAGTACAATAACATTACATTTCATCATATGAATGTGCCTATATTATTACTTAGATATTTCACTGAGTCAAATTAGGATTACATTCTTAGTGTAAAGCAATTGTATAGTAGAATACAATAGACCATGTTATATGATATATTAAACTCTTGATTACTTACTCAATTTGATCATTTTATTTCAATTATTACTCTTGATTATTGATCATATTAAACCGTAATGATATCATATTATATCATAAATGTACTTTTAGCTTATTTGAAAATTTAAGTTTTCTTTGAAATGCCCTATATGATTAAGTATTGATTGAAAAAAGGTTATCAAGAAATGTTTGATTGAGAAGTAATTATGTATGCGACATGGATTGATGTGAAAATTGAAGATCATTCAAACATGAGCATGATCCTAAGTATGACATGAAAATATTTCATAGGTTTTGCTAGATTAACAAGAGTAAGAGTCATCATGGGTTGATTTCTTATGACAAGAATATCCTTAAGTCTCATGATGAAGTACAATAACATCAAACATGAATAATCATGACTTTGTAATCATCTTATGGCATAAGGTTTAAGCAAACATTAATGAACTTTTTTATGTTTTTCTTATCATCAAATTCCTACATAGAGCTAATGGGTTAACAATTTTCCTATTTTAATAATGAAAAAATCATGACTATAAGTGTATATACTAAAAATATAATAGATCAAATACATGAACATGAAAATTCATGTAATTAATGAAATTCACAATAAATACTTCTACTTCCTTTAAATAAAACTCTCTCTAATTCATGGCATATTATAAATTACTAATCTTCTATCCCTTCTTTTATCATTCAAAAGAGTAAGCGATTCAAAGAGGCTATTAATTCTAATGATATTTTAATTTTACTAAATGTTTTAGATAAAGGTTTAGTGAAAATGTTGGTCAACTAAGTAATGGAGAGAACAAAATTGAAAAACATAATCTTAAGATTTACTTGTTTTAGAATAAAGTGATATCTAATATCTATATACTTTGCTGAGGAGTGTTGAATTGGATTTTTACAAGACAAATAGTACTAGCATTATGATAAAAAAATAGAGTTAGTTTAAAAACATAATATTTTAATTATTACTTTATTAACAAAACTTGTGCAATACAACTAGCTATAATTACATATTTAGATTCAATAATGAAGAGGCTACATAATTAGTTTGTCTACTGACAAAGAGACAAGTTAATGGATAAGAAATCAATAAGTTTATAATATTCTATTTCTATCTATTCTATTTTTAGAAAAATCAACATCTATTTATGCACTTAGATCAAATCTTAGCTCATACTTGGGTACTAAAGGCCTAAAGTGTCACAATATGATATCTAAATAGATGCTTTACTACTTGTAAATGGGATTCTTAGGAATCAAAATAAAATCTTACACATATATAGACACTATACATTATGACTACTCTATTTTCTATCAAATACAATAAAGATCCCATCATTCCTACATATAACTTCACATCCAAAGAATTGATACTTTCATCTTTATCTAAAGTGTGATAGTTGATGCAGGGGTTATTTTAGCCTTCAAATTTTTAAATCCAAACATTCTTAAAATTTTGACATATACTTAGCTCTAGATATATAAATGTCATTCTTTACTTGCTTCATGTATAATCCTAAAATGAAAGCTAAATTCTCTCATCAAGATCATCTTAAATATTTTTTTAGATTTGAAAAAACTTTTTAGTGTTCATCATTGATAAATCCAAATAGCCCATCATCTACATAATTAGACATATCAATTGATCTTCTTTTGTAATTTTAATTAAACGACTAGTATCAAATTTACCTTTAATAAAACTATTTAAAATTAGAAAAAAAACTAATCTCTTAAACCATGCCTTAAGGGCTTTCTTTAATTTATACAATATTTGAAATAATTTATGTAAATAATCTAGTTTAATATGGACATCAAAATCTGTTAGTTGTTTCATGTAAAATTCCTCTTTTTGTTTCCATTTATAAAACACTCATCACATCTATTTAATATAACTTAAATCCTTCATAAAATGTATAAGATAGTAGTATCCTAATGACTTTTAAGCTAGTAACCAATGTAATGTTTCTTCAATGTCTATTCTTTTTATTTGATTATAACATTTAACAACTAACTTAGGTTTATTTCTAACTATTGTAACATTCTTATAAAAACTTATTCTTGAATATTCATTTTGTCCCAATAATTGAATATTTATGGGGCCTTGGGTTTAACTCCTATGCTTCATTTATTTCAAATTAACAATTTACTCATTTGTAGATAACATAAAAAATTTATCATAAAGAGCTTCTTCATTTAACTTAGGTTCATAACTAGATGTAGAAGTTAAGAAGATAAGGTTGGCTCAACTTTTAATTCTTTTTTTCATTTCTCATAAAATTTGATCTTTAGGATAATCCTTTCTAAATTTTCACTCCTTAGGGACTTTGTTTTATATTTATTCTTGAGCTTCTATTATATCTCATTTATAAGTGCCATCATCCTTTATACTCAACTTCTCAAACTCTTTAAGATCTTCCTCCATATATCTTATGTCATTTTTTATTAAAGGAGATTCATCAAAGGTTACAAAAATTGATTCTTCTACTAATTTTGTTTTCTTATTAAATACTCTATAAAATCTATCATCAAGTGAGTATCCTAGAATGACTCCATTGGACTTTGCATCAAACTTTCTTTGTTCACTCTTCCCATTATTGAGAATATAACATTTATATTTTGAAACATGTAGAATGTCACACCTAAACTTTTTAGCACATTGTTTTAAATTTATGATTGCAACAAACCCATAAACTAGTTAATATAGTTAGTTAGTCACCTTCACTCCCTTGGATTGATATTCAAATTGAAGTTATGATCTCCTCATTTGATTATCCTACTTGTGGTGTGCCACCAAAAATAATCCACACTTTATCAAATGGTCACCTAGTTGATTTAGAAACTAGCTCACCTTAGAAAAGGATAATCGACTAACCATGTTGACATATACAAGGTACCCAAGCAACTCATCATAATATCCATTTAAAATCGTTGTCATTACATGATTATGACTCACATACAACCCATACATCCAAGTCAATTATATAAGGGACAAAAAACAATGCAACTGTGTAATTATCATAATAAAAGTATCGTACAACCAAATGAACATCAAATATAGTAGCACAACCACAAATGAAATATAATCACTACTACAACTAGGACTTAATGGACAATAAACTAAACATCAAGATTGCTAGAATGTAGTGACTTTACCACCCTTAACTTTGACTTCAATGGGAGCTCCCAACTCCCTAGACCAACAAATAATGTAAGGAGTGAGTCAAAAAGCTCAACAAGAAATTCATAAGTCATACTATAAAGATAATTAAACTGTAACAAGTAAATATAGTATCTAATATAACAAGGTGTAAATAATCATCATATAGAAAATGAAATGAATAAATGCGTTAGTCTACCAAATTGAGCTAAGGCATGACCTAGCTATTATCATAAAATAATTAAAATATTATTATCACTAATGTCATAACTTTTAAGATACATTATTTACTTATTATCCATGAGGATCTTTCATAACATAAACCCTTGAAAAGTTAACATGATTCATAATATTTTACCAGCAATCTGGTACTGCCTTAATATCTATGAAAAATTTAGCAAATGATTTGATACTCCTTGAACATACTAGGAATATATAATCAAATATTATGGCACTCACTCCTTGGTTTTACTAATCCTATAAGTCTAAGATCATGAAAGCTTGCACTCTCTCCTTAGGCCTTGTCATCATACAAGTCTCTGATCATATAATTTGACACTCCCTCCTTGAGCTCTACTAATTGTACAAGTTTCAGTTCATTATATAGCTCCATTAGATATATCAATCACACTAACTTCTAATCATGTAATCTAATACTCCTTTCATGGGTTTTATTAACCACACAAGTTTTTGAACATATAATCTGACACTCTCACCTTAGGATCTAGCAATCACACAAGTTTTTTTATCACATAATAAAAAACTTTCTTCTTAGTCTTTGTCAATCACACTAGCTTCTAATCACATAATATGACATGCACTCCTTGGGCTTTGCTAATTACACAAGTCTACATCTTATCTAGTGGGAGTCCTAATCACTGACTTGCTTACCTCCATGGCTCAAGAGTCAAAACCTATAGTCCACTACATCGTAGTTTTGTGAACCCACTCTAGAAGCCCACTTTTAACCCATTAATAGTCTCTTAATTAACATCATATCCATGTTGGCCACAGTCCAAAGCTCTATAATAATTCATAGAGGTTACTTTAGGATATTCCTTTAACCCTAGTATGTGATTTATGATGATCTCAGGGATTCTATTCAAACCTAAGTAAATATCTAGATCATCTATGGTTTTATTCCAATACTGATACCTTATTTAGGATATCTTATGATTTCATTCCAAACATTAATATATTATATAAGGAATCCTTAGTTTCATTCAAACCCTTAATACCTCATCTAAGATATCCTAAGGTTTCTTACCAAACATCTTATTTGAAGTATTGTAAGGTTTTGTTTCAAATCTTATTTCTTATTTGGGTATCTTATGTTTTTCTTTGCAAACACTCAGCCTATTTGTGGTATTCCATAGCTTTATTCCAAACCCTAATACCTTATCTCAGATACCCTAGTATTTGTTTTGCACCCTAAACCTTATCTTGGGTATTATAGAGTTCTCCTTGTAAACCCTTTTACCTTATCTAAGGTATTATACCATTTCATTCAAAACCCTAACACATAATTTGGGGTACCTTAACACCATCTTGAAGACATTGTTTAGCTAATATTTTAAAAGAACTACTAGCTCCATTGGCCAAGCCCTTGCACCATTCTAAGGCCATAACTAAGCCCTAGTCAAACCTAGAATTTATCTAAGGTACAAGTTGAAAGCCTTTGTACTCAAAGGAATCATCCAAAGCATTCTCAAGAACTCACTAGATGCTCATGTTTTTGGATTAACCATGAACTCTTTCTTTAGGGTTTCTTCATGCTAAAACTACAACCTACATATTCCTATAAGTTTAACCCATGACAATCAACACCTTAATTGGAGTATATTTGAGTGCTACAAAACCTAGATTTATTCTCTTAGGCTACCCATTAGCACAACAACCATTCTTTAGTAGCCTAACCATACCCTCCTTCCAACCTAGGCCTCTTTAAGTCCTAAATCTAAGCCTTCCCAAGCTTCCTATCTAGAAAGTTAGAACTTTTATTTGTCTTAGACATTATTTAAGTTCTCTTTTGGTCTCAACCAAAACTTAATTAAGTAATGAACTAAAAGCATTAAGCTTATTAAAGGTAAGGCACTATGTTTGGCTATAAGAATTTTCTATCTAAGGTTTTGTAAAGAAGTAAAAATTACAAAGGCACGTGTTAAAGTATAAGAACTATAAAGGTATTGCTAAAATTTACATCTCAACTTATCCTTCATGGTTTAATAAAAATTGTCCAAGTCATGAGATCATTCTTTGCAATACATATTCATCTTGTGTAATTAAATTATCTTATCATGTAAAAGTTTAAGCATCTTTCTCAATATATATAAATGGTGAAGGACAAATTCTTAGCTTTGGATTTGGAAACACCATTATCTACTCTCTTTATGTATAATACCAAAATGAATGTTAATTCTCTCATCAAGCTCATATTAAACATTTGTTTATTAGATTTGCAAAATATTTATGTTGTTCATCATTGATTAATCCAAAAACCTCATCACCCACATAATTGAACATATTAATTAGTCTTTCTCTACAAGTTTAATTAAAATAGTAGCATCAAAATTACCACAAATAAAACTATTTAAAATTACAAAAAAAAAACAATATCTCATACCATGCCTTAGGGGTTCGTTTTAATACATATAATATTTGATACAATTTATGTAAATAATCTAATCTAACTTGGACTTCAAAATCTATTGATTGTTTCATTTAAAATTCCTCTTTTATGCTTCCATTTAGAAAAACATTCTTCACATCCACTTCATATAAATTAAATCCTTCATAAAATGTATAAGATAGTATTTTCCTAATGTCTTTTAGGCAAGTAACCAACAAACTGTCTCTTGAATGTCCATTCCTTTTATTTGACTATAAAATTTAACAATTAACATAGATTTGTTTCTAATAACTACAAAATGTTTATTGAACTTATAGTTGATTATCAACTTTGTTTCAATAGTTGATTTTTAAGGGTCCTTCAGTTAAACTCTCACACTTGGTTTATCTCAAATTCGCTACTTACTCATTTGTAGATAACATCCAAAATTTATCATGAGTGCTTCTTCAAACCATTTAAGTTCATAACAAGATGTAAAAAGTTAAGTAGCAGAGGTTGGCTCAAGTTCTAACTCTTTCCTTCATTTCTCTTAAAATGTGATATTTAGGATAGTCATTTTTAAATTTCTACTCTCTACGGACTTAGTTTTATATTTATTCTTGAGTTGTTACTCATATCTTATTTATGATCACCATCATCATTTATACTCAACTTTTTAAATAGTTTAAGATCTCCATGGATCTTACGTCAAGTTTAATTGTAGGAGACTCATCAAAGGTTACATAAATTGATTCTTCTACTAATTATGTTTTCTTATTAAATACTTTATAAATCTACCATCAAGTGAGTATCTTAAAATGACTCCATTGGACTTCGAATCAAAATTTCTTAGTCCACTTTTTCCATCATTGAGATTAAAACATTTACATCTTAAAACAAGTAGCCATGAACTAATTAATATACTTGGCTAATCACCTACACTACTTAGGCTTGATATTCAAACTGTCATGATCTCCCAAACTAATTATTTCACTGCCAACGTGCCACCCAAACTGTGTCGTGACCCTTTACCAAATGGTCACCCAGTTGATTTAGAAACTAGCTCACCCTAGGAAAGGGTATCCCACTAACCACATCGACATATACAAGGTAACAAGCGACCTGTCATAGTGTCCATTCAAAGTCAACATGGTTATTGCATTATCATGAATCATATACAACTCATAAATCTAAGTCCATTGCATATGAGACATAAAAAGATGTAAGTTTCTAATTATCATAATAAAAGTATGATATGACGAAAAGTCCATCAAATATAGCAGCACTACCACAAATGAACTATAATCACTACTACAACATAGCCGTCATGGACTACAAAACTAAACATTAAGATTATTAAGATGTAGTGACTCTATCACCCATGACTTTGACTCCAATACAAGCTCCTAACTCTCTGGACCAACAAATAATGTAAGAGGGAGTGAGTCAAAAAGCAGAAATCCATAAGCCATGCTGTAAAGATAATTGAGGAGTTAAATGGAAATATAATAATCTGGTATAACAAGGTATAAATAAACATGATGTAGAAAATGAAATGAATAACTACCTTAGTCTACCAAACTGAGCTAAGACATGACCTAATTATTATAAAAAAATAATTAAAAATGATCATTGGCACAAATGTCATAACTATAAGACACATTATCTATTTATTATCTATCAAAATCTTTCATAACATAACCTTATGAAATAGTTAACTAGATACACAGTGTTTTACCACCAATGTCGCACTCCATCAATACCTATGGAAAATTGGAATAAGGTTTAAAACTTATTGAACATATTTAGAATATATAATCAAATAATTTGACACTCCCTCTTAAGCTCTACCAATCCTACAAGTCTATGATCATGAAAGCTTACACTCCTTCAAGCCTTGCCATTGTACAAGTCTTTGATCATGTAATTTAGCACTCCTTCCTTCAGCTCTACCAGTCACACAAGTTTCAAATCATATAACATAGCTCTATTAGATCTATCAATCACACTACTTCTAATCATATAATTTAGCACTCCTTCCATGGGCTCTATTAATCACACAAGTTTTTGACCATATAATCTAGCACTCTCACCTTAAGCTCTATCAATCACACAAGTTTTTTTAATCATGTAATCAAGCACTCCTTTCTTAGTCTTTCTTAATCACACTAGCTTCTAATCACATAATATGACACTCCCTTCATAAGCTTTGCTAATTACACAAGTTTGTATCTCCTTATCTTGTAAGAATTCATAATCACTGACCTGTCTACCTTCAAGGCTTAAGTGTCTAAACCTATGGTCCACTACATCATAATTATGTGATCTCACTCTAGAAGTCAAGTTATAACCCCTTAAAATTCTATTAATTAACATCATATACATGTTGGCCATAATCTAAAGTATTATAAGAAATCATCTAGGTTACCATAGGATATTCCCTTAACCCTAATATGTGATTTATGATGATCTTAGGGTTTTTATTCAAACTTAAGTAAATATCTAGAGTCTCTTAAGGTTTTATTCCAATAATGATACCTTATTTAGGATATCTTAGGGCTTTATTCCAATCCTTAATATTCAAATCCTTAATATCTTATATAAGGAATCTTAAGTTTCCTTCCAACCCCTAATACCTCATTTGAGACATTCTAAGATTTCTTTCCAAACTTCTTATTTGAGGAATCCTAAGGTTCTTTTCCAAATAATAAATTCCTATCTGGGTGTCCTAGGTTTTCTTAGCAAAAATTGATAGCTTATTTGAGATAACTTATGGCTTTATTCTAAACCCTAATACCTTATCTAAGATATCTTAGTATTTCTTTTGAACTCCAAGATATCACACTATTTCAATCAAAATTTTAATACCTTATCTGGGGTACCCTAACAACATCCTAAGGACATCCTTTATCTAATATTTTAAAAGAATTATTAGCTCCCTTGGCAAGCCCTACCACGACCCTAAGACCATAATTTAGCCTTCCCTAAACCTACAATTTATCTAGGGTTCAAATCAAGAGCCTTTCCAATTGAAGGCCTCATCTAAACATTCTCAAGGATCCACCAAGTTCTCGTGTTTTTGGATCAACCCACAACTCTTTCTTTAGGGTTTCCTCGTGCTAAAACAACAACCTAAGTATTCTTATAAGCATAACATAAAACTATCAACACCTTAATTGGGTAACTCAACAGCTACAAAAATAAGATTTCTTCTTTTAGACTACCCATTAACATAGCAACCCATCTTTATTGGCCCACCCAAACTCTCTTTTCGACTTAGGACTCTTCTATAGGGATCTAAGCCTCTCAAGCTTCCCATCTAGAAAGAGAGAACTTTTATATGTCTTATACACTATCTAGGTTTTGCTGTGTCTCAGCGACAACTTAAATGAGCAATAAACTCAAAGCACTAAGCCTACCCAAGGTAATGCACTATTTTTGGCTATAAGAAATTTCTATCTAAGGTTTTGCAAAGAAGTAAAAATTACAAATGCACATGTTAAAGTATAAAAAATGTAAAGGTATTTCTAAACTTTAAATCTCACCTTATCCTTCATGAATTAATAGAAGTTATTCAAATCATCATATCATTCTCTGCATTATATATTTATCTTGTATAATTGAACTAACAAAATCATATTTCTCAACATATATAAATGGTGAAGGATAAATATAAGAGTAAGGTAAATTATTGTATTTAACTAAATTGTTAAGTAATTATTTCATAAAATAAAATTTTCTTTTAAACACAACAATGATAAAATAATAGTGAAGCAAAAAAGCCACAAATCTGAAGCAAAAATAATAGTAAATAGAGAAGTGCACACAAAAATAATTTGGTGGTTTCACTTGACCAATACTTACATTTATCCCCAATTAACTTGACTAGGCTTCCTCTAACTCCCTTTCATTATAATAGGGGTATATTGTATACAATAGGATACTTAGAGAAAATTCCAAAAATATAAACTACTTATAGAAAATGTTATAGTAATATTTCCTTTACATTTCAATGTATACAAAGTCTTACACCTCAAATCTTTTTCAACAAATGTAGAATGAACTAAAAAAGAAGTTTTTACCAAATTAAATAGTAAGAAGTATAAATGAGTAGCAAAAGTATTGCAAATTAAATGCAATTTTTATAGCTAAAACAAAGACCTCAATTTTGTCCTTGAATTTGCTTTTCATTTTCAAGTTCATAGTTTTGTAATATATGTTATTAGTCTACTGTTCTATAAATCGACATCTATTTATACTATACACAATTCTCAACTTAATTATGAAACTCACAATGGCTAAAATTGTATTCTTAAAAAGCTCAAAATAGCCATTAGGTATTCAAATCATATAAGTACATTGAGTGCATTGTATAATAGTGATAAGGTTCGTATAAGGAACATCACAACCATGTGGATTAGCCATGCCATAAAGAGCTTGGTTCTTGGCTGCATGATTTGATACTTTAGCCATAAATAGGCAAAGATCTCCAACCTTTATCTACTTTAAATGTAAGATCCTTATTCTAATTAACAAGATCACCTTTATCAAGAGTGCCCAAACAAAATTAATTACACTCAAAGTTCAAACTACATGTTCACAAAACCCAAAACAATTATCAGTAACAAATAGCTTGGTTTTGTGAAGGTTCTTCCTAAACTAAGTTACTTTGTGAAAAATCAATTTAGTAATTCCATTATCTTACATGAACATAAAGATAATATTTTAATACCAATCAGATCTAATCTTAATCATGCTTTCATTCATAAATTCCCACTATCATCGTTCAATTGCTAACATCATGAATTTATCTTTATAAGTTAGATTTAAGCTTCATATGAAAGAAAACTAATAACTTCGTGATATCAACCAATTGCCATCAAAAGCATGCTTAAAAAAACCTAATTCTTAACCTATCATATCTAATTTAAGTACATGATCTTAAAGTTCATCCTTCCTCTTAAGCTATGTAGTGGACTACTCCAAGAAAAGCTTCTTTTTCTCCAGGCATGCAGTTTCCTTCTCCTCATTCATGCTCATTGCTTGTCTTTCCTCCTTGTTTACTCTTGGGCAAGGTCATCTTTGATCCTTCTCATGAATAAGGTCCTTCCCAATAATTCTTCAATCTTTGTAGCATTCCAATGTATTAAACTATGGTTTAATTATCTATGAAATCATAGGTTTGACCTTTCCATTTCCCATAAGCAAAACTTCCTCAAATCCTTAATAATTTTAGTTTTAACCTTCCTAAATTTAGCATATGTAATGTCATGGATAAGGTTTAAGATTATCCAAACGTTTCTAATTTAGAATGCATCAAAGGAAAATTCAAAAATTCAAACTTTTTTACCATAAATGACCACCTTACGTCTTAAGTTTTAGGGATTTTTAGGCTAGCTAGGATTAAGTCAACAATTTGGGGTTAATTAAAAAATGCAAGGTCATCTTAGCATAAAAATTAAGAAATCTTATGCAATTCATGATAAACAAACAAGCTAGCTTAAATAACTAATTTATAAGTACTAAATCAACCAATCAAGAGGAAAGAGCATATATTGGTTAGTCAAAGGTTTTATCTAGTTTCAAAAATTTAAGGGATATAACATTAATGAGCCATTTTAAGTTTCTAAGAATATAAAAAATATCATAAGATGTGCTTTCAAAATAGGTCAAGAAAAAACACAATTCATGACAAAAAAAATGTATTAACTTTATTAGTCCAAAAGTAATAGGGTAATATTTGCTTATTGAGCATGCACCTAGCCATATCTACTAGAGTTTTATTCTTCCTTTTTAGCTACTCTATTTTGTTGTAAAGTCCTAGTTGTTTTGAATGTGTGAGTGATCCTACACTTATTATAATGCTTTATGAATAGTTTATTCTTAAATTCTCTATCTTGATCACTCATAATTGAAATTATGGTCACTCTATTCTTATAATGTATTCTAGTAATCAAATTGATAATGGAATCACTATTCTTCCTTTGGAATAAAGACCATGTATACCTGGAGTAGTCTTTTACAACTATGAATTATTATTTTTTCTTCCTAGATTATGTGGTTGGATAGGTCCCAAAAAGATCTACATGAAGTTTCTCTAGTGGACATCTACTAACAATATCCTTTTTTTGTTTTAAGTAGACTTTAGTTTATTTACCCATTTGAAATGAACTACAATAATGGTCATCAATACATTGAAATTTAGGTAAACTCCTAAGTTATACTTAAATAATTTTGTCATGGTATAATTACTTATATCACATAACCATATGTGCTAAGGATTTACGTCGTTCTTATGAAATGTAAGGCATTTTATCTCATTTGCTTCTACATTTCTAAAATTTAATGTGTTATGCATTGCTTCCCCTATAAGTTATGATTGAAGGTTGTTAATTTTTATCAATTACATAATATTCAATATAAGTAGTTACTTTAAAACCTAATTCACATAATTAACTACTATATAACAACTTATATTTCCAACTATGGTAATAGATTTAGAAGAATTACCAATGGTTTTGGTGCCATAGACCTTGTTCTTGGAGTTGTCCTTTACACCAACTCTTTGCCATCAACTTCAATGAGGTAAACAAGGGTGAATTCCTAATCTATTGTCTTGAATACCCACTACCCAAAAACCATATGCACTCATCTATCCTATTAACTAGGCATGTCTACAAATGAAAAACTAAAGCGTTCACTTTAAGGACCCAAACCATTTGAGATCTAAAATTGTTAAGGATAATCCTATTAAATGGTGAAAAGTTGTTCTTGGTTATCAAAACATTCCTATGAAATCTAAAAGATTATGAAGAGTGTCCTCACTTCTTTTAATAATTGTAATAAAATTTACCACTATGAGATGTTGCATAAGCATAAGTAAATGAAGCCTTCTTAAGTTCGACATGATGATGATGATGATGTGTAGAACAATGAGAAGGTGATTTCTCAAATTCATTGAACTCATTTACAATTAGTGTATGCTGGGGAAAGATTAAGTTCATCTCTACAATTTTTTAAGTCAACTTAACATCTTTTATTTGTTTCGTTAAGATGTTCACAAAAGTAAGGGTAATCAACATGTTCCTTTTTCAATTTTTAAAACTTTACAAACAATTATTTATATTTTTAGCATACAATAAATAACTATTCTTCACAAGACATGTTACACCTCTTACATTAGGCTGGTGCAAATAAGACTTGGATGGCAATTTATGTGACTTATCTTGATTATTTTTGTGCTAAATTCATTCATGTTAAACCAATTGATTTAAGTTACACGTGTTGCTCATGCTTGATAGTAGATTAATCTTGCACACCTTACTTGACCCAACCATGAGGAATAGAATCCCAAGTGGCACAAATTGACCAAATTAGGAAGCTAAATTAGTGGATTAAGTTGATGTGATTTGGAATTTAAATTTAGCATCTAATCTTTGAAAGTAGGAATTTAATTTGGTTGCTTTTAATCCTAACCACTGGATGCACGTGATTCTTAGATTTTGAGGGTTGAAAACTAGTTAAGATTAGAGAGGTGTCATTTCCATTAAAGATGTGAAAGATTAACCTTGAGTTAGCTAGATCCCATCTAAGCTACACATTCCTTTGGAGGTGTTGATTCAAGATGAAGAAACCATGCATATAAGCCTTTATTTAAGCCCTTGCATGGGTTTTCTTTAACAAACCTTAGCCATGACTCATTAAGGAGGCCTATGACAAAGATAAGAAGAAAGGATTGACATGAACAAAAGGAGTAAGAAGTGATATCAAAACTTAAAGAAAGAGGAAAAAATCCATTAAAGAAGCCCTCTACATGGCCTTGAGATTAGATGAACCTCTTAATGGTACAACTATATATAAATAAACCTAGGTCTAAAAATTGACTATGTTCTTAAGAATTATAAGTGAAGATGTTGAATGGTTAAGCTTCTTATTGCTAAGCTCCCTTCATCAACTCTTCAATACGATGAAGGAAATGATTTAACAACAACTTATTAGTGATTAATAAATGCATGTTTTAGTTATTTATTGTTGGATTGCTTCATGAAATATCATTGAAATCAATGTATGTGTAGTTTTCTTTTGTACCCGAGATATTTATGTCAGGATTTTGAGGACATTAGTGCAATATCTTGAGATCTATTAAAGAACCATGGAATCTATTTCTAACATGAAAAAAATTATAAATTTTCTTAGCATGATCTTCTTGCCAAATTTGTAATGTTAAAAATTGTGCAATTAAGTTTTGGCCATGTAGTTATGCATTACAAATATGAATTAAAATCATGTTATTAAAAAGAAGATATGATTTTGTCTCTTGTTGGAATAATTCAAGAACTACATTCATATTATCCTGCTACCTAATACCTAAGTATTTAAAGACATCATGATGTCTGAGATAATTCCTAAAAGAAACAACAGAGTTTTCTTTAAAAAGATTCATTCATCTTATGAAGTTTTTTGCTTGGACATGAGAATTTTCAATTTAAAATTTGAAATCATGGTTTGTTAAAAAATTATGGATATGAACATGAAACTATTACTAAGAATTGAAAGCAAACTCTTTTGTGAAATTCAACCTTGACAAGGTGAAGAATTCTAAGATAAAAACTTGAAACTTACCTAAAACCATATGGACTCCTTGTGACCAAGCACTTTGTTGCCTCAATTTTCCTTGGTTAAGCATTAGGAGGCTCAGTGTATACAATGAGTGGTTCTAGATGGCTTTTGAGATGAGTTTTAGCCCATAATTGCTAGTAGAAGAACCTAGGATGGCTTAGTTTTAGCCCTTAGAAGAAGGCTTGTTTTGTTTAGGAGTTGGCTAGTTTTGTTGAGTTATGCTACATGTATTATATGTTAGTAAACAATATACCATAGTTAATTCTTGCGTTTTCTCCATTTTATGATGCTCACTCTTCATCCTTAACTAAACATATTGTATGCCATAAATAATATACATAAGTCCTATGGTTTTCATTTTTTAAGCTTAAGGACTTGCATAGGCAATCTAATGAATTAGGTATATTTTACTTAAAAAATTATATACTATTTTCATGTCTCAAGTATCTTAAACCCTTAATACATGGTCTTCTAGCTTACATATATTTCCCATTTTAACTACATATATTGTTCAGTAAACAAAATATATCATAAAAAAGTTTTGTGTGCTAGTTATAATCGTTATTGTACTATCCTTTAGCCAGTGTACCACATTCATTCAATCATATGTACAATATGTTAAGGCTAATGTACTATATGTTATTATAAACTTTTCACTTATCTCTTTTTTGTAAAATTCTTTACACTAACATAATCTGCAAAATATACTTAACATAATGCACATGGTAAGTCAAGAATCATACATTTAGTTCAGAATTTTTTCAATCCTTTTTGCCTATTTTAAGCTTAATTTTTAAATTATTTTATGCAAAGATTCCCTTGAATATGTTAATGTATTGCCCATTATTTTATGAGGATGGTTGCCTCTTTCAAACTCACCTTGATTAGAAACTTTTCCTATGAATTATCTAGTATGGAGATTATTAATTCAAAATTTAAGAAAATCAGATTTTTTTTTTCTCTTTTCTTGGTGGGCTTCTTGGATCATAGAAAAACCATTATCCATTTCTTTTTAGAAGAAGACAACCAACATTACTAGTTGCAAAGAATCTAGAATATTGTTAGGTTCCAAATGCATGTAAAAATTGTGCTCTAACTTCTAGCTAAAGTTTGAACACTCATTGGATCTATAATGAATTTCAATGGAGCATAATCCTAATAATCGTTTCAATAATTAGTCACTTTACAAGATCATGTTGGCCATGAAACTTCACTCATAATGGATGTTACCACCATCAATTTACCTTGACAACATTATGTTATATTATGTGTACATGTAGACCTAGTAAAATCAAAAGATCTCCCAGCTCACATTAGAATCCCAAAAACTTTGGGGAGCAATAATGGTTTCTTGTAAAAATTAGTGTTTCATAACTTACTAAGCTATTATAAAGGAAGCAGCAAATGAGGGCATACCTTATAGCTATGTAAACAAATTAAGAATGACATATCTTCCAAAGAAGAATCAAGTGAGACTTTGAAGAATTAAATCCCTCCTTAAGTAGTCTCTTCATAGATGTATTTAAATGCAAAAGCACTAGAGATACAACAACCTTAGGTAATTAAAGAAATCAAAGAAGTTTAATCACTACGTGTTGAAAAGACTCTAAAGTTATGCCATGACTCATAAGTCTAAAGTAGAAGGAAATTCTAGTTCTGGACTATTATACAAAGACTTTTTTACCATAAAATTATAACATTAGTTGAATTAAAAAAATTTGAAATTTGAAATTTGAAATAGAAGTATGGTTAAATGATAAGACTTAGGTTACACTACATAAATTGTGATTTGCTTTAATTATTAAAAATAAGCTTATAATTTTATTTATGTTGTTATTTTTCCTTTACCCTCATTATTATTTAATTAATAATACATAAAAAGATATAAATAAAGATTCCTAAAAATTAAGAGTAGTGGTTGAGGATAAGGAGATTAAAAAGAAAAAATAATATATGTGATGCATTTATTAAAAAAATTAAGAAAGACTAAATATAAGAGAAAGAGAAATAATAATATAATATATCTATTAACTAAAATAATTCTTTACTTTCTATTATTTAGGAATTGGATTTGTCCAATCAAAAGGAAATGTATTGAGAGTGGCTTAAATACTTGAGCTGTGGCTACATCGAATAAAAGTATATTCATCTTAAATTAAAACCTTGGTTTAAGGAAGTGTGGATATGGCTATATAAACCCTTATGATGAATGTTTTGGGGTTTTAAAAAACCTAGCCAAAAAAGCAATATTTGTGAAGCCAAACTTAGAGCATACAAAAGAGAAAAACCAATAAGGAATAAGAGGGTGGAGGGCTTAAGCTTGATGGAAAGGAAGTATTTAATTAAGGAAAAGTCCTTTGTATGATTTTTTTCCTTATAATATGACCCTTGAGTACATAAATCATCTCATAACCAAGACATTGCCATATGAATTAAGTAGATTACCATGTTTAATTTTATGCCTCATTGGTTAGTAAGGCATGGAGTATCATGAAAATTTTCTAAAAAAGGTTTGGCAAACCTTGGGGAGGAATATTTGTTTGATTAACTTTCACGACCTAAAAAATTGTATATTTATTTTTTATCACATTTTTGGAATTTAAGATCCCTAATAAACTTTTTATTTTTTCTAATAAGAATGGATGAAAGATCAAGTAGATTGTATGTAATATTTACTACTTATTTATTCATAAGTTTTATGATATAATGAACCTAGTAATGACAAAAATCAAGCCTTGAAGCCATGCTTCATGTATCAATCTAATTTTTAAACTACAAACTTTGATGTGAGATATTAAATCACTTAATGACATGATTTGAATGTGCTTGTGTTGCAAAAAACATGCACAAAAATGTGTCAAATGTTGTATGGACCTATTAAACCATATTCTAGAAAATGAACAATGATTTAGAAATTGGAAATAAAGTAAAAACCTAAGATAATATTGCAGCTAAAAATACCGTTGCCTTGGTTTGCTTGGGAAGCATAGAAACATGGCTTGGTTAAGTCATGAGAAGCATGGGTTTAACCATTAAGAGAACCTAAATAGCTTCCAATGTGTGTGAGGCACTTGGTTTCTTGTTGTGAAGCCTTGGAGAGCAAGCTTCAAGGCTTTTGAAGAATGCTAGGTTGAGTAGGGAAGTAGTTCACAAGCATAAAGTTTGATTATGGCTAAAGGTGCTAAGATGGAGTTTTACCACTAATGTAAGAGTCATATAGAATATTTCATAATACTTAGTATGGTTAAATTAGAAACTTAAAATGCTATGATTTGGCTCTAAGAGATATGCTTAGCATTGGATTAAGTTTAAAGGATTAATATTAACTCATGAAAAAGGAACCTATAATAAAAAGTCCTAGTGATGGGTTATGAAAACATCATTAGTAAACCTTGATGTAAATTGTAAATTAAAGTTTTGATAGTTAACCTCTCACTCATCTCCTTGGATGAAGGTAAAAGAACTATGAATACGATTTATGCATGTGACTTGTTTGGAAGAAGAAAGCAATATTGTAGAGATGTTGGCTAGATCCTTAGATTAATTAGGTTCCTCAGGTAAAGCCATGATTTATGATCTTATGACAGTTGATTAAATCATAGAGGTTGATACCTAAGATATGTGATGGCTCAGAAGATGATGTCAAATTATTATATGGTGACTTAGGATTTCTTAAGAGGTATATGGGTCACTAATGACATTATGTGAATCTAAACTTAGTTATAATGGCAATTAGTTAAGAGAAAAAGCAGGGGCTTTATGAATATTATGGTTAACCTAAGTGGGAAACTTCCTAGATGAAATCAGGGTAAGATTAAACATAAGAAAAATAGATTAAGATATTTTAAATGATTAAATTATGATTTAATGGAAACTCAAAGGCATTTATATGATAATAACATTGAATAATTAAAAAATAAGTTTGGGTGAAAACCTTACATTGCATAATAAAGGCATAAGAACCTACTTAGTGGGTTTAGGGTTAGAAAAACTCTTAAGTTATTGGGTCACTACATGTGATGAGAACTCTTTACATGTTAAATTAAATTTTAAGAAAATTTTGTTAACATTGTGTAGTGTTGGATTAGAATTAGTAGGGATGCTATATGATAAAGCCTCTATTTATTAAGTGAGTAATGAGATATAGTGAACCTTTTGATTATCCATGCTCATTAAGAAGATATGCAAATTAGTTACCCTACTCGCTTGACCTAAAGGTAATTACACATGGGTTGTTAAGCTTGTAGGAGTAGTGTCATATTACTTGGTAATAACCCCCAAGGTTTTCTTAGAATCTATTATTAAATAGTCAAAGAAGAGAATAATTATGTATTTAGTCTCATAGGTCATTACATTATGTGTTGTTATGGAAGGGAGTATAAGTGATTATTAAGAACCTTAAGGCATTAGCCCATATGATTAATATTATCTTGTAGAGTATTAAATTACGTGATATGATAAGAGTGTCAGATCCTGTCATGATTCTTTTGAATAATAGAGTACTTTAGACCAAATACATATCACTATGCATCCAGTAAGCCATATTATAATAAATATTTTTTTAGTTGATAATTATAATTATGATAACTAGAATTAATGCCATTCTTTTAAACAATTTACTCAATTTACTCAATTATGACATATATACTACTTGGATATTATATATTAGTTTTATAATATGACTCAAGGATTTCTTATTAATCCTTTTAGACTGCCTCTTTATATTTTTATAAAATCAAAGAGTTAAGAGTTGAGTAAGTGTTAAGCTAAAGATGATCAAAGTTAATGTAGTAGTTGGATGAATTATTTTTGTTATGTTAGTATCAATAGTAGTAGTTGGATGAATTATTCTTCTTATATCAGTATCAATAATAGTAGCTATGGTTTTAAATGTTATTAGTTGTATTTATTAGACATGGAACTATATTAAGACTATTTGTTTACACTTGGTAGTTATTATAAATTTCATCAAACTTTAGTGATTATTTAATGAGGTTACATTGGATTGGATTTATATTTGAGTGGTCTATTAATTATGGGGGTTTCTTGGCTTGATGATATTTGTATAAATTATAATGAAAATTATAGGTACATTTGATATTGTTTATTTGAATTAGTTACATTTATGATTTTGAAAAAAAAGAAAAGCTTTTATGTGATAGGTTTAATATTAAAGCTTAGGTGAGAGTCAAGGCATACCCAAGTATATTAAGCTGAGCATTAATTAAGCTGGAAGCACAAAATCTAAGAAAAATTAAATTAGAAATATTATTTTTGAATTCTATTCTTGCTCAGAGTAACTTTGTATAGTACTTTTCCTTTAGCAAGATTGTCAAAACATATGCTATTGCTTAAGAGCCTCGATTGGTTGTGAAGTTTCCAATGATGAGCCCACATAATTGATTGACCTTCTAGGGTTAAGACACTTAGGGCATAGCTTCAATCCCTTGGAGAACACTAGTATGAGGCATTTATGCAATTGAGAATGTCGATATTTATGGGCATGTCTAAATGGATTACTTCTATTTTTAAAACAACCCCTATAATTAAGAAAACCAAAATACCACATATTAGAATTTTGTATAAGATCCAAAATCTAAACTTTTGGATGAATACAATGATGACTTTCAAAATTTATGACTAAGCTCCACATATCCTACTTTGTACAAAATGTTTGTCTTCCATTGCTTCTTACATTATTTGAACTCAAGGCATCCCACCTGGATGCACATCCACATCATACCAATACAATAACTACTCATCTCATTATACAAGAGCTTCTCTAGTTATGATTCATATTGATGGTTTATCAGACGAGGATGTCTTTTTCTTCATTGTAGTACACTCTCTGGAAGCTACTATTATTTTAGTTATCCACTATATTACTACAACATTGTCATATGTGCTCTACCAAATGCATATAATAAAACAAGTGCCTCTTTATCATATCATAAACTCTATTTAGTGAAGTACAAATGTTTGATCTTTATTCATTTTAGTGATTCAATAGGCTCAGATGAATCCCTTAATGTACTTCAATGATGAATCTTTAGTACTATTTCAAATCTCACCTCCTAAGAAAAATATAATAAGGATTAACTTCTTAGAAAAGATAAGTACTTTAGAAAAAACCACTTTGTGCACTCTCATATAGGTATGATGTTTAAACATCTATCAATCATCCATGACATTTGTTGTACCATTGTCATGTCATGGAATGTTATGACACTTTCTCATTACTTTGTTTCACGCTTTTTATAACACACCCTCTATATTGTATTACAATAAATAAAATAGTTTTAAAAAAGGTATGATTGTAAATTTAAACAAGCTCACTTCATAAAATTCTCATTTTGTACCAAAATTCAACAAGCCAACACTTCTATATGTATAACAATGGTCATCTTTACACGTAATAAAAGGGATCTCAATAAAAGTTCATGTTAATATTCATACAAATCATACTTTTTATGAATGATTACTTTAAATATTTTTATTCTTAACAAAACTTAAGAGGTTAAAACCACATACATAAATGAACTAAATCATCACAATTTGTAAGTACAATAATAGTAAAGTGAAACTTATATTTTATATTCCAAATTAGAACATCAGCTAATAACAATTGTTTTGTAAAAACAATACTTATTCTTTATGTTTCAAATTGAATCATGAGCTACAATAGCTAATTTTCCAAAGAAATGCCTATATTTTATGTTCACAAATTGGTCCATGAGCTACAATAACTATTTTTGTAATTCATTGCTTATATATCATGTATTGAATCAACCATTAAACTATAACAAGCTTATTTTGCAAAGCAATGCATATTTTATATTCCAAGTATGCTAGGTTTACTAAACATTACTTATGTTTTACATTCTATCATAAGCCATGAGCTATGATAATCTAGATTCATAAGTCCATGAATATATTTCATGCCCTACTTTAAACCAAGAGTTGCTACAAGTTAGATTTAAAAGTTATTGCTTATATATTATGTTCTATGTTAAATCAAAAGTTATACATGCTATTTTCAAAAGTAGAAAGGCATAACACATCATGTTTTTACACCAACCATGCTACAATAAGTTGACTTCTCAATAAAAGTACTACATTCTTGTCAAACTAGAATTTATATCATACTAATTTTATAAATTAGGAAGCTTACATATGATGTTTTATCCCCTAAAGCATGGATTTCTTATTAAGGCGAATCAAATTCTCCTCTAGTATCTTTTGTCTTACCATTAAAGCATGTTAGTTTTGACTAAATCTTCATTTTGTTTTCCCTTAGTTTTATCCAAATTCTTTAGATTAAAAGCAACTCAAATTCAAAAATTGGTTTATTCAGCATCCCATAATCATACTAGTACTATATTAGTATCATAATCTATGATAAGATAGATACACCATTACCATCTAATAATTCCACTTATCAAACAATAATCTGGTATTTATATTTGTATTATACATTACATATCTATCACACATTGTACCCTTCAATTCTCTTGTGCAACACTGATCTTATTTATATGATCATTGTAATTTTTTTCTCATTAATGTACTTGTATGAAACCTTGCCTTCATACCAATATAGTCACTATTTAACTTAAATTGATTCTCATTTTCTACATTATTTTCCTTGTGATATGATGTGATCAGCCTAGTAGAGTCAAACAATCACAACATTATGGTACTTATATAGTAAATAAGTCATACTTATATGACCAAAATCAAATATGACAATCATTCCAACTTGCCTTGCAACTATTATGCCTTCAAAATATCATACTATATGATTGAGAATAACATATTTTGTTATAATTTAATTTTATCACACAAATTTATGAAACATTTAGTTCACATATTCAAATGGGAACAATATACTTAGGAACGAATTTGATGGTTGTAAGAAACATAGTTTCACATAAATAAAGTTTTAATAAACCAAGAGAAAATATTATTGAATATATATTGTTATACCCAATATTCTTTGCCTTATTATTACAAAGTAATTGACTAAAGTATGTACTTTCATATGAATTAAAATTTGAAATTTAAATATGTCTAAAATTAAAAAATATAGCAATTTAAATTTTAATTTTGAAATCTAAAATTCTAGAGTTTGAAACATGGTGTAATGGCAAGACTTGAGTTATACCAAAAAAACCATGATTGGGCTTAATGCTTAAAAATAAGATTTACAATTTTACTTATATTATTAATTTTATATTTTATAGTAATTATTATCTAATTATAAGTGCATGAAGAGATATCAATAAGATTCATAAAAATTAAGAGTAGGTGGTTGAATACAAGAGGATTAAAAGAAAAATAGTATAGATGTATGTATTTAAGAATATATTGAAAAATAAATATAAGAAAAACAATAACAATATTAAATTTATCTATTATCCATAATTTTTTTGGAGTTTGATTTAACCAACTAAAAAAGGGTTAATTAAGAGAGGTTACTTTGAAAGTATGAGCCATAGCTACACCAAACCAAAACAAGTTTAACTTAAGATAAATCCTTGGTTTAAAGAAGTGTAGTCCAGGCTATATAAACCCTTACTTTTAAGTTCAAAAAATCTAACCATAAAAGGGATATTTGGAGAGGCCAACCATGAGGATACCAAGGATGAAAGAAGGATAAGCTATAAAGAAGGAGGAAGAGGGTTCAAGCTTTGAAGCAAAGAAATATCTAATAAAAAAGAAGTCATTTATTCTATTTTTTCTAGGTAGCATGAAACTTGAATTCATACAATAAATTTAGTTAAAATCTAATGTAAAATAAAAAGAAATTAATTTGCTATGATGCATGTGGAACCTTAAAAATTTGATAACTAGTCATAAAGCTTGCTTAGGAAGGAGGAATTTTGTTCTACCCATGACTAAGGGAGATTTAGTTTAAAAAAAAGAGATCAACTATCTCTTTTTTATGTAATGTTTCTAATAGAACCATGTTAAAATGTTTGCTAACATTTTAGCTATGAATGCTAAGTACATTCCATAATTATGTGTTACTTGTTTGGGTTAGTTATAGATATATATATATATATATATATATATATATATATATATATATATATATATATATATATATGGAAGATAAATTTAAAATAAAAATTTATTGATTTAAAATACTTTTTAACCAAGACATGACAATATGGAATAAGTTAAACACATGCTAAAGTTTATGCCTTGTTTGTTATTTAAGCACATAAACATTAAGCATGAGTTATCATGATATATGTTAAAAATTTAGTCAAACCATGGGGATCAAATTTTGTTGAATTTAATCTTCATAACAAAGATAAGATAGCCTTGTCTTCTTATTATATTTTGTTAGAAGTTAATTCTCTTAATAAAATCCTTATTCTTTCAAAGTTGAATGAATACAAGATAAAAAAAATTGAATGTAATATTTACTTCTTACTTATTTCATAATTAAACAAGAGTTTCATGACATGATGAATTAAACAATCAGTAGAACCAAGACTTGTTTTCTTATTTTTCATATGGATTTATTTGTGTTTAAATATGTATTTGATGTATAGTGCTATATTTGTATTTAAAATTATTCATATTTTAGTTGGTAGTATGACATGATAAGAATGTGTGCTTTATTATGAAAATAACAAATAAAAATTGTATAAAATGCCATGTGATATAATTTACACCTTATATTAAGTCTTGAATCACTTATGGGAACTTGAAAATAAAGTTAAAACTTTAGATAAAGTTGTGGCCAAGCATCCCTTTCATTTAGGCTTTCTTGGGAAGAATAGAACCATGGCTTGGCTAAGTCATAGGAGACGCTGATTCAATCTTAAGAGAACCTAGATCATTTTTAAGATATGTATGGCCCTTAGTTTCTAGTTGGAGATCCTTGGAGGGATCAGTTTAAGGCCATCGAAGAAAGGTAGGTTAAAAAGTGATATGATTGACAAGAATAAGGTTTTGTTATGGCTAAAAGTGCTAAAGTTAAGGTTAGACCTCAAAGTAAGTTTCAAGGATAATTCATAATCCCTGGTAAAGTTAAAATAAAAATATAAGAAGCTTGGATATGACTATGTAAGGTAAACTTAATCTTAGAATTAAGCTAAAATTCTTATAAATAATCTATAAGAAAAGAACCAAAAATAGAAAGTCTTAACGATAGGTTAAGAAAATATCATTGGTGAACTATTATGTATATTATAAATTAAGTTTTGGTTAGTTAAGCTCCCATCCAAGACCTTTAAAGAAGATAAAAGAGATTAGAATATGACTTAGGAATATACTAGGTTCAATCAAGGAAGCCAAAATGTAAAGATATTAGCTAGACCCTTAAGTTAACTAGGTTCTTTGAGTAATACATGGATTAATCCTATTTAGGCTCTTAAGCTATGTGATGACACCCTATATGGTGATCAAGGGGATGTATGGTCTCTCTAGAGAGGCCTTAGGATAGGTATGGTGACTCACAATTGTCTTGGGATCATAAGGCCATTAGTGATACTTATGTGAAACTAGGCTTAATTGTAAATGAAATCAACTAAATATAAAACTTAAGGGTAAAATCTATGATTTGTGAATACTAAATTTAGGCTAGATAGGAAAAATCTTAAACAAAATTAGGGAAAGAATAAACCTAAGAAAAAAGAGTTAAGTATTCTAAATAGTTGAAATTAAGATTTAATGGAAACTCTAAAGCAATCAGATATAATGAAAACTTGATCGTGCATGCTCACTCAGGAGATAGATTAGTTATCCTATTCTCTTGACTTGGAGGTAGTTACACATTTTTTGTTGAGCTTGTAGGAGTGTAAGATTGCATAGTAAGAACCTTCATGATTGGTTGTAAGTCATTGTATAAATAGTCATAAAAGAGAACAATTGCACATTTAGTCTCATGAGAAATTACATAATATGCTATAATATGAAAGGAGATACATGTGATTATTGAGAAATTTTAGAGCATTACAGTATTGGCTTTTATGATATGCATTACCTTGTGGCGTGTTAGCCTGTCTTAATTTTCTTGGATGAGAGACTGTATTAGATAAGAAAGAGATATTAAGCATCTGATTAGTCATATTATAAGGATATATATTGATTTACTTAGCAGATGGTGAGGTCTTATGGTATTTAATAATTGATGTCTCCAATTTGTATGATTTATTTAATTGCTATATATATTCTTCTTGATTATTATATATTAGTTTTATAATATGATTTAAAGATTTTTTATTAAACCTTTCAGCTCACCATTATTTATATTTTTATAGAATTATAGAGTAAGGAGTTATGTAAGAGTAGAGCTAAAACTTATTAAAGTTAATATACCAGTTGATTGACTTATCTTTCTTCATTATCAATAATAATCGTAGATTTAATACTTGTTATTAGTTATATTTATTTGGTTATAGGACTATATCAGATTGTTTATTTAGAGTTGTTAGTTATTTATCATAATTTTATCAAACATTAACAGCTATTTATGGCGTTGTCTTATATTGAAATAGATTAAAGTGGTTCATTGATTTCATGAAAATTTTGTTTATGTCTTGGTTTAATGAATATGAGAATTTTGTTGGATTTTTAGAATGATATTATTTATATGATGCTATATTATAAATTACAAATACATTTGATAATGTGATTCTTTTGATTTTAGTTAAGTTGTGGTTTAAAAAAAATCAGGTGTGACATTTATTTACCAATTAGTGTTATATTCAACCAAGAATTGGGCAAATGAACCTTAATTGAAAACAAATAACTGTATCATAATGTGTTATAAAAGCAATTTTGTTTCAAATTTCTGATTTCTATTCATGATTTTCATAAAAGTAATAATTTCAAAGCTTAATTGGTAGTAAATATATATATATATATATATATGTCATAACACTTTATACATTTGATTTTACACAATTTTGTTTCAAATTTCTCATTACATACTTTTCTTCATAATTGTAGCATAATTTCCACCCTTAATTACAAGTAAACAAATATATCATAACATTTGTACATACAATTTTGCTCAATTTCTTTTTTATTTAATGCTTCTTTTCACAATTTTCATTACAAGAATATATTCCCTAGCCGTTATGCACTACTTTCATTATAATTCATCGTTACGAAGCAGTTAACAAATAATCAGTAATACTAAAAGTTCTGGCAATTTTTAACTGGCAAACTGCCTTTGCATGTGACATCGATCAACGGCCCAGTTTATTAAATCATATATATATATATATATATGATTTAATAAATTTTATGAATAAAGGCAGTTGCTACTATAACTGTATTGACCAATCCAATACAACACGTTGCAATCGACATGTTTTTTATTTTCTTTGGAATTCTGATAAACTGTCAACTCTTGCCGTAATTTTTTTTATTTTTAGTTTTAAAGAACGACATACAAATAAAATCTATCTTCTCTCAGCACGTGATCTGTAGCTTAACCGGTTGCAGATTGAACTCCGCGATGGCACCAAATAGATGAAGATAAGCATTGTGATCATCACCGTGTCGATGATACTTCGTGCGCGCTTCCTTCGTCTCCGCAATCAAAAAACCGAATTTTTACTCGATTTGGTATAGTTAGATTACCACGAGCAGGCTTCATACCCTTTAAATAGGAGGGAGCAAATCGCTAACTGCATTCAATTCTTTCCTTCATACGTTTCCTTTCAACTCCACTTGAGCAGGCAATGGCGACAAACGACGTACTGCATCTCCTCAACGGTGCAGCCAAAAGGACTGGCCTGATAAAGAACGAGGTCTGCCATGACGACAGCGCACCAGTGGTGCAGGCTCAAACTATCGATGAGCTGCACTCATTGCAGAAGAAGAGATCCATTCCCACCACTCCGAAATCCCAACAGCAAGGCGCCGCCTTGTCGTCTGTCTCCAAGGTGGAACGGCGGAAGCTTCAGCTGCAATCCATCTCCGCTTCCCTTGCCTCACTCACCAGAGAGACCGGCCCCAAGCTGAAATCCGTGAAGCAGCAGCGGGACTACATCACCCCCGCGACCTTCAACATCAGCGACAGCTCGCTAAAGTTTACTCATATCCTCTACAACCTCTCCCCCGCCGAGCTCTATGAACAAGCCATCAAGCACGAAAAGGGCTCCATCATCACCTCGACTGGAGCGCTTGCTACGCTTTCCGGGGCCAAGACCGGCCGGTCCCCAAAGGACAAGAGGGTAGTGAAGGACAGCACCACGGCAGAGGATCTCTGGTGGGGAAATGGCTCTCCCAACATCGAGATGGATGAACAGACATTTCTCATCAACCGAGAACGAGCGGTCGATTACCTCAATTCCCTCGACAACGTCTTCGTGAACGATCAGTTCCTTAATTGGGACAGGGAGCACCGCATCAAGGTTCGCATCGTCTCCGCCCGAGCCTATCACTCGCTCTTCATGCACAATATGTGCATCCGCCCCACGCCGGAAGAGTTGGAGGATTTCGGATCCCCTGACTTTACCATCTACAATGCCGGGCAGTTCCCTTGCAACCGGTACACCCACCATATGACATCCTCCACCAGCATCGACCTCCATCTCAACAGAAGGGAAATGGTCATCCTCGGCACCCAGTACGCCGGTGAGATGAAGAAGGGCCTCTTCAGTGTGATGCATTATCTGATGCCTAAGCGAGGCATCCTCTCCCTCCACTCTGGATGCAACATGGGCAAGGAAGGTGACGTAGCCCTCTTCTTCGGCCTCTCAGGCACCGGGAAGACCACCCTCTCCACAGACCACAACCGCTTCCTCATCGGGGACGACGAGCACTGTTGGAGCGACGCGGGCGTATCTAACATCGAGGGAGGCTGCTATGCCAAGTGCCTCGACCTCTCGCCGGAGAAGGAGCCGGACATCTTTAACGCTATCAAGTTCGGGACGGTGCTCGAGAACGTGGTGTTAGATGAGCATAATCGCGAGGTGGATTACGCTGACAAGTCGGTGACGGAGAACACGCGAGCGGCGTATCCGATCGAATACATCCCCAACGCCCGGATCCCCTGCGTCGGACCACACCCAAAGAACGTGATATTGCTAGCCTGTGACGCCTTCGGCGTGCTGCCTCCCGTAAGCAAGCTTAACCTGGCGCAGACCATGTACCACTTCATCAGCGGGTACACGGCGCTGGTGGCCGGGACGGAGGACGGCATCAAGGAGCCCCAGGCGACGTTCTCGGCCTGTTTTGGAGCGGCTTTCATCATGTTGCATCCCACAGAATACGCGATGATGTTGGCGGACAAGATGCAGAGGTACGACGCCACGGGCTGGCTCGTGAACACCGGGTGGTGCGGAGGAAGGTATGGGGTCGGAAGCCGCATCAAACTGGCGAACACCCGACGAATCATTGATGCCATCCATACCGGAAAGCTTTTGGATGTGACTTATAGGAAGACTGATGTGTTCGGGCTAGAGATACCGACAGCGGTGGATGGGATTCCTTTGGAGATTCTCGATCCGATGAACGCTTGGGAGGATAAACAGGCGTACGGGGAGACTCTGTTGAAGCTGGGTGGTTTGTTTAAGAAGAATTTTGATGTCTTTGCTAATTACTCCATTAATGGGGATACCAAGCTGACGGAAGAGATTCTCGCTGCGGGTCCCATATGCTGAGCTGGATGTTGATGGACAAAATTAAGTTTCAGATAAACGAAATAAATGATTTGCTTTATACTCGGATTTGCTATTAATGTGCATTGCAAGTTAACATGAATAACACAACAACCTGCTGCGTTTGTTGTGTTGCGAACGAGATTCGATTAAAATTATGTTGTTATTCAATTAAACTCAATTTTTCATATGTTGTCTTAATCTTTGATATATGTGCTAAATTAAAAAACATTATATATCCTAAACCACATACCAAGCATGTGTAAAGCTCTCGAGCAAAGCAAACCTAAATAGGCAGTCGCAAGTTTTGGGTCAAGAAATAGCTAGAACACAATCTGTTTGACCTTAATCTTGGCATGATCTTATTCAATCCCTTTTTTGATTTAAGAAACATGTAGGAATCTAACTTTTAATCACTTAATCCTATCCTTGGTTGAATTGTTCTCATGCTTTTTTTTGCAAAATATTATGTTAAGTTAATTGCTAAGCTTTGGACAAATTAGAACAAAAATTTTTGTTAAATTTTCATAATTAAAAAAAGAGAAAAAATTAATATTCTAAGCCACATCCTAAGCATAGAGCAAATATTTTTGTTTATTTTTCATAATTAAAAGAAGAGAAAAAAATTATATATCCTAAGCCACATCCAAGCATGTGCAAAGCTCATGGACTAAGCAAGCCCAAATGGGCACTTGCAAACTTCAAATCAGAAGACAGTTGGAATGAAATCGGTTCGAGCCCAATCTGGAACACTATGCAACCTGAACCTGATTAGGCAAGGAAAGGGATTGAGTTGGGTTGAACTCGAAGTAACATGCAATCACTTAATCCTTTTCTTGGTTGAATTCTTCTTATGTATCTTGACTAAATTTTATATTAAGTTAATTCTTAAACTTTGGGTAAATTAAATCAAATATTTTTTTGTTAAATTTTCATAATTAAAAAAAGAGAAAAACTTATATATCTTAAGCAACATCCCAAGCATGTGCAAAGCTCGTGGCCGAGCAAGCCCAAATGGACACTTGCATGCTTCGAGTTAGGACATAGCTAGAATGAAATCGAGTTAAGCCTAAACTTCGCCACTATGCATCTTGATTGTGCATCTTTACTAAATTTGATGTTAAGTTAATTGTTAAACTTTGGATAAATTAGAACAAATATTTATGTTAATTTTTCATAATTAAAAAAAGAAAAAAAATCATATATCCTAAGCCACATCCCAGGCATGAGCAATGCTCTAGGGCCAGCAAACCGGAATAGGCACTAGTGAAATTAGAATCAAAAGATAGCTGGATTGAAATCGGGTTAAGATCGATCTTAGACACTGTGTATCCTTAACTAGCTAAGGTAAGGCAAAGGATCAAGCCAAGCTGAACGCGAAGCAAGCTGCAATCTTGTAAGTACACAAGTGGCCTATGAGATGAATTCTCAAGTGCACAAGGTAGAGCTAGCCCCAATTCTACTCACATTATCAACACACAAAAGATATTATGAAGTGCAAAATATTTTTGTTTTGAGTAATTCAAGACTAAATTTGTCTAGCATTTCAATGTTTAAATTGTGAGTTATTTCTCACCATCCAATCTTTGATGGAATGGTACCTATTTCATCTTTTATAAGCACTCGATCTTCGCTAGAAATTGGATGGCCAAGATCATGTCTAACTTCATCAGATGACTTTGTTTATTTCTATCTTTTAAAATAATTTATCCCTGAATCAGATGACTCATCTCTCTCCACATTTTAATCCTACAATTGAGATCGTTTCTCCTTTATTGTTGATTAATCAAATGATTTAGAACTTATTTGACGTGATCAGATCGCTCAGATCTAATCCATTTTGATTCAACTACCCATAATTGAGCCATTCTTACACCTTTTTGATCTAATAGTTGAGAGTGTCTCCAATTGGATTGAACGATACCAATTGATCCTACCTAATAATTAATTAACTAGCAGTTATTTGAGTCATTGCATAAGCATTTTAGTAGAAATATTTTTAATTATTTGGAAAAGCTTTTTAAGCTACTTGGTAATAACTTTTTAAATAACTTTTCAAATAACTTTTCATTGTCTTTCTAATTACTATGACAAAAAATTTTTATATAAGTCTAACTCGCATTCATGAAATGACAAATGAATATGAATAATATTCTAAAATCTCAAAGAATGGCTGTATCATATTCTATCAAATAACGATCTCTTAGGAGCATCTACAGCTTGATAAAATTCTTCCAACTAAGCTAAAATCTTCTAAGCTTTAAATTTTTTTATTTCTCTTCATAATTTTGAACTACTTATGTCTTTTTCTATTCACCAATAAGTATAAGAAATATTATATGCTTTTATCAAAATTTATTTCTTACTATAATTTTGTTTTTCCTTTGGGTTAAGTGGCCTGATATTTATAAAATCCTGAATTTGGTTTGATCTTGTAAAATAAATTGAGTTGAGGTTGAGCTTGTAAAACCCTAGGTTATAGTTGAACCCAAAAAAATAAGTTGGTTGGAGGTATATTGTAAGAAAAATCTCAAGTTAGTGAACTGTAAAAAAATTCTCAAGTTGTGACTCCTTTAATAGTGGAGTCTTTCTCCAACTTGGTTTGGAATAAATATAGGTTCTAGTTTGAATCGAACCACCCAAAAATTTTGGTATACTATTTTAATTCTTGTTTTTATTTTTTATTCATAAAAATTAAAAGTTATATATAAATTTGAATATTAAGATTTTTTACAATCATAAAATTATTTTTATAAAGAAGTTTTAAAAAATAAATATAATCCAAAAATTAAAAACAATATTTTAAAATCTATAATTCATCCCCTCTTGTCAGATTCTCACACACTCATTTTACTTCAAAGTGCTTAGTAGCTGCTCCTTTGGTACATTTTGGTGAGTAATTATTTATCTTCAACCACCTCCTTACCTTTATCTCTAGTCTCCTCCTCCAATATATCTTATTCCCTAACTATAGTATTTTAACACATCTCTTATTTTTCTACTCTCTAGTTCTCTTAATTTCTTCTCCTTCATCTTCTATAATCACATAACTACTTGACAAGGACAACACTTCACAAAGCACTTGCCTTGTCTATTAAATGCATAGTCCTAGGTGGAACTGTTAATCACAAAAAAACTATATATTAAAGTTGACTAATGTGTTGCTTCATGTTGTTGTCATAGGAATGCTTGAAGATGATAGTTAAACGAGATTCTCTGGTATTATACTTCACCATATGAGTGATCATGGCGGTGTATTTCACAAGTGATTGAATCTATAGATAAATTTTCTTAATGGTGTGGTAATATAAGAGTAGCCTTCCCCTAAAAAATTTTAAAAAAAGTAAGCTTAATACAAGTGCTAAAGTTTTGTGATTAATGTTATCTATACTAAATATACCTCTTAAAGAACTCTTGTTTAACCTTGAAAACATTGTGTGATAATACACTAAGTAAATGACCCAAAAGCTTTTTGGTAGTTTAGCAAACACAGAAGCCTATGTCTAGCCCCAACCATGAAAGACAAGGATTACTAAAATTAACAAACTTTTGTCCAAAAAGTAGAAACTAAAATACCCTTATAACTAGTTCAACAAATAGCTCAAAAGTACTATGAAAAAAGGCAACATACAACAACCACAACATAATAGCAACTACAAAGAAACAAAGATAAGAGAAACTATAGCTTATTAATAATAAAAAATAAACAACATTGCCAATAATTAGTGTAAAACTCAAGTAGCACACTAAGTATGTATATAAAAAAATGTTACCAATGAATGCCAAGTAAAATGTAAGAAGATTATGAACACAAAGTTACAAAAAGAAGTCAAGAAATTTGAAAAAATGGATCTTTTTCAAATAGTTATGATTAAGTTTATCTTTTTAGATTGAATATTTCTATAGTAGATTATTCTCTTATTATTTATTATGTTATTTAAGCACAAAAGTACCTAAAAGGTCAAATATAGTAATGTTAATGACAAAAAAAATAGTCATTGTTCTTGTTTTGAAAATGTTATACTAACTATTATATATTTTTATTAACAAATTATATTGTATAATTAACATGATCATGCTCTATAATGACATGAAATTAAATTATTTGGATTGTGTGTTAAATACAAATATACCTTCTGAAATCCTTAGTTTTGGATGTAACAGAAGTAACTTCATATATTATATTTTATATGAGAAGGACATCATATCATACCATAAATGTCATTTTAGACTATCCAAAAATTTAAGTTTTCTTTCAAATCCCTTGTATGATTAAGTCTTGAATAAAAAAAGGTTATCAATAGATGCTTGATTAAGATGCAATAGTGTATGCAACATGGATTGATGTGAAAATTGAAGATCATTCAAACATGATCATGATCCTAAGTGCCATGAACATATTGCATAGGTTTTGCCACATCATCAAATGTAAGCGTGATCCATGGGTCGATCACTTATGAGAATAATATCCTTAACTAATTCTCATGTTGAGGTATAATAATATCATGAATGAATAATCATGACTTTGTAATCATCCCAATGTATAAGACTCAAATGCACATTAGTAAACTTTAACATATTTTTCTTATCATAAAACTCCCACATTCTATTTTAATAATGATAAAATCATTACTATAAGTGTATGATAAAAATGAAATCAAGAAAATACATGATCATGAAAATTCATGTAATTAATGAAATTCATGATAACTACTTTTACTTCTCTTAATTCAAACTCCCTCTTAATTCATTGTCCATAATAAGATACTAATCTTCTCCTCCTTTTTGTTGTCATTCAAAAGAAAAGTCATTCAAAGCCTTCATTAATTAAATTCATTTTTTAATTTTAGTAAATGTTTTAGACAAAGGTTTAGTGAAAGTGTAGACTAGCTATTTATTAAAGAAGAAAAAATTGAACAAAACATTCTTAAGATTTACTTGTTCTAAACCAATGTGGTATATAATATCTATATGCTTAGCTTAGGAGTGTTGAATTGGAATTTTGTAAGGCAAATAGTACTAGCATTATGGTAATAAATTGGAGTTAGCATAAAAGTAAAATATTTTAATTATTATTTTATTAACAAAACTTTTGTCATACAACTAGCTATAGCTACATATTTAAATTTAGTAATGGATAGTGCTACACAATTTTTTCTTCTACTACCCAAATAGATAAGTTAATGTATAAGAAATCAATAAGTTTATAATATGTTCTTTCTATTTAATTTACTTCCAGCAAAATCAACATCTATGTATACACTTTGATCAAATCCTACCTCACACTTGTGTATCAAAAGCCTAAAGTGTCACAATAAGATATATAAATAGCTGCTTTACTACTTTTAAATAGGATTATTTAGGATCAAGTTGAAATATTGCACATACATAGACATTATACATTATCTCTATTCGACTTTTTGTTAAATACCTTAGCTATTGTAAATAAGGTCACTTCTTGTCTTAACACAAAGATGCTAAAAGATCTAAACCCTCATACTTGAAGAATTTAAATATTGAGACAAATCCAACAAGTTAAGTGATCAATACTATAAAATCAACAACGTTGACAAATGTTGGTACCAGTATCCAAAGACTAAAAAGTGATAAATAACTAGTGAGGTAAAATAAGGATATAAGAATCGAGAAGGGTAGGATATGAAGAATAAGAAGTGAGGAGTGTCATCCAAAACTGCATAGCTGGTCAACAACACAAAAGATATAGAACCTAATCATCCAATGAATCATCACTCTAATAACTAGATCAAATTCAGTGATCACCTGGAGTGTAAGAACAAACTATATCAATCTAATTTGGAAGTAAGGGCATGTAATTCAGAGAACAAGTAGACATTCAAACACTTTAAAGCTTTAGTGAGGATCTCCAAGAAAGTGGTAATGCTCCCAAGGTCTTTTAGATGGATCCAAATGGCTTCACAATGGTAACTAGTCACAAGTCAAAGAATAAATCTAATAAAAGAAATTTAGGGAAAGCTATTAGCCCAATAACAACCAAAGAATCCTTTAGGCATCTCAAATTATAGATAACATAAATTACGATCCATAGTGCTCTAATTTCAAACAATAGAGAGTCATTTAGTTCTACAATGATCTTATTCTTTAGAAACATTACAAAATATAGAAAATAAAGTTAATTACATTATTGGAACCTCTTGCAAGTAACAAATAAATGGACTTCCTTAAAAGGAGATGAAATTTTGATTACTATGAAGCATCTCCATTAAAGTGTAGGTGTTCTGGTTATAAGAATTCTAATGTCAAATAGTTAATAATGAAGAATGATGTCTATATAAGGTGATTGAGCACAATCTGAAGAAGATGTGTTACTCAATTGTTTATACCAAGATCCTTTTTATCAACAAAGGAGAACTTTAGAGGGATTTAAGAATGATGGTAAAGGTTAATTGTCTTCCATGGATGGTTAAGGGAGACTTCTTTGTCATTACAAAACTTCAAGAATATAAAGGTCACTATTTTCCCAAATTGGGTCTTATTATAGAATTTACTAATTAAATTATTGGTTCCACACTAAAAAAGTGCAAACTCAATGGTAATCAATTCACTTATTTAGGAAAGGAAAGAGAAAGGGGGTCTAAAAACTTCTAAATAGGGCTCTAGTTAGTCATGATTAGCTTAACATGCTTAATTTGATAGTGGTTCAATGCTTGAATAAAAACTTAGTAGATAAGACCCCTTTATTAATCAATTTTCTATTAATAAATTAATTTGTACTAAGACATTTAGATTCCAAAATTATGAGGTCTTGTTAGTTTCCATCTTGACCTTGAACTCTAAAGATGGAAACCTATTGTATATGAATATCTAGATGCATTTCTAGAAGATTTATTAAGGCTTCCTTCTAATAGAGAAATAGAATTTGAGGTTGATGCTTGGGGTTGAGCTAATATCAAAAGCTCCATACAAAATAACTCTTGTAGAATTGCAAGAAATTAAGATCCATATTTAAGAGTTCATGAAAAGGTAAGGTGCTAAAAAATACATAGATTAAAAGCGAAGAGCTCTTTTAAGTAGTTGAGCAAAATTGGAGCATTCCAATGCATGTGCCAATTTTTTGTCTTGACTTTTAAATTAAAGAGACTTAAAGATCAACTTAAAGAATGGAAAAAAAACTTAATTTAATGGTATATTTTAGAAGATACAAAAGAGTAGGTTAAGGAGAAGGAAAGACAATTTCAAGATTTGTAGGATGAAGTCTTTAGGTTAGAATTAAGTGAAGCTCAATATCAGTTGATAATGGAAGCTAAAATGGAAGAGATGCAATGATTCTAGAAGACAGGGGCTAAATAGCTCTGAAATGGTTATAAAATAAAAAGGTCTTACATACAATGCTCAAAGAAAGGTAATGGAAGCTCAATATATACATAGAATTAATGATGTAAGTAAGAATTAGTTTTCAAAACAAAATTTAATTATGAAAGAAACAATGGACTACTTCACTTCTCACTACACTACTAGAACTTTAAGAAAAATGGCTTGGTGTTATGCTCTATTTGTCCCTTAGCATTGTTTAAAATAATCAAATGTTAATTCATCTAGCTACCAAGTAGGAAATATAATGAATTATTTTTCTAATGTATTCTTCATGTGCTCTAGCATCAAATGGGTTTAATGGATTCTTTTATAAGAACTAGTAGTCCATAATTCAAAATGATGTTGGTGAAGCTATTAAGGACTTTCTTAATAGTAGCCCACCACCCAGAGAATTCACTAACACTAATATAATCATGATTCCCAAGATTTTTTACCCTACATCATGCTAAGATTCCAAACCAATTTGTCTTACAACTTTATTAAGAAAATACTAAGTTGGTGGTGGTAAGGCTATAAGCTTTCCTCCCCTCGCTCATCTTAGTAGAGAATTCTAAGTTTGATAGTCTATCTTGCAATTTTCTAACTCAAGTTTATGCAAGTTTAACTTTACTAGAAGATTTATTAATCTAGTCATGATTATATATTATATAAGCTGAATGTTAATTATTATCAATGGAAATGCAATGGTATTTTTCAAATCTTCCTATGGGAAAATGTAATGAAACCCTTTATCCCTTATACTTTTTATCATCATAGCTAAAGCACCAAGCAGAGGTTTAAACAGTCTAAATGCAAAAGGTAAAGTGAAGCATTATGCTACTTCAAGAGGCCATGTATCCATCACCCATTTGGGTTGTGCATATGACTTTATCCTTTTTTATAGAGGTGATTAATATTTAATTTAAAATATTAAGTTCCTTACTAAGCTCTAAGATGCTTTAGGTTTGTAGATTATTGTACAAAAGAGCTTCTTCTTTGTTAGTAAAAGCATGGCATACATATGAGGATAAAATCTAGGAACTTTACAAATTTAAATGACATTGCCTCTTAATAACTTATATGGGAACCACTTTGTTCATAGGTAGGAACATGTTTTCTTTATTTTTACCACTTTATTCATAAAATTCATTAAAAGATGATTGGCTAGAAGAAGAAATTTCTCTCTATTAGAGTTAAGCATGTGCTAGTCAAGCATGTTCTCAAATGAATCCCACTTTGCTCTCTAATGATGATTTATCTTCTTAATAAGATTACAAACATAGTTGAAGGTGTGATAAATAGTTTCCTTTAGGGAGATTATGATTAATAGATAAAGAATCACTGGGTTTATAGTATCTCAATAAATGAATCCTTGCAATGATCTAGGACAACATGAGAATCCCTTAGTTTATGTTAAGCCTGTTGAACCAAATCAAAATTATGTTTCAAGTCAATTCATTTTTAGCACATATTTGGAGAAGGTAATGCTAAGATCAATTAGTTAGTTCAATTAGCAAGCAATTGTCCTTTTTTAGAGCTTCTAGATTCGTAGCAAATTTCAAAAGTTTATAAAGCATTAATCAAGCTAAATGAAGAGAGAGGTCCATATGTATGTGTAGTGATTATAGAGAAATTTGTTTAATCAGTACTTTCTTAATCAAAGGGATGAATTGCCTTCACTTGATCATTGAGGTAAACAAGGGTTGGTGGATCATTAAATAAAGTTTAAGTTATTTCACTTATAAATTCATACTAATAACATATAACATGAGGTGGTTCATTGCACAAGTCCAGTTGATCAACTATTCCTTTAGTTTCCATCAACATTTGAAACTGTCCCCTCCAATCAACCACATGATAACTAATTACAAGCTCATAATCTAGAATGTTTTTACTCATTGTCCAATAAAAGAACTTAACCTATCTCAAGGAAAGACCATTTCAATTACATAAGTCAAGTATGATGACCTTCATCAAACGTTATGGCAGACCCACTATTTGGTTCGATCATCTTCTTCATCTAGATTCTTTATCATTGTGGAGGTTATGTGTCATACCTATATAATCATTTACTATCATGGATCAAACTTATATGACTCACATTGGTCAGTCTTACATCATAAAGTTTTGATACAAATTATCATATAGCATGATACCATACTTCACATTAAGAAGGTAACCATCCAAGTACATTAAATCACACTAATCAATCAAACTTCTTTGGAAAATTTTTTATTAGTATTAATATGATAATTCACTCTTACACTGATCAAACTTATTTGATGATGCACATTTTCTTAGCTATTGTGATACGATTCCTTAATTTTCCTAGTTTGATGTTTCACCATTGTCATTGTAGATCGTCTATTATGAAGGTGTTACACTTAGCATTCTTGACAAGATTGTTGTAATTTAGTTAACCAAGGTATGTGTTTTCTTATGATTTTAAAATTAAAATTTTAATTTAAAATGATTAAATTTTGAAAATGGGTAAATTAAATTTTGAATTTTGAATTTTGAAATCCTATAATTAGAAAGTATGATTGAATGTAAGACTTTAGTTACACCACATGTCTTGATAAGATTGGGCTCAATACTTAAGAATGAACTTGTGATTTTACCTTTGTCCTTATCCTTGTTCTTATTCTTGAATGTATAATATAGGTATAGATATGATTCCTAAAATTTAAGAATTATTTGGTGGATAATGATAAGAGTATTAAAAAAGAAATCATTGTGATGCACGCATGAATATCTTAAGAAAAAAATGGAGAGAGAGAGAGAGAGCGATAAAATATTAAAATAACCTCTTAGACATATCCCCCTTAGATTCCTAAATTTTAGCAGTTAAGTATTGCTGGCCAAGGGGATAATTAGATGCATTTGATGTAGAGTTGGTGAACTATGGGCTCAAAGCAACCCTAGCTAGTTTTCTTAGGTTTTAAACCATTAAGTTGTGAATTTGAGGGTTTTATAAAAAATTAATTACAAAAGAGAATTGAGGATGCCAACCTAGCTAATTAAGAGAACACCAAGAAAGAAAGCAAGCCAAGCTATGAGTAAGAATAAGGACTAAAGCATTAACGTAAAGAATAATATAACTAAGGAGAAGTCCTCTATACAAGTTTCTAGATAGGATGACCTTTGAGTATATACAATAAACTAATCTAAGATCAAAAGATGGATAAAAATAAATTATCTTGTTAAATTGCATGTGAAATCTTTAGAAAATGATTATGATAAAAGGTTATCAATTTTCTTCTATTAAACTTGCTTAGAAATGGTAAAACTCATTCTATTAGTGACAAAATGGAATTTTATACACATAAAAGTTTTTTTTTATCATTCCTTTCTTATGTAATATTGTTAAAAATCCAACTGTGTGCTATTATCTTAACTATTAATGCAAGTTGAAATTTAGGTTCATATACTTGTACGATTAGCTTTGTTTATTCAAATATGGGAAAGATGGACTTGAAATGTTTATTTATGAACGCAAGTTATCGTAAATTAGGACATGATCATGAAGAATAAGGTTAAAAGTATGTTAATATTAGTCCTTATTTAATGGTGTAAAGTTGTATATTATATATAAATTAAGTTTGGTTTAACAAGATTGAGGTTGAAAAATTTTAAATCATGAAAAGACTAATTTTAATGAGGATTGTTCTCATAATTGAGACATGTAAGCCTTATTTTCTTATTGTTTTTTTCTTGAAATTAAAATTCTTGCTTGTGTAGATTCTTTTCTTAGTAGCCCATAAGAAATGGGAAATCTTGGCTAAGATATCATACTAATTCAACTTCATGATGTGAATGTACATTTTGTGTTGCAAAAATATGCATGAAAGTATGCTAAAGTTTTTGTGTATTACTTAAACCTTATCTTAGGAGATGAACTATGAATTGAAACATAGAAAAGTTAGTCAAAACCTTATATATTATTACGACCATTTATTCTTTTGCCTCAAGTATGCATGTGAAGCATTGAGCCAAGGCTTGGTTGAGTCATGGAAGGCATGGTTCAACCATTAAAAGAACATAGGTGGATTTGAACATTTATATGGCCTTTGCTTTCTAGTTAGGAAGCTTGAAGGCCTCATTTTTGGGCCTTAAAAAAGGTAGGTTGGGTAGGGATACACCTAAAATGCAAAGAGAATGAGTATGGCTAGTAATATTAAGGTTAAGGATAGACTTTATGATCTTATTATTAATACTTAGTAGAGTTTGATAAAGGGACTTGAGGTGCTCAACTAAGACTATGTAAGGTAATGTTAGCCATGTAATTGGATATAAAGCCTTTAAAATAATTCATGAGAAAGGAACTCATATTAGAAGGTCCTAGAAAAGGATCGAGATAATATCATTATTTAACCTTTATCCATATTATAATTAAAGCTTTAGATAGTTAATATCTTAGCTAAGACCATGGGGAAAGAGTTGGAAAGCTAGGAATAAATTTTTTTTAGGTTCAACTAAGGAGCTACAAAGATAAAAATATTGGTTAAACTCTTAGATTAACTAGTTTCTTTAGGTAAGATCATGAATGACCCTAATTAAGCACTTAAGACACATGATCATACCTTGGATGATGATTTGAGTGATGTGTGGTGGCTCAAGAGAGGCCTTAATATGACTATAGTGGGTCAAGATTGCCTTGGAGACATTAAGGTTACTAATGAAATTTGTGTAAAACCAGACTTAGTTATATAATAATCAACTATACATTAAACCTAAGGGTAAAAGCTAAGACTATATGAACTCTAAGGATAGCTTAGATAGGCAAGATCTTAAATAAAATTAAGAAAAGACTAAATATTATAAAATGGGCTAACATATTCTAATTATTGAATCAAGCTTTGATGGAAACCCTAAGATATCTAGATGATGATAAAATTGGATAGCTAAAATAAGACTAAGGTTGAAAATCTTAAATTTCTTAGTAGGAGAATCGTAAATAATGGATTTAGGGTTAAAGGAGATCCTTGACCTAGTAGGTTATTGGTTAAGTTTAAAACTCCTTCCGTGTGAGATTCAAATTGATAAAATTAAAATAATGCAAGGCTATGACAGAATAGTGTTGGAAAGATTCCATGAGTCATGGAAATAATTTATTTAGGTGAAGGAATGATGTAAAAGACTGATTATGATCTCAATTCTAGGTTCATTAACTTAAACTGGCAAACAAATCTATGTGATAAAACTGTGAAAATCATAATAGAAGCACTATATAGAAAGACCCTCATGTGGAGGTTTATTATAGTCACACATTAAATAAGAAGGTGTAATCTATTGGATGCCTAAGCATGTACAAATTCTCAAATCAATGCATGCGAATCACCTAGCACAAGAGCAATAGGTAAACTTACCATGCTAACATGACATGTAAAAGGTAGGAGACATCTACAAGTACAAATAATAGTTGAATGCATGAACAGTGCCTTAACTTGGTCATTTGTGCAAGTGCAGTAGATTACATGCAAGAGGACAAGATTATTATAGAATTCAAATGTTCTTGTAGCTAAAACCCTCTTTTTCTCCCTTCTTCTTATTTTTGTCATTATTATATTTCTAGTTTCACTACTACTCTTAAAAGAAGGTCTATTGATAAGCTCTTAGAGCGAGAAACCCTCATAGATATATCATAATTTTTTTGTAATCAGAGTACTTTGATTTGATACAAAAGTTAAGAACTAAAAAAAGGGAATTAAAGAGAAAGCTATAAAAGAGTATCAATTGATTAAGGAGGTTTTAGTTGAGGTGATAGTATTGGTTATTTAACCATTAATCTTGAAAGTATAAGTAACTCTATTAACTCAATAAATATAAGTATTGACAGAGATGATGCTAAAATCTCAATCTTATCATATGATAAATCCAAAGACAACCACCATAAGAAATATTATTAACTTGATGAATTCTAGATTAAGTAATAATCTCAAGATAATTGGATATATAAATGAGGATGACATTAATCTCACCCTTTTAACACACAAGAATTGACAACATTCTTTTAAGATGGGTGGTACACTTGATTTGTCTATTTATAATAATATAAAGGATGTAGAGAAGTAAAAATCCTAGTTGGAGCAACTAAAGATATATTTTTCTCTATGTGATTGTCTATCAACTAATAAAGTGATATATTAAAAATGATGAATCATTCAATCTTTTGGTGGAATGTAATTTAAGAATTGGTATAGCTATAGAGGTGACATGGAGCAAGTTTTAGAAATTATTCATAGAAGAATTTCATCTCAAGGTTTACATGAAAAAAAGGTGGAGACTGTAGCATACTTTATGAAACTTATTTGAATAAACAGTGAAACAATATACTATAGAAATTTAATGATTAGTCATGAGTTTGAGAGAACCAATTGATGAGATACAAGCCTTTTTGAAGTATATTGTAGATCTATATTATCTTATTACTATCGAATTATCTCTTTTTCTTATTTAATCTTTATAATATGCCAATATATTTACAATGAATATTTTAAAAAATAAATATAAAAAAATAAGACTAAAATAATAAAGTGCTAGAAAATGTTAGTATAAGTTCAAAGATTAGTGACAAATGAAAGAGTATTCTCCAACAATGTGATGATAATAACTACTAATAGAACCAAAAAGTATTATTATTACTATAGGAAAATAAGGCACATACAATAAAAATACTACAAATGCATCCTAAATTATTTCTAAAAAAGTTTAAGAAAGATAAAATACTTATTATAATAAATGTTGAAAATGTACTTAAAACTCTCTTCAAGTTCATAACTTATCTCTTATGGTGAGTTCAAAGAAGATATTTGATGAAACAAAATAAAAACTATTCTCCATCACTAGTATTAAAGTGAAGAAAGAGTTTATTAGTATTAGTATTGATAGTAAAAGTAAGAAGACTAAATATTAGAATATATTATGAAGAGGTTAAATTTAGAGACTATATCACATCAAAGACCATATTCCCTAATATATATTTAGTCTTTGAGGTGAGAATTGAAAACAACACAAAGTAAAAATTTTTATCACCAAAGAATACATTGATAATGTTATTTGTAACATGATACCTCAAGATATTTGTAAATTATACTTAAAATTCTATACTTATTGGATTGAGATGCAATCTACTATTAATGAGCATAATAATATCTTTTTATAAATGATGGACAATACTTCCTTCTAACATAAGATAAAGAAGTATTGATAAAAGACTTTGTTAGTACTAATTAATTGAATAGACTAGTGAACACATGATAAAGCTATGTGCTACTATTTACGAAGTCAAAGAAACCACTTGATAAGGATAATGAAAGTTTTAATCTCTTAAAAAAGATAATAAGACTAGATCTTGTAAAGTATTTATTTAAAAAAGAAGATTTGATGGAACTACAATCATAAAAAGGAGACCTATGATTAGGAGAGCAATTATAATTTTATTAAACTAAAAAATGGTGAAAACAACACCAAGAGAGGCAACCAAGTAATGAAAACCATTATTACAGCTCCATGTAGTAAGCATCATGCACATAATTACAAGTACAAGCTTGGTATAAGAATGCTGGAGCACACACTATATAGTGTATATGTTACACAATACATGTATAAGTGTTAGTGCATTCACAGGGTAAGATGCATGAGATTTTGCGTGCATTAATAGTGCATAAAAACCATGGATCGAACCACGTGCAAATTTTAGTCACTATGTACATGATCTATGCACATGGTAAGTAAGTCTTTTGTGTTGACATAATCAATGCACAAGTGGTAAGGCATGTCGTACATAGGAACTGTGCCTTAGATGATCACCTACATTTGTCTAGTAGCTTGCACACATGAACAGGTTTAATGTGTTGTAGAATTTACAGAATTTTCATTTTTGTCAAAGTCACATGTTTCTTATTAAAAAATTAAAAGTATTATATATTTTGTAAATAATATATTGCATCTAACTCTTATATAAAATGATAAGAATAATGAATTAAATAACTCAAATATTCATGAATTTAAAATTTCTCAAATTTAAATTTCTTGACAAATTCTATCTCCTTATGATAAAAACCCTCTTTTCTTTTCTTTCCACCTTACTTCCTCACTATTTCATACTTTCACTTCTATTTTTGCCATTTTAAAAAGTTTTATTATCAAAGACTTTAGGTAAGAATTCCTCACCGATAGATCATGAACCTTAGATCATACCTTAGAGATATATAAGTTAGTTACTTTACTCATTTGGCTTAGAGATAAGTGTTATATGTGCTTCATTGAGCTTATAATAGAAGTGCTAGATCATGAGATAAGAATCTCTAGGGTTAGTTGAAAGTCATTGTATAAATAGTTTTAAGAGGGAATAATTTCATATTTATTCCTAAAAAAATAGATGATATGTTATGATTATGTCAGGGAGTACATGTGATTATTAAGAACTCTTAAAATCTTATAAGGTTGGCCCAAGTGATTGTAATTTACTTAAGGAGTGCTAGATTATATGATGTGATAGGAGTATTAGGTCATATCATAATTTTCTTGGATAGGAGAGTTCATTGCTTCAAAAAGATAACAATAAGTATTTGGTTAGTTACATCACAAGATTATGTATTTACTTAGTTGGTAAATAATGATGTCTTTGTAGGAGTTGTAATTTGATATTATCTATTTACAAGATTTACTTAGTTGTTATACACAAGCATTTTTGTTATTACATTTTAGTTTTATAATATGACTCAAAGATTCTCTATTGAGTCTCTCAACTCATCTCTTTTATAATTTTATAGGATTAGAGAGCTAAGGTTGAGTAAGAGTCAAGTAAGAGATTATCAGAGTTAGTGTATCAATTAAAGGATCTATCCTTTGCATTTTATCATTAGTAATAATAAATTTGTTATTTTATATGTCATCAGTTTTATTTTTGTTGGACATGGGCTAGTATAGGATTATTATGTTAGATTTGGTATTTGCTTATTATGCTTCTTTATTGGACTTTGGAAATATTTATGGTGTTGCTTTGGATTACATTTGGCTTAAGTGGTTTATTGATTATTGAATATTTTATTTTATGCCCTAGTTTTATGGATGAGTAATTCATTGAATTATTATTATGTAAGCATTTTTCATCTTGTTATATTATTATTTACAACTATGTTATGCATTGTGATCATTTTAATTTTTTTATGCTCATAGTTATGAAAAATAAATTGTGTAATAGATAGCTTCACAAGTGCAGCATGTTAATTCTTCAGATCAAGACAAACTATTTTCCATCTCTGCATGCTTCTACCATCTCGGTGCATCAATAAGGCAGAACTTACCAAGGTTATTACGAAATTTCCAAGGCATCAATCACATACCAAAATATGAAATACATGGATCGTATTGGTACTTCTAGGAGACTTTCCTAACCGCTCATCTGCAACTAGTTAACATATGGTGTTCTTATAGATCAAAATATTGGAAGCTTAATGAAGCATAGTCTTACTCAATATCTCAACCACGAGCTCAAGTGGACTGAATTGTAGTTCTAATGCTAAGTCAAGTAATAACTTCTTTAATTGTAACTTTCCATCAAGCAATAATCCATTCTCATAAAAAAAATGCCACATAAAGTAAAGAAAGGTGCATTCTTACATTAATCATGTTTTTGGTCCAACCCCTTCCTCTTTTAGTAGATCAAAAGACATCACATATCATTAATTTTTCAAATTTTTACAATTATTTTCTTCAAATTTACTCCTTTAACATGTAACTCATTTGGGTCAATTAAAGATTCTATAAGATCAGTTTAGATTTGATGGTTATACCATTTTTGTGATTTTTATTACATGTAATTTTAGAACAATGAGTATCCATACACTTTAATAGTTTTATACTATTTTATTGTTATTTTTCATAATGATTGTATAGTTTTATTATGTAAGTTTTATTGGACATTATATGAAGGCTTACTTCTACCTATTGTTGTGAAAGTTTAGTGAATGAAGCCTATTGAGCTTAGTTAGGGTTGGACTGAAGCATTGACATTAGCTAAGACATACAAAATATCACTTTTGTATTCTTCCATTTGCACATTTAAATTAAATATCTTACATTGATTTATTATTTAAAATAATTACACAATGATTTTTAAAAGGGATAATTCACCCTTTTTTATATGCATTATATATCTTTTGATTTTATGAGATTCATCATCTCAATCATATTTATATCTTCTACTAGTTTAACATTTCAACAATTCCTTTTTGCACTACATAGGGGATATAGTTAGAGAAATTTGTTTGTTTTACAATATTATAGATGTGAACCATGTAGTATCATTAATTAAGTATATATTGAATGACTTATTGCATGTCAATTTTTTGTTGACTTTGGTGCCATATTAGTTTCCATATAATCACATATAGCCCTAAATTTGATATCAACCTAGTATTGTTGTGTTTCCTCATATATCTTCTTCTATGCAATATTAAGCTTTATATAAATAAGTCCTAGTAATCCAATACAAACGATGGTCTATTATAATTCCTTGAATTATCATATCCCAAACATTTAATCATGACTAAGTTAAAACAAAATATTGTCTAATACTTATATGATGATTCACTCCTTAACCTAGATATTTTACATACAATGCCTCTAATGATCTAAAAGTGTTACTAAGTAAAGGAAATTACAAAGAATACTAACACAAATGTGCATTATTTCCTAATTTGTTAAAGATAAGTTTTTGAAGGAAGATTTCATACAACATGAACCATTCCTTCTTCTTATTATAATTGTGCTATTGTTTTTTATATGTATCAATTATTTTCTAATTTTTTGTAAGATATTTTTATGAATTAATTTGATAGTTTAAGACTTTTTGTACACACCATGAATTATTTTATGTTATTTTCAGCATTTCTATTTTTGTATTGTCATACACTCGTACATAGCCAAGCTTCATTAGCCATCTAATTTGTGCTCATTAGTTGGATCAACCCATTTGAGCCTAGCTATTATAAACTTGGTGAGGGGAAGCTTACGTATCATATTTTGAATTTAAGCATATATTATGCTCAAACCATCCGTTGTATGCTTGAACAAATATTTTTTTGGCATATTGGACTACATTTTCATGCTTCCTAAACTATATGAAACTTACAAATGGTTATGTATTCTTTTATGATTTGGGATTATAGATGTTTTAAATACCATACTAAATATTTAAGCTATAGTTTACCAAAAACACTAGATGAGATCTCTTCCTAATGTCCTCCTTTCAAGGTGTTTTAAGCAATACTAAAGGTTTTAAGGCTTGTCATTTTCTGTATTAGCATAGATTAGTTATATTAAAGTTCATTTTAGATAATTCCTCATCAATTCATGAAATGAGTTCATGTTAAAGGCTGAAATAGATTTCCAATTATATGCTAATATGTTGTGTGTGCCATGTAATATTATATGTGATTCAAAAGATTAATGATTGTTTGCTACAATCTTACTCAAAACTTATAGAGATGCCACTTTCAATATTTTTTTAATGGATTAATTGTAGAAATGGTATTTTGTAATAACAATTATTGAATCTTTTTATCACTATAACATATTTTTTGTGATATACACCAACTTTAGTACCAAATCACTTTGTTTTAACACAAACTACATATATTGTTTTCATTTAATCCAATCTTATTGTGTTCACTTTAATGTGTTATTTCACATGGTGGTTTGTGACCTATCAACCGACCCTTTTCATCTATATTTTTTTCTTCTCTATGTATGAATCATTAATGACCATGTGTAGGTGGAGTGAAATACTCTAAATAATAATCTTATAAGAGCCACATTGGCTTTTTCTATCTAAAATGATTTCTAGATAAGGAGTTGGAAACATATACTTTTGGAATCCTTTCCCAACATTTCATTACTTTAATATAATGCTCTCCAATTCCTCTTACAACTACACCAATAAAACTTTGCAAATAATTTTCTCAATTTGACACACTAATATCCCAAAAAATTTCATTAATTTTAGTATACCTATACTTTATTTTAATCATTGCAATCAATATTTTTCCTAGTATATTTTTTTAATATAAGTGAGTGAGTTTCTTCACCTTATTTGATGTTGCATTTAAATATTTAAACTATGAATCTCATATATATCATGATGATTTCGTAACTAATATTTTTCTAATTTCTTGATGAAAAGAACTATACTATAAAAAATGAAAGTAAAAATTACCATCAAGTTTTTAGGATTTGAAAAATAAAAAGATGGTTTAATCATCAATATTTATAAAAATTATTTCATTCTTTTCTTTATCTACTATCTTCTCCAACATTACACAAACCTTCTACTTCAACATCGTCATCCTTTTTGGCTTGGACATGGCACACCATAGACAATAAAGAAGGAGGAAGATAGTTGAATTAGGTATCCATACACAAATTAAAAATTTAAAAGAAATTAATAATTTGAATTATAAAAGAAAAGCTTAAATAGTTGAGGAATAATTGTAATACTAACAGTCAATAGGAAAGTTTGTACATTTTTTTGCAAGTTAGATAAAGTTAAAATTATAAATCACATTGCAAGTTAGGAAATAGAGTACACAAAGTGAATGGTTAGTAAACTTCAAAACATTGTTAATTACTAAGTGAAGTATTGTTACTTTGAACATATAAGACTTGGATTTTACCTGGAGAAGAGGAACCTTGCTCTGTCATATGGTACAAAATTTGATTTGTAAGTTGAAAAAGCTTATGGAATTTAATATATCCATAAATATAATTCTATACATCAATTTTGATAAGATCAACAATAAAGGAGTTAAGTTATAAGAATCAATCAAAAAATTATCTCTTGTTCCAAAATGTTTTGGTTTAAAGATAAAAAGAGTAAAAAAACACATTGAAACTTCTTTAGCATATAAAGATTTTTAATATAGAAAATTTAGCAAAGAGGTTGAATTGGTTATAAAAAAAGTGTTTTTGTTCAAAAACTAAAAAAAATGAAATGTCACTAAATGATTTCATATCCTTAGGGTTACTTAGTGATCAGAAACAAGAGTTTTTAATTTCTACAAAATTCAAAAAGTTTGACAAATGGTTAAATTCAACCCTCTAAGTAGTATAATGCTACAGGTTTTGCAATCAACTTATAACAAATTAAGCACATTTGAAATTGTATTACTCAATTCTTCTTCATCAATTCTCAAAACTTGACATAACAAACATCTAAATATCCAGAAAATTTAATGTTATTTAAAAGAGAATTTTGAAGTGAATTAAACTTGTAAGACTTACACTAAAATTGAAACTTAACATTCATCAAAATATAAGGACAATTGTTTAAAATGGATTGTGTTTTTTTTTCCAAGTTGGAATTTTTGTTACTTGATCAATGCTTTAACTCAAGAAGCACATTTGATATCATTATAAATGATGCAAGAAAATAAAATCAACAAAGTCTTTGTGAGGATGTTCATTACTACCATCAATGATGCGAAAATGACATTATGACGGGATTTAGTTATCTCACACTCTTGATTTCACTATTACCATGGCAAGTTTGTCCCATCAATTAATGATTTTAAATGAATTTAAGAAAACTAATTTATAGGAAAATTACACCCCAAAAAAATTAACTAAAACAACTATATAAAGGAGCCAAATCTTAGCTAGATCGGTATAGGTCTCAACAAAAAGAACCTATGAATTTTCAATTGGCAACAACAAAAGCTTGATTTCTGGAACTCATTTGGAGAAGTGATTGATTTAAAAAAAGTACTCAACTCTTAGTAGCCATTGGATCAAGTTAGCATTAGCCACCTCTGGGGATCTGAAATTGAGGATGACTTTTGCCTCTTTATAGATTTAGGAAAAGTGTTTAATTCTCTACTTCAGTGATGAATCACCTTCTTAAAATTTGGAAGAGTGATTGCTCCTTAATTTATCAATAACTCTTCAAATTTGGAATTTCATGAACTTTTTAATAATCTAATTAGTTTAATTTTTTATTTCGTAGAAATTGAGAAATCATTATGTTAATTCATAATTAATGATTAATTGTTATTAATAATCAATGGCAACCAGTGTTGATGGAACCATCCATGGTCATTAAGTTTACATGTTAATATTGCATTATAAAACCAACTCATTTATAAAACAAATTTATAGCATTTTATACCCATATTTTTTAATTTTTTAAGGAAATATTTCTTTAAACCTAAAGGTTTATCCTTGTCCTTTTACTTAAATAAATTGTACACTTGGATGGACAAGGTGATATCAAGTTTTTTTTAATTATCAAAAACTAGTAATTACTTTGATTAGTATAGTTCAATTGATGATTTGAAATAAAACAAATTAATGTTATTAACATTTGATTTACAATCACCAAGTTTAGCACAAGTGCTAATGTTTTAATTTTGAGAAAATTCAATCAAAGTTTTAATTGGAACAAACCTTTTTTTTGAATATATATATATATATATATATATATATTATGTGAAAAATTCAATCCAAATCGAGCATAATACATATTACAAAATGAATAGTTATCACCTGCATCTAGATTGTCCATTTCAAAAAGATGTTTGAGATATCATTAACTAGAAATGCGCCAACAAAAGCAATAATTATTGTCATAGCGTAATTTACATCATAATTCCAATCAAACAATGTGTTTAAGATGATTTTAATTGACATATTAAGCTGATTTATTACAAAAGGTATGATAATCTTAGAAGAATAGTACTCGATTTGATGATCTTAGAAGAATAGTACTTGCTCCAACTCCACATCTGAAAGAAGCGACTAGCAGTCAACTATGATGAAATGCCTATGTGAAGAGTACATCTACATTTCAAACATATGGTGGCGATATATTATCATAATGTTAGATGCAATCTATGGTCAAAATTTTAATTAGAGAGAAGGCTTTGAAATAAGATGTTGAAATATTATTTGGTGCTATAAGATATTCTCTCCTAGAACCCTCATTAACAGACTTTCTTCTTAGAGTAGTAATAGTGAAAGTGAAAGCTTGGGTAAATGTTAAGAAGCAAAAGAAAAAAGTGTCGAGAGAAGTGGTTTTTTTTGTCATAAAGAGATCGAATATCTCAAAAAGATTCTAGTAAAGAAATTCTGAATTCATGAAATTCTGATTTCTAAAGTTCTCTGAATTCTTTGACTTTTTTCGTACATCGTTGCTACCCTTTTATATAAACTTTGGGATATATCATTTAATCATAAAAAATATGTGATTTTGACAAAAAAAATTAAGGTTCCTAAAATTTTATAAATTTTACAATTATCCACACACCCTTAGAAGTAATCTCCATATCATATGGTGTGATATAGAAGTTTGTTTACATTATTTTCTCAATAGTAGAGAATCCCTTAATATTTAGCATCGTATCACAGAAAACACAAAATGGCTAGGCATTGTACCTTGTTTGATGTTTTAATATGTGACAAGTGATCTTTATCCATGTTCATCAAGGATCTGCAATGTGGTTGAATGATGTAAAAGTCCCATGCATATGTAAGGTCAAATGAGTAGCTATTTTTGCTAGTGGTCAAACTATTTTGTTGCCTTCTTTATGAATGAATTATCAAAACCACATTTGAATTAGGTACTTCTAAGACAAATTTTTGCTAGTGGTCAAACTATTTTGTTACCTTCCATGTATTTTGCCCAGAGTGATTCACCATTTAGTAGCATTTAATTCAACATTATAGAGATGGTAGCCATGATGTCAATGTGTTTTTTTAAAGCCTAAGCCATTTTCCTCCATTTAAGCAATATTTTGTTTCCATGTAGCATGTTGGTGTTTGTGGACACTATCAGTAACATCTCATAAAAATCTATTTATTATTTTCTCTATTATATCAACAATTCGTTGTGGTGGATTAACTATCATAAGTGAAATAGTTGAAATTAAGGCTAAGAAATGTCTTATTGGAATTATTCTTCCACAAATGGAAAGTAATTGTTTTTCCATCTAACCACTTCCACAAATAATTTGTTTAAAATTTGATGAAAATAAAGGATTTTTTCCTTGCTACTGTATAAAAGGAATTTTAAATATGTTATTGGGAAAGAATACAATAAAAACCAAATTTCTTTCTTATCATTTTAGTTGAGGTTAGCATCATTTTTTTGTTGGTGCAAAATTTACTCTTAACCACATTGATTTGAAGGCATGAAGAATCTTGGAAATTCTTTAGAAATTTACAAATGCTAGATATTGAGCTCATGTCACCTATGTTGAATATGATGATGTCATCAACATAACCTAAGTGAATAATCATTGAATATGCTTTCGATTGTGCATAGTGAAGGGCTTTTCCATATATAATAAGATTATTTAGAGCCTTACTAAAAGCCTAGATAGATAGGATGAATAAAAGAGAGGTAAATGGGATTTCCTTGTTTAAGACCCCTAAAATGTTGATGGAATCCATTTGGGATGCCATTTACCATGATGGATATCTTAAAACTACCCATGATGCTATTGATAACTTTGATAATGTTTCAGAGAAATTGAATCTGGTAAGGGTTTCACATAAAAATTCCCATGTAGACTATCGAATGCAGTTTTTAAACCCAACATGGTTATACAATTATTGTCACTAACTTTCTTATTGAAAGAACATATTAATTCTTACCCAAGTAAGATAATGTCCATAATATCTCTAAATTTTACAAAGCTAGCTTGTTCATCTAAGATGATTGTAGATAGCAATTCATAAAGTTTGTTCACCGGCAACTTATAAAAAAGTTTTTACTGAACGTGCATAAGCAAATTGGTTTAAAATCTTTAAACGATTTAGATGTGTCATTTTTTGGGATCAATACCAGATTTGTACACGTAATTTCTTTCGGAATAAAATTTTCCTCTATGAAATTCCTTGCTACATTTAACACATCACAAATAATGATATCCTAATAGTGAGTTAAGAAATGACCATTAACCTCATTATGAAATCCAATTTTACTAAATTTTATGACTTATTTCCATTTTAGAATGTTCATTAGAGAATTTACCAATTAGTGTAATCTTAAAAATGGTATCCATTTTTTAGATTTTTTCTTCATCAAAAATTTTAGGTTCACCCTTAAAGCATCATTAACTTGATTTTGATAGGTGATAAGTTGATTGGCTCACCCATAACCATGGTGAAAGAATGGTTGGCTGAGGAGATGTCCCTCTAACCCTCCATGGGAACTCACAATCCAAAATTCCTTATTCAATTTAACTAAATAAAAATATATGTATACCATTTTAGTTAAGCATGCCTTTGTGATGTAGGAATTTGGTTTTCTACCATGGACTTTATTGCTTATCCCATAAAATTCCCATTTCCTTCCTTTTGCTTTCTCTAATAGATATATCAACCTTAATTATATCCTTATTTTGGACAAGAAAGATTTGATCATATCTCAATTCAAGCTAGATTTGGCTCATTGGATGTTGGATGAGCTTGAGAAGCCAAAATGTTGAAATAAATAACTCAAAATTCAAATTTTTGAATTGTTTTTATCACACATTTAATATTCAATGATATTAAATGTATTAAAACAATGGAAGAAAAAAGTGTGCTATAATAAAGAAAGCAAAACAAATCAATTTAAGAGCTACAATAAAGAGTTGCTATTACTTGAACTTAGCAAAAGAAAAAGTAATTGTTGGAGCAAATTTGGCAAGGCATGATAGAAAGTTTAGCAATTCAGAAGTCCTTGAAAATGGGTTTCATTGCTTCAATGTTGGAGAAATTTGACGAGGCAAGTTTTGATAGATTCCTTAAAGATTTGTTATTGTTGCCCTAGATTCCTTAAAATGTTCATTAGCAAGCTTGAAAAAGTATCAATCTTGTTCTTGAAGTATGTGGTTTATAATTAAAATATAATACTTGGAAGTATGGGTGAATAAAATTGTTGATAATCATAACAAAAGGGTAATTGAGTTCCCCTACATGTACATTTTCATTAGCATTGGTGTGATTCCTTATTAAACCATGAGTTGATTCACTACACCAACGACTACACATTAATTTTAATTTTTTGTCCAATGCATATAAAGTTATCCAATCATTTAGCAATGATGAAGAGCAAAAAAGGACAATAATGAGTATGTGTCATAGCAAAGAAATTATGTTCAACATCCATTTTCGAGGGAACAACATGATGATACTATCCTAATGCTAATGCTCTAAAGCAAAAGTAGAATGTACTCTTGTGATGAACAGAAGATTGATACAAGAATATATTACTTTAATATTGGAAGTGGAGCAAAGCAATCGAATATGATGAGGTAGCCCAAGTTCAAATGAGGCTAATGCAAATTAGTCTCCTTTCGAAGCACCATATATCGAACATTATTGAATAAATCCCCAACATCCAAAGACAATCCTTCAATGTAATAGTCCAAATTGATTAGAGATCTTTTATGGGACACGTTGAATTAAAATAAAATATTGGATGATACTAAAATTTGTTTTGTATGATGAAGAGGTGGCTATTTTACTATCCTTAAATCTGACCATATTGATTTTCCCCCTTTTACAATCAGATTTTATGACTTTTATGGTGGGAAAATATATAAAATCGTGCTTTTCCATGTTTATAGTGGTCCTACATTGAGATGGGATGATGAGGTCACTCTAGGTTAATGCTTTGCTTAATTTCCTTACAATTCTGTTGAGGTATAGAACCTCTTTGTTTCCCTCATTTTATGTCTTATGATTCATAGTTAGAGCTATAGCCAAAATCTTAGTTTGTTGAATGTAATAAAAAATTCTTCAATGAGGTTCTAAACTTGCTTAGATCATTCTAGTCAATGTAATATAGTTAAGATCAATCTTAACTTTGGTGTATTGTCTATAATTACAAACATTTAAGCCTTTCATAAAAGCTAAAATTGAGGCCACCATTTTTTAACACTGATCAATTAGATAAGTAACAGTATAAATCTAAGTTAAACTTTACAATGGAGTTGGGAGAGTGAATTGTAAGAAAAGGAGAAGAAAAAACATGGCATACCCACTTTAGAGCTAATTAAACATTTTAAAAAACCTTTTAAATCCATATAGAAAACACATGTTTTGAAAATCAACTTGATGATAAGGAGTTTAATTTTTCATAATCCATAAAGTATTTCCTTTATGAAGAAGATCACTCATTATTATAAAATCCATGGTAAAGAGAAGGCCAGTTTACTATCTTTGTATTTGAGAATCATATTGATGTTCCTCTTTTATAGTAAGATTATATGTTTTGTATGGTAGGAAAATATATGGCAATCATGTTTTTTCCATGTTTATAATGGCCTTGCATTGAGATGGGATGCTGAAGTCATCCCAAGTTAGTGCTTTGTTAAGTTTCCTTGCAATTTTGTTGAGGCATCAAACTACTTTGTTTCTCTCCTTTAATGTCTTCTAATTCACAAATAGTGCTATAGCTAGCATCTTAGTTTTCTAAATAGAATCAACAATTCTTCAATGAGGTTTTAAACTTGCTTGATCATTCTAGTCATTGTAGTGCAAATAAGCTTAATCTTAGCTATGGTGTGTTGTTTATAATTACACAAATTTAAGCCTTTCATGATAACTGAAGAATGAGGCCACCATTTTTTAACACTAATCAACAAGATAAGTAGAAGTATAGATCCCAGTTGAAGTTTACAATGGAGTTAAGAGAATGAATTATAAGAAAATGAAAGAGGAAAATATAGCATCTCCATTATGGAGAGATAAACATTTAAACAATTTTTTTAAATCCATATAGAAAACTCATGTTTGGAAAATCACCTTGTTGATAAGGAATTTCATTTTTTACAAGCCATAAAGTATTTCCTTTATTAAGAAGATCCTTTGTTTTCAAAATAAAAAATTTAGTAAAAGTTTGCAAAAAATAAAACCATTCTTTTGTTTTAATAAATCAATACAATATTCATATAAATCTCATAGTATAAAAGTAAATAAATCATATCTCAAGATATTAAGGAAATCCACTATCCTTGCAACTATGAAGAAATTCTTGCTTTTAATATCATTGTTTCGTAACAAAATAAAATAAACAAATGATAACATGCCTGCTGCTAATTTTTTGTTGCAATAGCATCCATTGCAATTTACTAGTTCAAATCATACTACATGATTTCTTGTGCAATAATAAAGTAGTAAAATATTATTTCATCCCTTTTATTCATTGGAACATTTGAGTCCCATAGATGCATCCATATTACCTAAATGACTTAGTCAAAATAGACAAATCCAATTAGCATAGGCTTAGTTAGAAATTTCATTTGAACTTAATGCAATGCTCAACAAAGTTAGAGTTGTGTCATAAGCTTGGTCAATAAATATTCATGTGTCACAACTAACCTTTTTTCAAATCATTTTTTCACAAAATCCTTTAGCACAATAAAAATCATGCATAAATTAATATACTTGGCCAGCCACTTCCACTCCCCATGCTTGATTTTCAAACTGGGAATCATGATCCTCTACTCTGGTCATTAAGCTCATAGTGTGTTTCCCTAAATGAACCTTTTCCCTCACTTCCACTCTCTATGCATAATATTTAGGCTGAGAATCAAGATCCTCTACTTTGATCATCAAGCTCATAGTGTGTTCTCTGAATGAATCTTGTTCCTCTACTAATCAATCAACTAAGTAACTTAGAACCCAACGAGAAGTAACTTACCAACATATATAGGTGTGTACACAATACTATTATGCAAACCTATAACTTAACCTAAGATACTACTAAAGAAGAACTATAATGATCACTCACATCATAGTAGAACTTGGAGAATCTTAACTCATTTAATAACCCTTTGGCTTCTCCAATCTACTAGACTTTTATAACCTTATAATGTTGATAATCTAGTTGACTAATCTCCAACAACTAATATAGTGCTTCCTTCATTCCTATGAGAGTCTTAAGTGAAAGCTGGTACTCCTTAATACCCTAGAAACTAATGATGTGATATGGAACACCACAAGTCAATAAGTCGAACAACATAATGATGTACATCAAAATTGTGAGGTAGTCTTCAATAAGCACATCACATTCAACCGAACCTAGGAGCCTAATTGCATAATTAGACACTTTTTAATTTAGGGAGTCCAACCACATGAAATGGTTCATCCATAATCCTTTGTGAGTCATATAAGAAATTGATTTCCCCTTTATGGCACAAGAGTCCAAAATCTTTAGTTTGTCTCACATTCCATAACCTTAGGAGTCATGCATAAGCCTTGTTAAGATTCTATCATCTAAAGGTGCTATAAGATTAATACTAAGTTAGTCTATTCCAAACATTTGAAAACCACATGAGACACTCTTTTTGTCCTTTAGGCTTAGACAAAAAATATGTCACACCTTAAGAAGATTCTAATATGGTTGTGAAAAATAACTTTAATTGAGCCTAGGTTTATATCAACCTATCCAAGATTTCACAGGGTTTCTGAAAAACCCTAAGTATGTTTTTTAGGCATTCTAAGGATTTCTCTAAAACTCTAACCAACCTATCTAGTTACCTTAGGGTTACCTTAGGGTTTCCTCCAATCTTAAATAGTTTATCTGAGCATTCAAGGTTTTACATAAAATCATAACTAGTTTATCTAGGCCTTTCATGACTTTCTTCTTATCTAGGGTATCCTAAGGTTTCATAAACATCCAGTTTAAGAATCTCAACATTTTCTTTAAAACCCTAACTAGCCTATCTAAGCCTTTCACAATTTTCTTAAAACCCTAATCATTTTATCATGGGTATACTAGGGTTCTTCTAAATTATAATCAATTATCCAAGGTATCATAAGATTTTCTTAAAACCCTAATTATTTATTAGAGGTGCCTTAGAGTTCTTTAAAACCCTAAATGCCTTATCTAAGTTACCAAAACTTCTTAAAATCATTAACTAGGGTTAGTCCTTAACCTTAACCAACCTATTAAGCTAATAATAAATTTCTTATCCTTATTTAGGCTATCATCTTAGCTTCTACTTAAATCTTATAGACTTGGTATTAACTCCAAGAACCAATCTAAGCCAATGTGTTCAACACTTGGCTCACACAAGTAACACTAATGACTTTTCATGCCCATTAAGAATAGCCTATGTCATTATACCCTTCTTAAGGTCTCTCCTAAGCACTCTAGAGATCTAAGGTGTCCAACCTATGGCCTAAAAGGCTTATCTCATTGTCTTACCCTCATAGTCAGTCTTTTCTAAGGTATAACCAAAACTTACGAGAATTATTTAACACTTTTGTTGAGCAGTAGTTCCACTTCTAAGGCTATACCAAAGCTTTCTCTCAATCGAGGGTCTTTGACCAAAGCCTCCTTGAAGGCACACGTAATGACTCATCTAGTGACATAAGATCTTAATGTAATATTAAATTCTCACTTTATGATTTTCACATGGTAAAACCTAAACCTAAGCACCTTTATATGTCAAACTTATGACTATCCTTACCTTAATCATCATTTCTTCAGAGCTAACAACCCTAAATCTTTGTTATTATGGCTACTTATGGACTTATTCACTTTTAAATTTAGATCTAAAGATTCCAAAAAAATTAAAACTTAATTCTAACACTAAGGTAAAGGTAATCAAGCCCCTCAATTTGAACCTAATTTCATTTTTTATGTAAGCCCAAAATTTTGAAATAATTAATTATGCAAGGCTAAGACTATTCTTCTTTTTTCTAAGCCTATCTTAATTTCAACTCTTAATCATCATACATGGCTAAACTCATTATTTTATCACTATGCTTTACTAAATTTTTCATTAATCCCTATCTTTCTTCTAAGGTCAAGATGTGAGACTACTAAGCATCCAACCTAGAAATCTTAGAGCCTCTAAGTGCCATAAAAGTAATCTAAGTTCTCACATAGTCTCAACAATGCCTTTTAAGTCCTTAGTTAAGGCATGAAATCAAGCCATAGGGCTTACATAATGCCATAATCAATTTTAGCTACAATAAGTCATCATTTATGGTTTGGTAGCTAAAGATTAAAATTGTAATACTTTACGATAAAGAATATAACATAATTTAAGAACTATTATTCTGTTAACAAGGTTAGTATTTTCCATTATCATATAAGACAATTCAAGAAAAAAATGCAAAAAGGGCTAAAAAAGGGCCCATTCAAATGCTCACTATAGGAGTGTTGGAGCATAGTGGCCAAGTGTCACGTGTAAAGGTTCAGACGTGCATGCAGAAGGGCATGGTAAGTCAAATGCCTATGAGAAGGATAGGGCACGTGCATTGCACATGCACCTTATTGGCCACATACTATGCATTCATTCCATGTGCACACTATATGTGCATCTACCACTCCACCATGATCAATGCATGATAGAGGGTTATCTATATATGGGAATAGTAACCATGCATGTAAAATTCACACTAGCATGACTGCATGCATGTGGGGCAAGGGCATGCACACATGGACAAATGCAAGATCAAGCTAGATTTTGAAAAATTTATGAAATATTCTATATTTTTTATGACAATCACATGTTTTTTAGTTTATAATTAAATATTATATCTAAGCATCTACATAAAGGAGTGAGAAGGATATACGAGGCAATCCATAACTTCAAAAATTTAATATTCTGAGACTCAAAATTTCATAAATTTAGAAACTCTTAAACAGAAACTTTGTAGAGAACTCAGTATCCTTATGATAAAAATCCTCTTTTTCTTCTCCTTCTTATGTTTCACCTTTTACCATTATCATTCTTTAACTTTTGGTACTACTAATCTAAAAAAAAGTCAACCAAAGAGCACTTGGAGCTAAAGTACCTTACAAACAAATCACATTGTTTCTATGTATGAATGCTTCAATTTTACACTGATGATAGGACCAAAAAAGAAGATTGTCAAAGAACAATCCATAAAAGGGAATCATGAGATTGAAGAGGATTCAATAGAGATAGTTGTGCCAATTATTTCATAAGTAATTTTGGTGGTATAGGTATCTCTATTAACCAACAAATGTAAGTATTAATATAGGTGTGCTAAAATCTTAATCCCTTACTATGATGGATCCAAAAAACAATCCACCAAAAGATAATACTTATAATCAAATTAATTCTATGTTAAGAGACCTCATAAAATAATCAGAGTTGAAGAAGACATCAATCTTACTCTTTTGATGCACAGTAATTGATAACATCATTTTTAGGTAGAATCTATACTTGATTTACTAATTTATTATGATAGAATGGTTGAAAAGAAATTAGATACTAATTTGGAGCAATGAGAGATATTTTTCTCTATATAATTATTTTCAATTAATAAAGTGACATATGCTTGATTAAAAATGATTAATGATAAGTTAACCTAATAAAATGCTCACCTAAGAAATAACATAATTATAAAAAAGACTAAGAATCAAATTAATAAATTAATCTAAGAATAATTTTTACCCATGGGTTACATGGAAGAAAAGTAGAAAAGTTTAATTTATTTCACTAACAGAACAAATGACGTAAGAAGATACCAAAAAATATTAATGACAAGTCATGAGTTTGAGAATACCTATTGATGAGATGCAAATATTATTAAAGTATATTATAGATCTACATTATCCTATTACCACAAAATCATCTTTTTTTCTTATTCTAGTTTTAAAGAAATATAGTGCCTTTGTAATGGCTATTAAAAAAAAGAATAAATACAGAGAAACAAATCAGAAAGACAATACTAAGAAATCTAAATATAAATCTAAAAATCGACAACAAAAGAAAATGCATCTCCAAAAAATATGTTATAGTCACATCTATCAACAATCCTTCTACAAACAAAAATTAGATGTTTTGTAATCATTACAAAAAAATAGAACAATATGTGAAAATTCTAAAAATTACATCTAAAATTATTTCTAAAAATGTTTAAGAAGATTAAAGCACTTAATAAAGGAGAGACTAAAAGGGTACTTCAAGTTCCTCTACAAGTTGATAAAAACTTTTCTTGTGTTGAATCCAAGGGACATCTTTCATGAAGCAAAGAAAAAAACCTTCTCCATTTGACTTATTATGTAATCATTAACACTAGAAGCGTGAAGAACCTAATATCAAAAGTTTTGTGGAAAAGCTAAAGTTAGAGATCACACCAAATCCAAGATCTTATTTTTGTGGGTTAGATTCATAAACACTTTGAGATGACAATTGAAAAATAATGTAAAGTTTGTTATCACAAAAGACTATATTGATGAGATTATCTATAAAGTGATATCTCTAGTTATGTGTCACATTAAACTAGTGAATATGTATTTATTAGATAAAGATCCTTTCTAATATCAACAAGCATAATAATATCAATTTATAAAGGATGGACAATGCTTCCTTTTGACTTTTGACAAAAAAGAATTAATAAAGAGTATACTTATTGCTAAAAAAATGAAGA